>OX376374.1:20318326-20798326 GCA_947369275.1 Nemotelus nigrinus
GGTTTTCTTCTTCTTTGTCTATGCGTTAATGGACAGCCGAGCCAATCGTGTGCGACACGTCGGGGATATCCTCTCTCGGGTCGTATCCATTTGTTGTTGTATAGCCAATAAATGTTATTTTTAAAGAAATATGTAGCTAAAAGTAGGAAAATTGATATACGAAATTGTTATTATTAATTTAATAAGGCACCGTTGCCTATTGTAGTGGCAGCGTCTATAGTAGATGGCAATCCATTCCATCTGAGCATGTCTTTTGGATATCCTGGCTCCATGTAACTTAGATAATCGTCATATCTCCAGAAAAATCTATTCGCAAACAGATACGTACGGCGATTTTTGGCTAAAATAAAAGGAACAACAATTTACAATGCTAATATATAAAATTTTCCTTTCTTACGCCAATACATAGCAGCGTCAATTTCGGAAACCGATGGATCTATCCCTAGACTAGTCAACGGCCTGGAACTATTTCCTATCACTGAATATCCATCATACACCCAGTATTGCCTGCCTGAATCGTAAAAGAGTTGACCACTCACTTGCAAATAAATTCAAAGTAATTGTTACCGGAAAAAATAACTAAAGTATCATCTATGGGTCTTTCATAAGCAGCACTAATCTTTTTAATATCCTTCGGTAAGAATGGAAACATTCCCCATAATTTAATCGGAAACCCCGGCACATATCGCTGCTTGTCAGTTAACCTCCAAATGTAGATTCCTTTGAATATGAAAATATCACCGCGGAAGCTAGACACCGAATCGAAATAGCCTTCACAAATATCTGGTACTGTCGATTTAGTCGAACGTACCGTCGGTGTAGTCATTCGCGGTATAGCTGTGGTAATTGTATCAAACTTTCGCTGAAATGGTAATCATCTAATTTACAGTTCCTTATTTCAAAGTATATGTTCTGCAAAAACTAACTCTGTGGGAATCAACTGATTCATAGTCTCCTTCGAACGTTGTCCCGTGATTCTCACTGGTAACTGTCGTCGTACGAACAGTAGTTGTTGTTGTTGTTTGCTCAACATCAACATCTGGTTCATCAGGTTCTTCATCATCAGCATCTGGAAACGTAGCTTTGACTGAAAAATAAGTAATTTTGAGTATGCTAACATTTCCTAATTGAGAATTCTTATGACTCACTGTACAAATCATACATCGCCATAATATCGTCAAAATCCAAATTGGTACTGCCGGGCCCTTTATAGTATGGAAACATAATCGACGAATAGACTGGAGAATGAGATAACCCCAAACTATGGCCTAGCTCATGTACAGCAACCGAGAAGAAATCGACACCGTCTGCTAAACTTGTGGAATTCTCTCTCCAGTTTTCATCTTCATCGAAATGAATATCACCACCATATGATCCCATCTCATAGGGATAGAAAGCATGCGCGAGAGTATTCCCAGGTCCATCAAAAGGATAGCTTCAATGGAAATGTTATATTGTAAAATACATTCTTTATATTTTAAATAAAAAACTTTTACTTATCACCATGATATCTAGCACCAAATGCAACAATAATATCAGCACCAGTATGATATACACGTTTGAATTTCAAATTGCTGTATTGCGACCAAACCGTAAAAGCCTTATCCATATAGTTCACAACATTTTGCTCTCCCACTTTTGCGGACCAGTTGGCTATACTGGAAATGAATATAATTGCTATTTGTTTCGAAATCTATCATTTAGCTGTTTTTACAAGTATGTGATCTTTCTTTTCTGCCATCTTTTTGAGCCGATGATGTATCTCTTAGTACGCTTATGATGGGGATCAATATCTGGAACTCCACAGCGTGGCGATGTCATTAGCTGTACACATGATAAAACTACCCTTAGTAACATAAGCTTAAGTTTTCTTGCGGACGAAGCAGAAGTATGTTATACCTTTAAGGTTGCATTGTCCAAAATGCCAGTTTGATTCAATGCTCCGAATTTTTGAACGTTCCTAATAGCCTCTTCGATAGCAGTTTCATGATACAATGCTTCTGAATCGGAAGATCTTGAGTCCAAGTATCCGAAACGTTTCATAAATTTAAGCTGGAAGAAAGGGTGATCGTAGATATAAGTAATAAAAAATTAGAATTCAAAGTTAGTATAAAGAAGAGTTTTTAGCAATGTTGTTCAAAGAGAATCTAATATTTTACGGAATAATCGACTGATTGTAATATTTTTCGGATGAGCCGCGATTAGTTGGCCTGCAAAAAAAGCTTAAAAGGTTGTGTTAAGATGGTGGAATTGGAGCTTAAAACTATGGTTCACAACATTTGAACTATACATTTCTTAAAACTGCTCAAAAGTATAGAAAAAGAGTAAAACGGGTGGAAGCCATAAAACTTCTAATAGGAAAAGTGCATGTTTGCGCAAATGCAATAATAAAAGTAGATTGGGATCAGCCAGCGAAAGATATTGCAGGAAGCCAATCTAAGCCAATGTAAAGTTTATACGAAAAGCAAGATTAATTTGCGCATATGCGAAAGGAAAAAGGTTTGAAATATGTGAGCATCCCTCATAAGGACAGTAAGGGAAAAAAAACTTACATAGAAGATAACCAATACTCACGCTGGACAGATTCGACTGGGTCCGATAAAGAGGAGGCCACTTTTGACAACAGTATTCTAGTGTTGTAGTGAATGGAGCCATGTCTCCTAGTCTGTGAGGCCCTTGGTACAGATGAGGGCCCGTGCACTGACCTTTGAGCTAACATAGCTCTAACAAAGCTAAATTTGGGGTAAACTGAGTCATGGAAATTTTTCCTCTTTACACTCTTATACGTTGATTATGAAAGGAGCTCTCTATCAGCGTCAAGATCCGCCAAGGGTTGTTTTGCGTTTACTTTACTTTACTTCTAGTATGCTATGTACTAGCGAAGTGAAAATACAAACACAAGTGAAGATGTCAAGTGTACTACGAGTACGCCACAAAACAAATCCTGCTACCCTTGACGCATTGTATATGAGATATTGCACATGAGGATATAATAATTCAGCAGTCAGTCAGAACGGTCGCGTTTCTGTTCCGCTCCCCATTAATTTAATTTAGCTGAGACTTCTGTTTTCGTCACTGTGTATCTTTTTATTCGCGAGTTCACATTCGCGTACTGACCTAATTTACCGGCCAACGAGTGAAGTGCCCAAACATTTACCAATATTGGTGTAGTGACCCAATTTTCTTTGCAAACGCAAACGCTTACGAAAAATAATCTAAAATTTACTGTGGTGTTAAATTAAATTACAACAAACGAAGCTTTTTACGTTTTACGTTTGCACGCTGTAACTTATCTGCTGCGGTGTTAATTTAAAATCTGCGTAGTTACGCAAGCACTGTTAAGCTTGTTGTGATTAGTATATCGTAATCGACTATTAATATAACAATCATGAGTCATAAGTGCTGCTTGGGAAATTGCACCGCTTACGATAACAAATTAAAATCTGTTGTCTGCAAAGGTTTCTGCCAGCGCAAATTGCATGGAGCATGTATGGATGCGCCAAGAGATTGGTATTCAAACTACCTCTCAGATCACTTTATATGCTCTGACTGCCAGAATACTGAAGGATTACTTAGGCGTATGTACGATGACATCAGCAGTCGTATCGAAAACCTCAATGCAGACAAAGACAACTTGATAGCTAAACAGCTAGTGCAATCTTCAGCTAGCACTGGTAGTTTCACAGAAATGGCAAGATGCTTTGATGGGCTTGTGAACGCAGTCTCTAACTACCACAACAACCAGAGTATCGAGAATGCAATATCGGCACTCGACAAAAAATTAACGACGATTATTGATAATCAGATGACTGGTTGTGTAGATTCACCATCGTCCCGTGTTTGCAATGCTGATTTAAATAACGCAGTTCTAAATAATGCAGTTTTAAATAATGCAGTGTTAAACAATGATTTAGTGGTTGAAATCCTTGCGAAAATCTGCGAAAAACTAGATAGCCTCGACTGTGGGTACAACTCACTTTCTGAAAAAATCAATAAACTGGCCATCTTGCCTTCTGAGAACGAAGCCCTTAGTTCTGGGCCAATAATACAGGCAGCTCAATCAGAAATTTACGCATCCTTGGAGCAGCCACCGACTTTATTGAACACCACCTCCGCACCGACAGCCTCCGATTCTCCGAAGCGGCCGATTTCTAGATTCGGCACCACGTGGTCTCGTGAAGAGTGGGACAACAGAATCAATAGGATTAAAAGGTCTCAACAATCATCTAATGCTTCCAGTGCAATTTTAAAGCTAGTTGACAGTGCTGTTGCTTTAGACAAATCTTCAACCAAAAGCTTTTTTGTGAAAGGAGCCCCTATTTTCGCTGACGCAACCTGGCTTTCAAAAATGTTGAAGAAGGAGTTGGGCATTGATAATTGCAAATGCGCTGCATTAACCGCCCGTATACGTGGTAAAAAGCGAAAATCCTACACATGCTTCAAATTATCAGTACCTGGTCAATATGGATGGATGTTTTGCAACCACGAGCGAAATGGAGTTGACAGCTATACCTGGAATGGAATGAAATTCAGCCATTGGATTGACAGATGCAACAAACGAGATCCCAAACAACCAACTCAACAATATAATCGCCAAAAAAATAGTACGTATTTAGGCTATTCTCCCATTTGTAGCTCCCGTAATCACTCTCCTTTACTTCCCCAAGCTTCACTATCTTTTAAGTCGCCTCCGAATTCAAATAACCACACTAAAAACAGTAAGGCTAAGGCGTTACCTTCTACTGTTTCAACGGAAAATGAATCCTCTATCAGTGTGCAGCCGGGTAATTCTTTACAAACAGTGGATTCCGCACCCAATGGAGCGTTAATGCAAGCAAGTGCTCCTGAAGACAGGCCGTCATCCAAATATTCTAATTTTGTCCGTGGAGACGATCTGATACCATCGCAATCTGGCTCAATCGTTATACCAGAAACTCCTGTCAGTCTTCAATCTTCACCAAAATTTCTCGACCCACTTGTTCCTCCTGTCGTAAAGCTTACCATAAACTCTAATGAAGAATTAGAGGGCAGATACCTCTTGTCTCGTTTCAGTGATCATAAAATTTATGACAATGTCCGTCTTTTTCTCGCATACATGCATGATGCACATGATGCCACTTGCTTCGAAGGGAAAACGAAGACTAACCTTAAAGTTATGATTCAACAGGAGGGTCTTCCCACCGACCTTGACTCTTTACGCCTTATTTTTAACCGCTACCACGAAGAACTCGGAATGTCTCCGGATCAGGTTAAACGTGATCTTTTGACTTATCGCTCTTATGTTAATTCTAAACATATTTCGCTCTTACAAAAATCTCGCGATGACCAGAAAAGATATTTCTCCTAACATGAAAGCTACTTTTAGTTACCCAAGGTTTCTTTACCACAATTGCGGTGGTATGAGAAGCAAATTAAATAAACTTTTTATTGACGCGAAATCTTGCCATTTTAATATATTAACGATCGCCGAAACGTGGTTGAACGACTCACACGCTAACGAAGAAATTCTTGACAGTAATTGGACCATCTATAGAGCTGATCGCGACTACCTTTTTACAGGTGTTTCAAGAGGTGGTGGTGTTCTTATTGCAATTCACAATACCCTCCCCAGCGAACTCGTTGCGACCAGTTCTCATAAATCTTTCGAACATAAATTCGTCAGAGTTTTATTCGATAAGCATTACCTCTACATTGGTATCTTTTATGTCCCCCCTCACTCCGATGAAACTACTTACAATGACGTATGCGACGTGATATCTTCCGTAACAGCTTCCTTGCACGAAGAAGACAAAATAATTGTTTTTGGTGATTTTAATCGTCCGAAAATCAGTTTTATTCCTGACGAAAATGATAACCGCCTTCTTCCAATTAACCTTAGTGATTCAATTGACTTTAACCTCATAAGTACGTTTTATGGCAATGATTTACAACAAATTATCCCTATCCCTAACCAAAATGGCAATTGGTTAGACCTTATCTTCTCAGATTTTTATGACGAAGTGGTGGTTAGTCCAACTATTGACGCCGAGAATCTTTTCTCTAACACCCTGCATCACTCCGCTTTTACAATCGAGCTATCCACTACAGATATTTCTTTCACCCAGTCATACAATAATGAAATTGTATTCGATTTTCTAAATGCTGACTACTTAAGCATTAAAAACTATTTGAACACAATTGACTGGACTAGTGCTCTATCGGCATCAGATTTAGACGAAATGTTGTCTTCTTTTTACAAAATAATCTTTAACGCCATCCACAAATTTGTACCAAAGCTGAAGAAGAAGAAAAAACTCTCCGAACCTTGGCTTGACAATTATTTAAGGCGGCTCAGAAACCATAGAAACAAATTATATAAAGCAATAAAAAATGGAGGCTCTCTCCAAGAGGATCAAATAAGATTATATGATGAGCTATCCAAAGAATTTTCCATCAAATCTCGCGAGGCGTATGAGCTCTATGTTAATTCAATGGGGGAAAAAATTCTCACTGACCCGAAAAAGTTCTTTGATTTCGTCAATTTAAAACGTAAAACCACTGGCTATCCTTGTTCTATGTTTCGTGGTAACACGGTTTCGTCTTGTCCACAAGTCATTTGTAGCTTATTCGCCGACCATTTTCAAAACACTTACTGCTCTCCGAAGATCCCTACTTTCACTTCTAGACACGCTGCCAGATCTCTTATCGAAGGGTTTGTCCTTACACGGCAGGCTATTACTGATGCTATTCTGCAACTAAAGATTGGCAAAGGACCTGGCCCGGACCTAGTATCTCCTTTCTTTGTGTTCCAATGTGCAGACCAATTAATCACCCCTTTGCACATGGTTTTCAATAAATCCCTGTCTCTTGGTGTCTTCCCGTCTTTCTGGAAATCCTCATACCTCACACCTATTTTCAAAAGCGGTGATAAACGTTCAGTCGATAACTATCGAGGAATTGCTATCTTATCTGTTATCCCCAAACTCTTCGAGAAGTTAGTTTGTGATAATCTTACTCGCATTATCGACCCCCTTCTTAATGAGGAACAACATGGATTTCGTAGGGGTAGATCGACTTCCACCAACCTCATGATACTAGTTTCTACTGTGCTCTGTGAAATGGAAAAAGGGAACCAAATTGACGCAGTCTATACGGACTTTAGTAAGGCTTTCGACCGAGTTGACCATCAAACTCTGGTTCAAAAACTTCGCAACTTTGGTATTTCCGGTTCTCTTCTTAACTGGCTCCAGTCTTACCTCTGCGATCGAACCCAATTCGTAAAATTTCAAGGCCACTTGTCCAAAAAAGTTTTGGCATCTTCTGGAGTACCTCAAGGCAGTCATTTAGGCCCCCTGCTTTTTAACATCTTCATTTCTGATGTGTCTGAGATACTGCTTGGTATACCGCATCTCTTCTATGCAGACGACTTAAAAATCTATCACATCATAAACTCGCAGTCTGATGCAACCTATCTACAATCAAAGCTTCAATCCCTCGAACGATTGTGAATAATCTCAATCTTAACATCAATAAGTGTCATGTGATAAGTTTTTCTCGTAGGCATGCAACCACGATGTATTCCTACTACCTTAACGACTTCAAATTGAATAGGGTCGATCATATTATAGACCTTGGCGTAGTATTGGATAACAAGATGCGCTTCAATTTGCACTATGATAAAATCCTTGCCAAAGCTAATAAACAGCTTGGATTCATAAAGAGACGCGCTAAAGAGTTTAAAAAGATATGGGTTACCAAATCATTATATACCACCCTAGTGCGTCCTTTATTAGAATATGCTTGCATTATATGGAACCCTGCTTTCGAGCTACATAGCGATAGAGTTGAGTCTGTTCAGAAACAATTTGTACTTTTCGCTTTGAGAAATCTCTATGACCCACGAGATTTTCAACATCTGCCATCTTACAAATTCAGACTGAGTCTTCTAAATTTAATGTCTCTTTCTTCTAGAAGAACTCTGCTCAGCGCTTGCCTTACATTTGATATTATTAGTGGTGCGGTAATCATTGAAGATCTCTCTAGCAAAATTACTTTCAATAACCGACCAAGACGCTCCAGATATGCAAATCTGCTCAATGAATTCAGTCATCACACTACCTATGCATATAATGAGCCCATTAATAGGTGCTGCAGGATATTCAATTCTATAAGCAGCCACTACTCTTCGGGGATTACTAAATCACACTTCAAAAATAACTTGTCCAAAGCCCTTTCCACATCCGAACCCGCTTAACTTCCATCGTTACTAGCCTAAATTTAATTACAATAATGTAGAATAACTGGTACAAAAGTTGTGATGTATTGTATCTTTTTTACGGACAATTTGTATTATATATTTATGATTAATTGTATTTAAGATTTATAATATGTTTTTCTTGTTGTTATGTTGCCTTGTTTGGTAAATAAATAAATAAATAAATAATATTAGACGAGGATAGAAGATGATGCCAAGGTCTTTATGTTGATCTGAATGTGAAAGCAGACTATCAGAAAGTGTATAGTTAAAGTAGATAGGGACTAGTTTGTTTATAATGCACATACGTACTTTAAAAACTAATTGAAAGAAATCATAAAAAATTGAATGTGTCAAATGTATGGCAACAAAATAGTTTTAAAAAACGTTTGACCCATCTACATTAGAGAAATATTTTAACAAAAACAAAATGAGTTTTAAGTAGAATGACTTTTTAAAAAGTTTTTTTTATCTATAAAAGCTGATAACTCTGGAAATACTGATATTTTTAATAAAATCGATGAATATTTAGCTTCAAAAGAAGGAGTAGATATTTAATTATAACGGTCTATGACGAAAACACAGTAAAATGGCTGATTTAAATAATGTTCTTCCGGCTCTTTCTAATAGCTGAAATTAGTTTTCTGCTTGTAAATGTAAGTTTTTTTTATATGAAGAGGAACAACTTTAATGAGAAATAAAATTTAATTCCAATATATATGTAATTCATAAAACATAAATGAAGCACATGGAAAATCCTCGGGTTTTCAAGATTTCATTCAAGCAAGGACTTGTCTGACGCTGATTTTCTTTCAAGGAGCGGGTCGATTTATAATTGAATTTCAAAAACGTATGTCGAATAAGATGATTAAGCACGTAAATAAAAAAATAATATTTAAAGCTTTGTAAGAGCTTGAAATTGTGACTATTTACAGTTAATAGAAAATGTTTCTTGCTACAATACAAAATAACATACGAACTTCAAGGCTATAATGCAGACATCGAAAACGTACTGCCAGTAACTGGTAGTAATAGAAAAGTTTTCAATCTCAATGCGAACTATCTGTCTGGGAACTGATAAATACAGAGCAATAAGTGCATTTGTATATATCTAGTTTTTGCCGGTGAAATCTAATATTCAAATTTGAAAATTATTTTGAAATATGTTAATCACTCACTTAAACCGTACAGGCAGCATCTTTCGATTCGAAACTTGTAGCTTTTATTACAATGTCAACCATCATTCGTTTGTTTTCAATGAATACGTAAGTTAGTACTAATTCATACTCTATTTTATTCTCTTAAATTCAAACGAAACCATAAAAAACCCAACCACCTAAAACCCTAAACCACCGTTTTTTTACCCAAATCCAAACTGATTCACTCATGCACATATTTATGTTTACACGTAAATGGTATTACGCAGCTCATAAGATGAAAGACTAGCACAAGCTTGAACCAAAATCTAGCGAGATGAGTCGATCAAAAGTTCAAGGTGATTCACCACTATATCTAATTTGGTGGTAGATACGCACTATACGACCGGAACATGATGTTTGGTTATTATAAATAGCTTAAATTAGGTTATTGTTGGCATCTACTCTACTTCAAATAGGTGAACTGTTAGAAGATATTACCTGTATATTTAGAAACATAGACTAAAAATAAACAGCGTCTCGCTTTCAGAGAAACGTATGCACAAAAGAACGAGGCAAGGTAAGTCTATGCCAAAGCTATTAAAACGAGAGACAACGCGATTAGGAAGTACACAAAAATAAACTGAAATGTGATTTACTTTGATTTCAGGAGTTTCATAGGACAGATAACTAACATAAATCTGCTGTAGGATAGGTAACGAAACCCAGTCATAACTTTTTTCGCTTATTCCCAATATTTTGCGCTGGTTTTGATGAAACAGAACCCTAAGTAGTCGAGTGGGTAGAGCACCAGCCTGTGTGATATAGGATTCAAATCAAACTGTGATCATACACATAGCTTTTAATTAACCCAGTTGTGAGTAGGTACCTGAGTCAAATCAGAGGTAAAAAGAGGCGTGGCATCACTCCGCACTCATATTGTGAATGAAGTCCCCATCAGCTTCAACCCCCAAATTATAAGCTGACTAAAAATGAAATCGGTGAAAACGCAGAATTATATTATTATATTTGAAACACTGCTTGAAAGTTCGGCATGTGCTAAGATTTGTCACTCCTCGGAGGTTCGTTTTTGGGTCGAGGACCCAAGGACTGTAATTGCTAGACTTATTTTAGGGTTGTAGTATCAGCATCGTATTTGTTGATAGGGGCTCATTGTGTAATAAGAACCTTCGTTTCTTTGTTTAGAAATTTGCAAGATGCTACCTCGCCATTTCATAGTGCGACAGTATCCACTAAGTGTGCTATGTTACAATAGCGCAGAAGATTGCTTTTCTCTATTACTTTTACTATAATTTTAGAAAAGAAAGAATGGCGTATAAGCCAAAAAAATTGTTCGTAGGTTACTCTATTGTCTATTTTTGGTTTGAAAATGATCTTATTGTTTTGTAGAATGTATTACTTTGCGAAGCATATCCTGAAAATACCGTCTACGCCCATTCGATTGTGTTTTCAAAAAAGTCTTCAGTAGTAGTCCATTTTACTAGCTCACTTGTTTCAAAAGCAGTGCTCGAATACTTTCCGTCTTCAACCTTCACATATGTTGTATTATTATTTTATTCTATTCATATGATCTATTATTATAAACGTATACCATGAGCTAAACTGGATTATCAAATTTAAGGTTGGGTAAATGTACTAGTCCCCGGACAGTTAGTGCATTTTTCAACTTTAGCTCTTTATTATTAAATAGAAGTTTAATATTTGGTTTAAATGCAATCTTTTTCATGCATTGGGATTAGTTGTGGGTCTTTGAGCTAGTCTCCGGGCAGTGCATATTTCATATTCAGTTTAGTTTTATGAATTGAAAACCTAAGCTTAGGTTTAAACATAAGCTTTTCCACAAATTTGATGTGGTTTTGAGCCTATTTTTGAGTTTTTATTTCAATAAGATGAGTTCAAGTAAATGAACAAAAGTCACATTGTGCCATATTTCGGACAACTTTGAACTATGTAGTATTCTGACAATGCTCTTATTGCTAACTAAAATATTGGTTAGTCCATTTTACAGAAAGGCTGTTTCGTTGCGCTTAGACACAAATTTGACCTTGCCCAAATACTAAAGTTTTAGTCTTCGCTCAGGTGGTATATTTTATTTTAAAGGATATAAATAACTATCATACCAATATAATTTTGTATTATAGTTTATAAGAACTTATATTAATCTTATCAAGTAACCAATATGTGCAATAGCATATTTGACTGGTTTATTAAGTATTGTCCGGATACTGAAAAACTGCTCAAAAACGGTTCTAGTCTTCGGACATTAAAAGTTTCCAATAATATTTCCATCAAATATGCTTTCGAAGGTAGAAAACTTTAATTGTTTTTGTGTATATTAGAGATAAAGAAAATGGATTTGACGAGAAAATAATTGGAAACCTTGTCAAAAAGAAAAAGGATAAAATACAGCGTGATCTGTTAACGACGCTCTTAACACAGGATAAGAGTTCCAATTATTTTTTCGTCAATATTCAAAAAAGTTCGGGAACTTCTTGAACGCTTTGATATAAAAGCGGTTCCAACCAGTAGGGTTAAAAAATTAGGTACTAAATTATGTCACGTGAAGGACAAAAAGGATAAATGGAATATATAAAATTACTTGCCCAGAATGCGACAAAATATATATCGGCCAAACGAAACGGTTAATTGGTGTTATATTAACCGAACATAAGCGGGAAGCAGCTTCAGCGCGGAGAAGGAACACAACATTAGTAGGATCAGCAGTAGCAAAACACATCCTGGAAGAGGAGCACTACATAACACGGGACGTGGGATGCGTACGAAAGCCTGAACATATGGTATGGAAACCCCAATGAATAGAAGACTATACACAGACCAAGGAAACTGTGCATCACCATTGTTCAGGTTAATTTGAACATACATTTGATAATGAGGAGGAAAATTTAATTAGATGGTTAAATGTATTTAAGTAAAGTAATTAGTAGGCAATTAGTTGATAATTTGTATAGGTCAATACTTTAAAAATAAGCACTATAAATAACATACCTAAGTTAGATTAAGATTAGACCGATAGACACTGAAAAAGAGGGCAGATTCTCGTCGAAATATCGATATTTGTGAAAAAAATTAAATATATTTAGCTTCAAAAGGAAAAAATCAGGTTTTTTTTTTAAATATTTTTTTTTAGAAAACTTTACACATAATGGCCTTTATGCATGCAGGATAAAAAATTCCAGACATTTAACTACAGAAGGGGAATAATTACGTTTAGAAATTCCGCCTACAGTTTGAAGAGAACTTTTATCACACATTTGATCTTTTAACTACTTCATATTTTTATTAAATACTTCCTCTGTAGAGATTTTCCTTCAATTAATAGAAGATTTCAAGTTTAACTTCTTTAAAAGACATCAAGATATATTTGATAGTGATTATTTGTATGATGATCATATAATGATCCAAAGTTTCCTTCCAAATAAAATCGGTTTTGCTAGTTGTATCTCCTCCCAGCAGTCGTTATTGACTTTCTGTTGTTGTTTTTTTGTAGCTTCATATTGATTTATTATTGCATGTGTGTATTTGTGAATTTTTTGTGTGTGTGCATGTGTGTGTATTTGTGAAAAAAATTTATTCGCAAATCAGTTTTTCTGGTGATTTTCGACCCACAAATATTTTCACTGCATGCACTTATTACGCACTGGGTGTTACTCACGGTTCGTTTGGATTGTTAATAGAAAAAACAGCGTAATTATAGAAAAGTAAAGTAGCCTCCTAACTGCAAGAAAAATTAAAATAAAACATTCAAGATTTTATATATTATACTCTAACTGTTTATATGCTTCTACTTTTTAGAGCTTTGCATCTGTCGCGATTACCATTTTTGCCACACCCTTGTTCTTGCAAAATTGGCAACGAAACAAGCTCACAGAATTTAATTTTTGATTTGGCTGAAGGAATCACACTTTTAAAAAAGTGAACATGCATTTCTACATACATACATATTTAATTTGGTTAATTTCGCTTTAACTGAATCAGGCAAAAATAAATTTTCGACGTTAATTGCTATTACTCGTTTCATCATATTACTGAAATGAATGAAACGCAGAAACGTTTTGTGAGGATTTTTTTTAATAAAACAGTTTTAATTTAAAAATCCATTCATGCACTTTAACTCAATTCTACACACTGTACAAAATTATTCACTATGCGGATCGCGTTCTTTTAACAAAACACTCGAATGATTCAGACACACTTTGCTCATACTCATCATCAAATCAAAAATTTACAAACATACAATTTCTGGAGCTGGCACTGCTATTCCTGGCTTTTTCACGGGATAACATGAACTCAAACAACTGTAATAAATTAAAACCACCGTCAAAACGAGCCAAACAACACGAATTTTAACTTTAATCACTGCACTCAAGAAATTCAGTAAATTCATCTTTCGAGTCTGCTACTACTACCGCTACTTGCGAAACCGACTGAACTGAACGTTTAACACAGATTTCCATCTGAAATAAGTGCAGAATTCTCATCTTATCAATTTGCGATGCTCGCGGAGGCCAAATTGATAGCCAATCGCACAGAATAAATGCTCATTCTGGAAAAAAGTCAACAAGACACAATATTATTCATTCATTTATGTTGTGAATTATATTATTCCATCGTCAGCAATTGTTCTTTTTTTTGTGGCATCACACAGTGCGATATGTTTGTTTATCAATATAAAAATTCAACGGCTAATCTCAAGGATGTCTTTCGATGCAATTGTCGCCTGAACTATTTTTAAATTTCAGTATTTAATGCATTTCCGTTTCGATAACGAATTTGCAGAAATGAGGAAATATTCTAAAGAAGTCCAGGGAGTTTCGATTTGTTTCAGATGAAATAGGAGAAGTCAAGGGCCTAATATGAAAGTTTGTGATTATCTGGCTTTGATTTCCCTTTATTTCCGTAGACACACAATTGTTTATAGTATATTATATTCATTTAGATAAAACCAAGCAACATAAAAGCGGTCTAGCTATAAATCATATCAAATAAAGAATCATCCCTCATTTCATAAATGATAAATAAATCTCACTCTCTCTCTCTCTCTCTGTCTGTTTCGTATCCTAAAACGTGTGCTCATTCTAATATGTCGATGACTTATTCGGCCAACTTACCGTTTAATCTCAAATATAGTGTTTGGTATATTGACCGATAGGTGACTAATTCGTAATAAAAAAGTACATTATATTATCGACAAACACGAACGTATAATATAGTTCGAGAGCCCTGGACAATATATGATGTTTAGATATCTCATTATTCGCCATCAACAATGTTTCGGCCAAAATCAAACAAATGTTTTCGTTGTAAATAGAGTCTTCGATTGGCTCCGTTCTGGAGCATCGCCAACAGAAACACATTATTAAAACGAAAAGGCATCACTCTGACACTCTCTCAACCTGTTGATATATTCTGTTTCGTAGGAGGTGATGTCCAGTTCGAAACACAGAACACAATCAGGACATGAGTAGGGAAGTGTTGCGAAAAGTTTACTTTCAACGTTTTTTCATGTTTTATAGTAAAAGCCTTGGATTCGATTTTAGATAGCAGTACCATATGACTATTGAATTTTCTCTGGAGCAAATATGAATTGATATCCACTTTGGCTTGGAAATGGATTTCCTCTAACTCCAGAAACGAAACACAATTAGATATGTGGAAACTCAAGTGTTTTTTTTCCAGAAATCCATTAATGGTTTCAAAGAGAGCTCTATAGAACACAATATCCTCATATTCCTCTATCAAACGAAACAGCATCACTTGTGGATTTAATTTATTATATCCATATCCACTGAAACAGGGTGAGATTGTTTGCTTGCAAAGGTGTCGACATTGTGTACTCCCGTGAAAAGAAACACAAAAACAGAATCAAATATGTTTTTATTGATAAATTTATTCCGGGACCTGACCGACCGTTATACACCTATACAACGAAACAATTGCGCTAGTTGCATTGCAGTTTCCCGGCTTAGGGAGTAGACATGAATTTAAAATAATTCAACTTAAGGATGCCAGCAAATTGTGCTTTTGTAGGATTCTAACGTAACAAATGCAGCCATCACTTATCTAGTAACAAACAACCTAGTCCAGTGCGCAGAATCATTGAATTCTGTTTACTTAGTTCAGGTTCCATTTAATGGCACGACTGAGGTAGATTCGCGATAGTTCATCGCGGATATTCCTATCGGTATTATATTCGAGATTCATTGGATCCTGGTGAGAGTGAATTAATTTAAGAAAAAAATTGTGCTGCTAATTTATTTTCAATTGGAATGAATATTTGACAGTGGATATTTAAAAAAGGTGAATATATGCAAATTAAATTGTATGTGAAGTGACAAAATATAGTTGACCCAATTAAGCTATAAGGATCATCAGACTCTGGGAATTTGACAATGAAAAGTATTTTTGATGAATCTTAAGCAGCGTACTGCTGTTAGTTTTATTTAAATATTATCCTAGTTTATAAGAAAAGTGTTCATAATAAAAGCGTCTTTGAACATCCATATCTTGTACTTATACGGATCAAAAATTATTTCTACTTCAAACAAACGACATAAAAATGATTTAGTTCCGGATGAAAATAAGCCTGATCTTAAATCAGTCTCGTTTTTCCAGCCATTCTTTAAAGCAATCGTATTCTGTTCGGTTGATGAAAACCATTAAATTAAATTTATAAAGTTAAACGGATTTTTAAATTAAATTTTAAAACCAACTATTCATCGGTCTAAAAAAAAATGCCTTATTAGACGTATTTTTCAAATTAAACCACATAATTTAAATAGTTTTTTAAAAAATACAATAGAAATACGATATTTATACTTTATTGTACCATCTAAATATTTAAAATATCTCCCCTATGGTTTCAATTGGTTTTTTTTAGATTTATAATTTTTAGTTTATTTGAGTTTTTAATTTGGTTATGATAAAAAGGGTCTGAAATGTGATCAAATGAAATCGCCACTGAAACAAAAAACATATTTCAGAAAACGGCTCATTCGATACACGTTCTGCGACCTCTAGTTTCATTATAAAAAAAACATTGTCCTATTTCGTATATGCTCTAATGTTTCTTGAGTGAAAAAAGTATCAATTTCAAGCACTAAAATCTGGCGAGCACTACATCCTTAATACTCAATTATCAATCAATCAACGTATAGTAAACTGAAAAAGATTGTTTTGAAATTACGAGTATGAAGATATCACAGTTTTAAGATAATTTATCCAATATGGTGCGGCCAAGCCCGCAAAGGCTAGTCGACCCATAAAAGATCTTAACTTTTATCCTATTACTAATCAAGGGCAGATACCAATTCGGGAAGGAGTCCTGGCCTCTTAAATCAGAATAAGCCTAAACAGATGGCATTTGGTACATTTACTTGTAAAGGTTATTTAATTGTGATCATGGTTCGCTTCTTGTCTATAAATCAGCATAGACAACGTATATAGTCTCTAAAGGTGATCAAAGCAGAGAATATTGATACGGGAAACTCGATCGTTTTACTTGTTTTATTTCTTATTGCTACGGAAAATTGCAGATATTGATTTAAAACATTGAAAAAACTTACAACGAAGCATACAAATATATATAAATTATTTTACACTTGACTATGATTATAGTCTAGTTATAGAGAAGTGTGTGCTTTTAAATTATGAAATATTTAAGAAATTTTCAACATCGAAATACGTTTCACATTTTTTGACGGACTCAGGATTTTCTGTTGATTTTCGAAAAACACATATCTGAAATAAACTAAGAGCGTCATCAAACAGACGGGCTAGTAGGCTGTTGTTTATCAAGGAAACTCTAGATGCTGCTGTTTGGCCACTTATTTTCTCTCGAAAATATCTTTTGGGCATATGTTTCGCTTGTTTTCCTACTTTGGTTACCACAAAATGCAAAAATATAGATTTTGGGAAAGGTGACTAACGCTAATCCAGTAAAATAGCTTTTTTCATCCATCTGCAAGGCTATTTTCTTCATATCAATCACCTTTGTACCATCATAAGAAGCGCAATATTCGTTATATATTATTTGCTAATGTGCTCGTCTATTTAGAAACATGATTAACACACAGCCTCTTTGTCTTGTTTGGTTAGTTCAGTTATAATTTTCGCATGATTATCACAAACTTCACGTTTCGTTTTCTTGAGAGAAAATGAATGTTTGTTGAAGTGAATTTGCATTACGATTTGCTCACAACTAGGCCTAATATCACTCTGCATGAATATAACCAAAAAATTCAATAAGCATTAAACAAAGTTCACAATCAATCAATCAAAAAACGCGTAAGTAAAAATTTGACTGGAGACTGGTAAAAATAAAATATGACATAATATTATACAATAATTCACTGGGCAACAGTTTTTTAAAAAAAACATTTACAACCGTACTTTATAGTTTTTCTTTCCATTTACACCAAAAATCTGCAAATAGCTAGTTTACATTCGACAATAGAGACGTAACCGCCACTTTCACTCATGATATCAGTCACGTGATTCATTCGAATGTTATTACACAAAGTGCAGAACTAGCGTCCTCTTTGACAAATGTATTTACATACCACAAACATATTGGTATGACGATCAGCTTAGTATCGAGATTTTAATTTGAATTTTCAAATGATAGTACTGAATTTACAATTAATATGAGCAACGCCAACAGGACAGCGCTCTTTCCTGAAAATATTGAGGCGCATCAGCGTCTTTTTGAGTTACTGAAAACAAGGTCAATTCCTTGCTTCACCTAAACACCACAGTATATGAAAGGAACTAGTGTCCTTTTAAAAGCTATTCACACATCGTATGATGAGAATGATTTGCTCAACGAGTTGCAGAAGTTGTTGAGAAATCAGGTCTCTCATGTCAGGCGCTTTTCTATCGCCCGCTCTCGAAAGGAAGCAAAGGATTTAGAAATTTTTATAGTCCAGTTCGCTCCAGGAGTAGACACTAAAGTACTCCTCAATATTAAATACCTTCTGCACCAGCGGATCCAATGGGATCGTTTGTAGAAGAGTAACGTGACACAGTCCTATAACTGTCAACGCTTTGCGCATACTGCCTCCAATTGTGGTCTTGGCACACGTTTTGTCAAATGCAACCAGGTTCACGCCAGTAAGGACTGCGTGGTTTCAAAATGGATGGATGTAGTTTTTTGCGTAAACAGCAAATCATCAGGCCATTCGGCCAGCAATCGAAGCTGCCCTGAAGCCAAAAAGGATAAAGAGAAAAAGACCGCAAAAGCGAACTAGTCGCTGCGAAAATTAAAAACACCGCTCCCGTATTTCTCCACAGCACAAAGAAAACAGTTACCCCTTCAGCAAAACCTATCCAACCCTCTATCAACCCCTCTCAGCCTTCTTTGAAGGATGCCAGAATTAGTTTGGCTGCAATTTATTCACCTTGGTTACCCAAATCAAGGAATTTATCCCTACCTTCAAGAAACTTTCTTCCCAAGCTGAAAAACGAAATGCTTTCATCTCACTCGCACTTCGCTTAGCTAGCAATACGTCCTCTGAAGTTTGCAGTCATAAATATCGCTACCTTAGTTCCCATCTACAAGAAGAACTTCGTTCAAGATTTCCTGAATCCTGAGAACTCCGATATTCTTTTCATATAAGAAACTAAACTTAAGCCCCATCACCGTGTAGCCATGAATTACTACGAAATCATCCGTGCGGACACTTATGAGGACCCAAGTTTCTCTAAATTAGCTACCGCACTATTAGCTAAAGAGCGGATCAAAACCGAAAGACATTTGATTCCAGGACTAACTGCTATAGAAATGATCTGCATTAGCATCAAATTAGGTGGTTATCAAATAGTGTTTATGGGCACGTATGTCCATCATGTTTTCAGTGGTTCTGTGCAGGCTCAAGACCTCAACCGCATACTAGCAACAGCATTTTCACTCGGCTTGGTCATTATCGGAGGTGATTTCAACGCTCGATCGCAATCATGGGGCGATCGCGTCGACAACCCTTACGGCGTGGACATAAGGCAATGGCTGACGCAAAATCCTAGCCTTATCAAACCCATCTTCCCCCACAAACCTATTTTTCAACGGTCTTCATCCATTATTGACTTCTTTCTTGTGTCAGCTCTCTCCCACATTTGGGCACTTACGAATGCCAAGTCCATGGCGCTGAATCTGACCATCAGCTGATTCAATTGTGCATCCAAAGATAACGTGGCCTAAACTTTTCAACTGTAGACCTCGAATTATTCATCCCCTATGGTAAGATCAACTGGGACAAATTCGCAACGGATGTTGGAAATCAAACTCAAAACCTAGATCTTGACTGCTCACGAAACCTCTGCTCGCGGAAAATAGATGAGTCTCTTGAAAGACTTAACCAAATCACGTCCTCGGTCATTGATAGTTTAGCTATCCCCAAAAAATCCACAAATTTTACATTCCATGATTCACCTGACGATATTATTCAGCTTCATAATCGGCGGAAATATTTCAGACGATGTCTTACCAGAATTCACTACAGATACCTTAACACGGAAAATAACTCATTTAGGTACATCTCTGCCCTAATTAAAGGCATTAATATCCGCATCATGGTCAAAACCAAAGCCTACGTCAATAAGAAATTCCAAGAACGTCTTCAGAAAATAGTACCTGGCAAAGATATGTTTCAAGAAATAAATATAATCACTGGCCGTAAAAAACATAAAACTTTTCCGAGCACATTTTTCCACCTACCCTGAGGTCTGGTAGATAAGTTTGTGCACATGTTTTTTATGGGCCTCTTACACATAGGAAAACAAACTTACAAATATTCCAAGTCGTAATCAAAATCGGATAACATCAACATGCCGTTGAGAAAGAGGATACTGTTAGTAACAAATGTTTAGATCAATATATCTCAAAAACGGTTATGGTAACAAGAAAAAGTTATCAAATCATTTTTGTAGGAAATTTTCTAAGCTACAAATTTTTCATAGTTTATTTTTCTGAAGACGTGACCGTTACTGAGATATTTGCGAAAGGTCACTTTTGGTGACCTTTGACCACGCACAAAAAGCAACGCAGCACTCGGATTGATGGGAACTTTTGACATTTTGTTCAACACGCCAGTATCAAGGTTCTCACCAAAATTAAGCTTTCCGCTAATTTTTCCGAAGTTTCGCCTTTTCTATGTCGAATTTCACTGGATTATAAGGACTGTTGGGATCAACATTCAACTAAACCCGAGAGATACTTTGTGTTCGGAATCCTTTCGAGGAAAATTTTCGATTTGATTGCACAGAAAGATTTTGATTAAAATGAAGGCTATGAATTCATCTAATTTTTAAAATAAAGGAACTCATTCATTGTTGCGAATAAATTAGTAGTCACAACTCACAGCTTTTGTGACGCAAATTTAGAATTTATTAGTGAATAACATACTTTTACAGGCACAACTTGTTACATTTCTGTAAAAAAAAAAAAGTTAATTAAAAACATATTTTCCAACCATGTGTTTGCGCATCAAACAAATCAAAAACGCGTTAAACTCTTAACCGTCTTTCATGTCCACATCCCATTGAAGAAAAAAACATTATTCTTTCACAGAAAAAGCTGCAACTCAGCTAATAACAGCTCATCACGATGCGGCTTTACGTTTCAAAAGTTACAGCTTTGTATATCATATTTGATATAATTGGGACCTCTGTCAGTCATAACGACGAAGGCTTAGAAATGCTCTTCACACAAAGGTAAAAACAAACGATGAATTATATATGTATCATATTTAACGAAAAAAAACGAATAATATGTTCACGTTCATTTACGAAGAACTCAATCGGATTGGGAAAATGTTTGGCATCAAGAAAGTCATTCGCGATGCCGTGAAAAACTAACCAGACATCTAGAATGGGCTTGCAAGAAAGATATCTATAAATTGTCGCGAAGAAATAGTATGGACCCCGATGATATTAAGAAAAGATCACAATTTAGCAGTGAGTATTTTTTACGTTTTGAATTCATCCTAATTTTTTTTCAAAAAGATTGATTACCATCTATTACTTCACCCTATTCTTTCGTTTTAAATTTTATTAATTTTATTTGCATATATATATTTATATATTTATATTTTATTTTATTATTAATTTTATTTGCAATTTTGAATCTTATTTGATTTATGCAGAAATCGCCACCTACCCATGGTTGGAAAAATTCACAGCAAAAAAACTACTTCGTACCCGTCGAAGTCGTCCGCGATCCTCACGTGTTTCAATAACGAACGAATGCTGTACTCGCATCGGATGTACCTGGGAAGAATATGCTGAATATTGTCCGTCAAATAAACGAAGAAATCATTATGGTGAATGAGCTGCTTTTGGTCACCCTGTATAAATATTATAAATTTAGAAAATTCTACGCATATTGCTAATGTAATGTATTAGTGTTACAACATTGAAAAAACAAACATCAAGAAATAAATGTTTTAAGAACATAAGGCAAAGTCGTTATTTTATTAGAATAAATCTATGAATTATCTGAAGAATATGGATAATAGTTGTTGGGAAAGAAATATGAAGGTCATTAAGGTGTAACCTATTATCTATTTCAACCAAAATCGTTGTTTACGTAGAGTTTTTTTTACAAATATAGTGATGAAACTACGGGAAATCTGATTACGAATTTAGAATATCGATTCAAACTTCACACACACACGAGGATGCATACAAGGCCTTATTTTTGTCCTAAGTAAGCAGTCTCCCTTTTCACCGATATTTATTTATTTATTTATTAATGTCCAAATCAACAGAACAAATCCAATTATAAATTAGACATAACAAATATAGAATATATATATATATATATATATATATATATATATATATATATATATATATATATATATATATATATATATATATATATATATATATATATATGTATATATATGTATATATATATATATATATATATATATATATATATATATATATATATATATATATATATATATATATATATATATATATATATATATATATGTATATATATAGATAAAGAAAAAAGGCACAATAATATGAGAGTTAAAATTAAATTAAAAAAATTAAAAATTCAAATTAAATGAAATTCAAATAGGAAAAGTAATCAAAAGCAAAATCGGCCGAAAAAAAAAGATGCAACAAAAGACTAAATTATGACACATTATATACCTGACAGAAAGTTATTTTTTAAAATATTTTTAAACACAGCTAACGTTCGAGGCAGAGGACCAAGGTTAAGGTTATTATGCTGACGAGGCAAACGCAAAAGGGGGGGAAAGAAATAGGTGTCGGTACAGGCAAATGCAACATTAAATTTGAAAAATGTCCTATTAGAACGGCCCGAATCTCTAACAGAAAGGTGAATGCTGGGGTCCACCACAATATACAGCTGTTGAAAAGTTTAAAGAGAAGGCACTCGTCGAGGAACACTCTACGTGACTCAAGGGAAGGAATTTGAAGGATGGAGAGGCGCATACTGTAATCGGAATACGGAGTACAGAACTTAAAGAACAATGAGCGGGTGAATCTACGCAGCAATCAAGTATGCGTAATGTGGACAACAAATTTGGCAAAAATATTCAAGAACACTACGAACGAAGGAAAAAACAGATATATAGGAGTGGAAAGATTAACAAAACGTTTAGATGATCTAATGATGAAGCCGGAAAAACGAAAAGCCTTGGCAGTGACGTGTAAAATATGTAAATCGAACTTCAACTTGGAATCGAAAATCACACCAAGGTCCTTGAAACTAGCAGCAACATTGAGAGGGGAGCCGAGGACAGAGTAGGAGAAGAGAAGAGGGGATGTTTTGTGGGTGAAAGACATTTGATGACACTTCGAAACATTCAAAGTGAGAGAATTCGCTGCGCACCAGGTAGCCAAAGTACCCAAATCTTTCTCCAATAAGGAACAGTCACTAGCGGATTCTATCACTCTGAAAATTTTGAGATCATCAGCGTACAAAAGACAGGGTGAGTTAAAGAGGGAAGGAAGATCGTTAACAAACAAAAGAAAACAATAAAGGACCAAGAATAGATCCTTGCGGAACTCCTGAAGTAGGAAAATGGTGTAAAAGAGCAACACAAGAACAATCACAGCACAAGAACGATCACAAACGTAGGAGGAGAACCAAGAAAAAAGGACACCAGAGAGACCAAACCCTGTTAACTTTGACAGAAGAATAACTTGGTTCACAGAATCGAAAGTCTTGGCAAAGTTTGTATATAGGACATCTACTTGCTTTTGCTTGTCGATTGCGGAAGCAACGGTGTTTGTAAAAGATAATAAATAAGTTTGTAACCATTGACTTACCTTTAACGAATCCATGCTGTTCACTGGCCAGCAAGGGCTAAATAAAAGGGTACACTCTATTGTAAACTACTCTTTCGAGGAGCTTACTAAAACATGGCAAAAGGGATATAGGACGGTAATTAGGGATGGAAGAAGTATCATCAGCTTTATCAATGGGAACTATGCTGGCGAATTTCCAAAGGGCAGGAAAAGTGCCGGTGGAGATGCTTATGTTGAAAGTTATTGACAGATGAACACACAAAGAGGAAGACAGTGATTTGGTGAAAAAATTCGGAATCCCGTCAGCTAGCACTTCTATCGAGGGACAACATTAATGATTCGACTTCCAAAGGATTAGTTAAAGCAGTAGAAAGGGTACGATCAGACGTGGGAAAAATTGTTGAAGGCGAAGAACTACTGAGATGGGAGGTAAAAGAAGAAAAAAATTTAGCCAAGAGCTCGCAGGAATCCTGAGGTGAGGACGCAGACTTATCATGAAGATACATGACAGAAAGAATGCCAGAGGAAGTTTTAAGGGAATTGATACAAGAAATTTTAAGTCTTAAGAAAGAAATTTTAAGTCTTATCGAATGTCTCGGAATAAGTTATCCATGATATACAACCTTACGTTTTAAATGCATGAGTTTGTATATTATTTATTTATATGGTTAAAAATACTAAAAATCTTACGTACAAACTAAAGAAGAAAAATTAAAGATGAGTTTCTTTACTTCGGAATATTTTCATTAAAGATCTCCCGACGTAAATTACATGCCTTTGATGTTAGACTAGGTTATAGAAGAGGATTACTACCTACACGGTTTGCGTTAGGCCGAAAATTTGGGCTCATTTGCCACCCTCCGCTGATTTGCTAAAGCTGCAAAGTGATTCCTCAACTAAAAGGAATCAGCTGACTCAACGTAACGGTTCTAGTCACCTCTGCTAGCTCTTGAAAGTTGAAACAACCTAAAATATTGAGGCGTTAATATTTAGGACTGGGCAATCGCAGAGTGTGTTTTTGATGGCGTCCTCTTCCATCTCACACCACTTGCATAAATTGCTGGATGTTAATCCAATTCTACTCGCGTGAGATACAGTAAGACAGTGCCCCATAAGCAAGCCAACTGTCCCTCTCAAGCTGTTTCTATTGAACTTGAACATTTTCCTGCTTTTGCTTCAATCGGGTAAAGACCATCATGTCCTGGCTACCCTAAAGTCCGTCCTATTCTCTCATTCGAACTAACAGATCTCAAAGAGTATGTGTAAGACGTAAGACCGCAAATCATCGTTGGCTTGGTTGATATTTCGCTAATGGACTCAACTGTATACATATACTTCAGACTGAAAAACGGTATCATGGTCTAACAGTCTATACTACAGGCGATCCGATGATTCGTTGTATAAACACTCAAGTCGACTGACGTGCCCATTTCTGACCCGTCCGTATAAGTTCAAGTGTCACCGATGCGTCCTGCAATCCTCCACTCTGTTCTTGTGGGTATCTTGACTTAGAAATTCCTGTCCACACACAAAACTTACACAAAAATCACACGAGAAAAAAGTATACTGAAGAAAAACACATAATCAAAAAACATCCTCCCAAAAATAAAGACACAACCACTAAAACTGAAATTGAGTTTACTTACCAGTCATGCATCTACCGATAAAGTTGTCTAACGGCTTAGAGGGGAAACATAGTCAAATTTAGCGCCTTCCGTATCGTTTTATATTGATTGTGAAAAACCTACCATTTTCACGTTAATTACGCATTTGTAAACTTTATGCTACTATTTATTTCCAATGAAATTTAAATAAATATTTAATAGAAATATGAGAATATTGTTACCCTTGATTCAATCTTTCTTCTCCTCGCCTCACTCCATTTATTTATAAACATACCAACAAACGTCGACCGTAATTTTCGGCTTGGAATTCAAATTGGCTTCCTCTTGTTTAAAAGAAGAGATATAAGTTTTTCACAGAATCCTATATTTATTTATTGTCCCCGTGCTGCTTGAGCCTTCATAATAATTTTTAGAATTCTTTACATTTGACCCATAAAATAAGCTTCAATCCTTTGAATAGTATTACTAGATTATTTTTCAAGAGTATATGCATCTTATTTCGCTTTTTGTATCAAATCTCATAAATTTAACTATAAAACTAACTACACATCCACTGCCCGTGTTCCATTATTACTATTTAGTACTCGCAAGTACTTCTGTCAACTTCCAACTACTCGCGCTCTCGTTCCCGAGTAGTTCATGAGTAGTTGCGCCTTTTTTTGCCGTGAGATGGCTATTTAGTTGTCAATAGGTAGTTTTGGTTTTTTCATGGTTATATTGAATGTTTTGGTAGTTAGGAAATTAGAAATAGCCCTCATAATGTGTAGAAAGATAAAAGAGTTAATTTTCTGCTAGTTGTTTTGGTAAAACTTGGATACTTGTCCCCTAGTTGCGGTATTTGCCACCAGAGGGAGAATCGGCGGTAGATTCAGTAAAATTCAGTGGCACTCAAACGGCTGTTTAGGCTGTCATTTTCGGCTGTCTACGTTGTCAAACAACGACAATTTCAATTTCACCGACATTAAACTCACATTTAACATCGAAAAAATGCCTGGAATGAATGATGTATTACTTTTATAGTAATCTTTAACAAAAAATAAGGGTGAACTTGGATACTTGTCCCCTGGAGTAGTTCAATCTACTCACCGCAGAGTGCACACCGATATGTAAAGTGAATTTTGCAACACTTCTAAAGCACTCAAACTATGCGTTGTTTTGACAGTTGTTGTGGGAAGGGGGGTAAGGGCTTCGAGGGTCTTCTTGAGATTTGTATTTGTGGCGCGCAAATAAATATATGGAACGATAACGAATAATGTTAAATGTGATAAAAGGTATATGAAGTATAGGAGTGAATAAAAATGAGTAGAAGAGCACAATGGCCGTACGAAGAAGTGCATAAAAAAAGTTGAAAAGTAAAAATATGTTTAAAATGCAATGAATTGATATGTGAATAAAAATGAATAGAAAAAGCAGAGTGGGAATATGCTTATGCTTAAGTGAATGGAAATGTGTAGAAAAAATAAAAAAATGCTAATATTTAGAAAAGTAAAAAATGGAAATATTAGAACAAGCAAACTTCGATGATGGATTGGAAATTATCTTTACCCAATGGGCAAATTTGTAAATATTCCATATTAGTAATATCGGTTAAGATAAAAGCTTCCAATTGTGTTCTCGCCAATGAAGCGATACTTGGAGAACTGGGACCATATGAAATGCAAATAATATATTTTTATATTAAATGTATGTTATGTTAAATGTGGAGTAAATAAAAACATTTTGAGTACAATGGTAAATGGAAATTGGTGTAACATATGCAGTACTTTAGATTCAAGTTATGTCTGTTTTACTGTAATTATTATGGAAATGCCTGTAAATAGATATCTATACTGGTTACAGTTTCCCGATATGTTAGGTAGTAGGCAAATGGTTGTTTTAAGACTAATGAACAAGTTGTAGTGCTATGAATATGATTGGTGGGTGCTTTTGTGCTTAAAATTGAATGCAAATTAGGCAAACTTGGAGTAATAATGCAGTTATTAATATTCGCTGGCATATTTTGTGAGTGGATGCGAGTATAACAAATACTATTAAACGTGTAAGAATAACGCATCACCAAAATAGAATAATTCACAGAATGTTTTTTTTACCGATTTACCGAATATAATCTTGCCTAAAACCTCATATATATATATATATATATATATATATATATATATATATATATATATATATATATATATATATATATATATATATATATATATATATATCAACAGAGTCAAGTTTAAATTAGGATATTTTTAGAGTTTTCAGGTGCCCCTATAATCCTATGGGAAGACAAAATTCGGCAGTAAACAAGTACGAAAATTGATAATGTTTGTGAATTTTAGGGCTTAGGCAGCTGGTGAGTGCATGTGAAATAAAAAATAATTAAATTTCTAAATCACAAAAGTTTTGATATGATAGCCTAATTAAATGTTATTCCTTCGTTTTCGCGAACAAGTGCTATTTTTTAAATCATTTTTCTTTATTCTCTGCAGAGGATTGAGATTTCTGTTCAAGAATATTTCTGTTGAAGTTTCTGTTCGTACGTGGGTACTAGCATCAGCATCAAGTAATAGGCTAGCAATTCTAATCAAATGATGGACCATATGCGTATATGAAGTTTACCCTCTAGTTTGGAACTATTTGTACCCTGGCTTTACTTTTTAAATGAAAGTATTACTTCGCACAAACATGCTCATTCAAATGGATAGCTCATATGGGAGCATAAGTCTTTCATTTACCTGAGGAGAATTTACCAAAATTATTCCGAAATTGACTTTATAATGAATTGTAGATTTTTTTTCAAACATTTAATTATGATCATCTGAGCTGCCGACCTGGAAACAAAGAACTAAACATTATGGTTTACACAGAAATATAGACATCGGCCTGGAGTCATGCAATGGAACTCTTCGGAGGAGGGACGAAAATTTCAACGCAAACATAAATATTTTACATGCTTTCACTTAGACAACTGCAATAAGCTAGAATACAAGTAAATTATTAGTATTTTATTCATTCAAGCTTTGAATTCGAAAATCTGCTATATACATAATCATTATGCTGATTTAAAAATAAATCCATGACTCCTTCTTACCCCATTTTTAGCGAAAATGTTTCTTCGCTTTATCCTTATCACTTTTTACCTATATCTTTCACATTACTTTCGGATACTCCACGGCATCAATGTATTGTTGTGATAAGTACTCGGAAACGATATCAAATTTTAAAGCAAACTATCATCAAAAACCTAAAAAATTGAATATGGTATAGAAGTATTAATTATAATAGGTGCTTTTTATTTGCACACCCGAGCAGATCAAATTTTGTTAAGTATACTAAAATTCAAATCAAATTTTCTTAAGTATATTGAATACAATAAAAAAATCCTGCTCATGTGCATGATTTTGTTGTTGAATTCATTCAATATACTTAACAAAATTTGATTTGAATTTCGGTATACTTAACAAAATTTGATATGCTCGGGTGTGCGAATAAACGCACCTGATACCTTAGACAACGTATGTTGGACTTAAAGCTTTTCCGACCGTAGAATATTTGATGCGGGAATATGGATCATTTCGCGGATAAAACCTCCGAAAGCATTATCAAATAGAATTGTTTTTTAGTTGCGAGAGGATCTAGAATTCAACGAATTAGTTTTAAAAGTATGTACTGTTTCTTTAAAAATCTATAATCTTCCACTGCAAGTGATTACACCAGTCATGTATACACTATGAGCTGATATCTATAAAGAAACAGTGCATACTTTCGAAAACACTTAATTAAATTTGAATTTTTGATTTTGGAATAATTTACAGCACAATATCTTAATTATTCTGTGTTTTATTTAAATACAAAATTATTTTGTCTTTATTGAAAGCCCCTGTACAATTACACGTTTTGATGGCATTAATACTGTATTTGAACCATATGGTGGACGGTTGGGATTATACAGTGATTGCTTTGATAAAATGTCAATTACTTCTTTAAATATTTGCGTAGTGGGGTCATTAATGTCGTGATAAGGGGAGTAAGAAGTGCCAATATATATGAAAATTAAGTTTTCTGTTTCAATATATTCACCTCCTACTCAGATACTTTTTTTTCGGATTTTTCAATTAGTTTATACAAAACACCTTTTCAAAAATGTTTTGTCTTTGTCTCTTTTTTTCATTGATAGCTTCTTTCAACCACTGTAAAATTGAAGCATCATATTCTCAGGATTTGGAGACGAGTTTATTTTTAAAATGTTTTAAAATACAAGATCCGTTCTGGGTCCCAGAACGGCTGCCATGACTTTCTCAGCAGACACTTCAGTGGTAGTGTGTGTATTTGTGTCATTGCATAAAACCTTTTTTTGACTCAGGCTCATAATGATTAATCCAAGTTTTGTCTCCAGTAGCGATTCAACTCAAAACTCCACCCTCGTCTTCACTATAAAGTTCCTTGCTGTGGCTCGTCTTCAAGTGAGGATGCAAACGGATGTCATTTTTTCCATTATAGTTTGAGCCAACTTTCATTGTTGGCGAGGAACTTCATAACAGCGGGGTACTCGATTATATTTTACACTTTCATCCAGATTGAGTTGCTTGGTTGACGATAGTTCAAAAACGAATGGCTCAATTAAAATAAAACTTGCAATCGATACTTATAATGCATTTCTAAAGCCATTTCGCTTCATTAAACTACCCCCTTTAATAATCTACCTACTCATTTCACGAACTTAATGACCCACTCTAAAAATATTGTACCGTTCAATCGTAAATATCATTTTAAATGCAAATATGATTATATGAATAGCAGTTCAATCCGGCATATCACACAGCTATTTTCTTCATTATATATTATATTTTACAGTTACTTTAGACCGTGCTCAAAATGCATACACTAAATTTAGTCTAGTTTGATTTGAAATTTAAGTCTTTGCACTGAAGAAAATGCAAGTCATGTTTTTGGTAGTGTCAGTTAGATTAAGCCAAGCCTACCAGCTGCAAGAGTATCCAGAAGAATAAAATAAAATAATTCTAATATGGATGAAAACATTATTGCCACAATAACAGACAAAAATCTAATTTAAAATTCAGTTTAAAAATCACAATTACCACAATAACAGACAAAAATCTAATTTTTAATTTTCATCCGCATCTGTTAAATAGTTTGTTGTGCATTAATTAAGGAAGAACCGTGCAAAATATTAACTAAACTCTAACACAACTTTGAGACAAGTGGCATTAGCTTTGAATAACTTTTCCTCATCTGCTTTCATCAAATTTACGTAAGTAAAGAGCTGGTGAGATTTTCTAAAAGTAATTTTCATTTGGGGGGCCAATATTTATTAAAAAACAAGGCTTTGATCGAATGATCAAATTTGCTTATATTAATTCAATTTCAGTAGCACTCAAACTGTAGAAAGCATAAAAACTCGGGGGACATCTATCCAAAATCTCTCTTCATATGATGCAAAAATACATTTTTTACCATGTCTTTAATTTTAATGTGGGTTGTATGTTTAATTTTGGGGTACAATCAGCAATGGAAATGTGTGTATCATGTGCAGCACCTTTGAATTCGAGTTAGGTTCGCATTTTACGTTAATTAGCACGAAAATGTGCATGCTGTTCGGATTGAAGATGTATTTAGATATCTTAATAATTGAAATGCATACATATTGATTTTGTAATGTTGCGCACTGCCTGCAATTACCCCATTATTTCGGCTTGTAATCAAATGGCTGTTTCAAGGCTAATGAAAAAGTTGCAATTTGGTATCAAATTTACAAGGTCGGGATAGGGAATTATAAATGACGTTGACTCGATGCGCAATAAATATGCGTGTGCGCAGGTATAAATGAATAGAAACTAAGTGAATTTGGAATAATAATGTAATTTCTTATATTCGATAGGATGTTTACACAACTTTTTCACTTTCGAGCATTAAACTAAAACAACCAGCACATGTTTTCTGAGTTGAGGTTTTTGGATCTAAATTTCTTCCCAAATTAAAAATGTGGACATTGTCTCTGACAACTCACGTTTTTTGTTCGAACTGGCTAAGCGGATACTAAGACTGAACCAAAAGTGACCTTTCCAAAATATCTCAGTAACGGTTACGTCTTCAGAAAAACAATGTATGACAAATTTGTAGCTTAAAAAATTTCCAACTAAAAAGATTATATAACTTTTTCCTGTAATCATAACTGTTTTTGAGATATTTTGATCTAAACATTTGATACTAACAGCATCCTCTTTCTCAGGGCATGTAAATATTACCCGATTTTGATTACGACTTGGAAAGTTTGTGAGTTTGTTTTTTTATGTTTAAGAGGCGCATAAAAAAAAAGCAAACAAGCTTATTACAAATGTTTAGATCAATATATCTCAAAAAAGGTTATGGTTACAGGAAAAAGTTATATAATCTTTTTTGTTGGAAATTTTTTAAGCTACAAATTCGTCACACATTGTTTTTCTGAAGACGTAACCGTTACTGAGATATTTTGGAAAGGTCACTTTTGGTGACCTTTGACCCCGTATAAAAAGTGACGCAGCGCTTGGATCGATGGGGACTTTTGACATTTTGTTCAACACGCCAGTACCAAGGTTCACACCAAAATTCAGCTTTCCCCTAATTTTTCCGAAGCACCATGTTAGATTTCCCCGGACTATATGACAGACTGATTAACTTTACAAAGTATTCTCAAAATTTTTTGATACTAATAACGTTTCGAAAGTTTATCTTTTTCTTTGATTTCGTTAGATGCGAAAGATAACTAAAATAAATTCTTACAACTATTCTAAAATGTGCACTAACCTTCTCGCCGTCTGTCTCTAGCGTCACGTGGATCACGGGTTTGATCCCCGCCGGAATCGTCGTTCGAATCGGCACGTTTTTATTTGGCTGGAATCGTTTTTTTTCTACCACCTTCGCTCCCGAACTACCTTCCGCTTCACGCCGTCGCCGTCGCGACCCGAATGTTCAAGGCAACGCCCGATTTCCGGGTAGGAAAAAGGAAGTGGCTCACGCAGGATCGCGGGTTCGAATCCCGCCATCAACCCGATTTCGATTCGCCACTTTTTTATTTGAACGAAAGTCCTTTTTTCCACCTCCACCGACACACCAAGGATGTTCCTCAACGTACCTGAGTCTTAGTCTCCCAAAAATATTCCTCCGTTCGCCTTCACCGTCGCACAAAGAAATCTTCTTATTCGTACCTTGTTCTGGGTCTGACTTGCCCAGATGTTCTACTGGTCGTTTTCGCCGTTGCACAAAGAAGCCTTGTACCTGATGTAAATGATTTTCAAAAATTAATCCACTGTTCGCTTTCGCTGTCGCACCAATAATTCTTGTACCTTATGTAAATGATTTTCCAATGTAAAAGCGTATACACGTATTCTTACACATTGTTACAACGTAACAAGACAAAAAGTATTTAGCGGGCCGTTATGCCATAAACCATCAATAGTTCAAAGGCTCAGGCAAGTACATGACTAAATATTAAAAGAGGAAATACTTTTTTGCTCAATCATATTGCTTCTTGTACGTTTTTACTACTCAATCACCAAGTTTAAAAATATTTTACATTTTTTTTCTATGGTAATTCCAAAGCTCAAGATTACGTTTTGAAGTGAATGCCTAGCTATGAAGGCAAGGAGACACATATGGGGGAAGCTCATACCAATTAGCCTATATCGATTCCATTATTCTTTTTTTAAGTGCCACATTATTTCTTATTTTCTGAAGCGCTGGTGCTATGCCCAGTCGTCACTAAAGCTATAATATGACACTTAATTAATGGAGCGCTGGTATTATGCCCAGCCAAACACTATTAAGACAACACAAGACAAACAAATACAGCCATAAGTATACGGCGGGATTCAAAACCTCAGGTTGTAGATCGCTGCTTCACGAGCTGACACTTTATACCCCGGTACCTCTCATACCCTGGTCCAAGACCTCTCATACCCTGGCCCTGGACCTTCCATAGCCTAGTCTTACCATACCCGAAAGTATTTTACATTTGATGTTTTGATACATCCCTCTCTCTCCCTATATATGTTTAAAATCTCCCGAAAAATCAAGTTTACAATAGAACGGTTAAGCAGTAATGCATATTCATCGAAAGATAGTTGCAGCGTATTCCTATATTATAACCCTAACATTTTTCTAGTAAATTTTTCCACATACAGATATCCTTTTTCAATTTCAAGACTGCTTATCTGTGGTAATTTAGAACACGCAGAGGTTCGATGGTTTGAAAAGAATTTTCACGTACCTGATCTAGCTAAAATGTTGCCCCAATATTCATTTTAAATCAGGATTGTATATTTTTGATAGGCATAAATACTATCTGTGAATTTCGTGATGATCCGATGTTTCTGCCAGGACTTATGACAAATAATATCTTTGAAATCAGCGCCCACATAGAATTAAAAATTACCAAACTGTTATCAATGCCAATCATAAAACGTTATCAGTTTTCATTCCCCATACTTACTTCTCACAATAATTGTCTTTCCTTCGAAATATGGAAAAAATCACTAAAATGCCTACTGCTGCCAAAGTGTAAAAGATGTTTTCATTTTAACTTGACATGGACCGACCTACAATTTCAGATTGATCGCATTACGAACAATCAATAATCTCACTAAATATTTTTTCTGATTTATATACACATGCAAATTTAGTACTAATTATCTCTGAAAATCAATAAAAATGTTCCGTGAATTATTTCATGTAGCACCAGTTTTACTCTTGGTTGTTTTTAAGTTTCCTCCGGCACCATTTTTAATTCGAAATTGTGTTATTAATCAGGATCATTAATTGATGCGATTTGCCAAACCTTTATGTATAAAATCCATACCCTCTACCATTACATTATCACTCTAAATTTACTCAGTTTCTATTCATCCATCCGTGCGTACCAACATATATCTTCAAAGATCAATAAAAATATAAAATATATTGAGGCAGATCAAGCAGTGAACAACATTACAATATCAATATGCATGATCTAATTACAGTTACGTTTCTAGCGTTCGTACTAATTACCGCAAAAAGCAAACTTTACTCGAATCCAAAGTACTGCACATGATATACACATTTCCATTGTTGATTGTACCCAACTTTAAACATATAACCCATAGTTAAATTAAACACATTACGAAAAATATATTGGCTGCATCTTTATATGAAGAGAGATTTTGGATAGTTGTCCCCGCAGCTATCGATTTTGCAAGGTAAATATCTGAGCTAAACTTTTCATTGGCACGCACCCACCAATACTACCAGCAAATAAATTTCCACCTGTGTGAACACGTATGAGTTTTCTGAAATATGTTCTCATTACGCAGCACACGACCTTTATTTTTTGTTAAAGATTACTATAAAAGTAATACATCATTCATTCCAGGCATTTTTTCGATGCTAAATGTAAGTTTATTGTCGGTGAAATTGAAATTGCCGTTGTTTGACAACCTAGACAGCCGAAAATGACAGCATAAACAGCCGTTTGAGTGCCACTGAATTTTACTGAATCTACCGCCGATTCTCCGTCTGGTGGCGAATAGCGCAACTAGGGGACAAGTATCCAAGTTTTACCCTTCGCTGCGACAAAAGTTGGATCCATTTCGACCTGAGCTGCGCCTGGCTGCGCATAGCTGCGACTTGGTGTGCTCGCTGCTATGGAAAACCCATATAGTCAACTCAACTGACAGCTTAGTTGCGCCTGGCTGCGTCGCAGTGTGCTTCAGTCAATTTAGGCTGTTCGGTGGGCTCGGTTCTATGCGTTTGGCTTAATTGCGAAGTAAAGTACGTGTTTATCCAATAGTTAATAATGTATTTTGATACAATTTCTAAAGACCTACGAGGGTTGCGGGCATATTTGGTCTGTTCGATAGTCAAGGTAAATTGCTCTACTCTGCATTCAAAGTTATGTACGTCTGTAATTTTAGTTTGCTTTGGTAGACTTTTCAACAGTTCGAATATGACAGCTGCGATAATTGCGGAGTTTCTCTGAATGAAAAATAATGAAGATCAAGTGTACGACTGCACCTGCAATAAGTTCGATGGGTTAGTTGCGGTCACGAGCCAAGAAGATAGTTGGGTCACCAAATGGCAACGCATAAGTGAGCGACGGCGCATCTCATTTCCAACGGTGATACTAATGAGAATTTTACTTCTAGATCGATTTTGCCGGGGTATTTATGCGATTTCAGTGTCTGGACGGCTACCGAACGCTACGATTCGGGATATGAAAAGTCCATGATACAACAAATACTAGAGATAGCGACAGTAGAGTGACGATTTTATTATATTGTAATATTGTATTATATATATATAGAATTTCTCTCTCTGCGCATGACGTAGACGGTAGAGTTCGTCGGATGTCTTGTGCACAAGCATTTGGGTAGAATATATGGGCGCTGCGCGACTCGTTTGAGTAATTCTGTTTGAATACGTGCATGTAGACTAATTAGCTAATTAGAGAATCAAAGTATGTTCAATTTAACATGTATAGCTTGTGAACTATTCTAAACGCCCATACTAAATGTAAAATATGCAGAAAATATATTTAAATAGTAGTAATATAACAATGTAACTAAATCTGCGATGTAGGTTGGGAATGAAACATCTGTTTGTAAAACTGACTGAGTCAAAAATAACTAATAAAAAAATAACTTTAACTGTTGGCAAAAGAACAATTTCTAAATGAAAAAAAGGTTAAATTTATTTCAATTATATATATTTTCAATTCAATTTTACATAATTTACATAATTTTCTGTTCGACATAACTTTTAAATGCATGGTTAGTTTAAAAGTGAAGTTATAACAATAATTTACATCATGTTGTAAGTTTTTGCATCTTTTTCCTTTTCTTGCCATCATTATAATTCAATGTAGCTCTTTTCAAAATACTTTCCCTCAAACATTTATTTAATTTTCTTATTCTAAAAAACAATATTGACCTAAAAAATAGTTTTTTTACTTCATAGCTGCATTCAACAGTTTCTGCAATTTCCAGTAACGTTTTAAGTAGCTTCTGCAAGTAATCAAAGAATTGTCAGGGTTAAAATTTTCGAATAATACCTCAAGGAGTTTCATTTTTTCCATGAACTCTGATGTCTGCTTTGCAAGACCTCCTTCTGATAGTTGGCTCACCCAAGACCACGATTTGTCATCCGCTCGCACAACTGAAATATCGGGAGAAATATTTTTAAATTTATGGCAAATAAAACCTGCTAAATTTTCTAGTCCGTCATATTGGAGGTCATTCATTTCCCGATCTGTACATATTTCATTCTCCTCAAATTGCGTTGCACAGTTCAAGCGGCCCAAAATTTTAGCTGAATATATAAAAATCAATAAAGTGTTATAGCTGCGGTGTATTTTGAAGTGTCTTACCTGATAAAGTAGGTTCTAAGTCCGGTGTATTGTCTTCGGTAACATTGGTTTCACCAACAAAAGCACCATTATTATGGCCCACTATATAGCTTCGCAGCCTATGCTGAAATTCAAGCTGGTCTGGATGATCGTGAAGGACACCTTTACTCCGTATAACAGAGAAAAAGTTTTCCAGGACATCTTGATTCAGCCTATGAGTCAGTATAGATTTTGTCCCATACCGTTTTTTTTAGGTCTTCAAACAGCAAAGGAAGAGCTGTATTGGTTTGTATAATACCTAAGCAATGCGTTAGCCAGCACACAAGAACACACACTCGAATTAATGCATTGATACCTTTTTGGAACGGTAACATGCTTTTACTTCCAGCCACTCGAAAGTCGCGCATTATATTACTCATGCTTGTTACAATTGGTTGTTGGACTTCCATCTTCATTCCAAATGCTTTCATCCGATCTCTAGAATTGAGAATTGGGAAATTTGTGCATTCTGCGATTTGAATGTATGCGTTTCACTGCTTCGTAGAGATAAAATCTATTTTTTGGTTATTTCCAATAAAAAATCGAAACATTTCTATTATTCAGAATAAGTTTTTACATACACAGTATTTCCCAAATGAATATCCTGCGATTGCCTAGGGAAATTTTAAGGATGTGTCGATAAAATATACCACACTTCAAAGCTAATTCTTAAGTCATTCATAATTGATTTGGGTGTTTAATAAATACATATGGTTTATATAAATGCATTGATATAAAATTTACTTTATGGGTTCAAACCCGTAATTTTCTTAAGAAACGATTTGTGTTTGCATTTGGGTACAGGATATTTTCGATTTTATATATTCTATACAAAAGTTAATGGTTGCAATCCATTTATTTTTTCGTATAACGCACAACCAAGCGGAAAGTTTCATAAGTCTGATATAAAGTTTCTTACATTTGGGCATATGGGTACGTTGGGAAAAATTACAACTTAAACACTGTAGTCCGATATTCTGCAATATTCGTTTTTGGCGTTATGTTCAATTCACAAAATCCAAATTGACTAGTGTATCTCCCATTCGTTGTCTAGTTCTTCATGTCCATGTACTGGAAAGCATTCAACTATATATATATATATATATATATATATATATATATATATATATATATATATATATATATATATATATATATATATATATATATATATATATCAACAGAAATCCTAACTTTTGGGAGCCTATAATTGTTAAATTATTTAAAGTAATATGATTTAAGTCAAATCTTTTAAAAATATATCTTGCAAGTTTCTAACATTGACTCAAAGAGATAATGTTTAAAAGGATTTTATCTTCATCTTCAATGCTACACATTAAAATATGAGATTTTGTGCAAATGAGAAAATATTTTAATTTCTATCAAGATATCAACCACTTTTAACTTAAATATTCTCTACGTATTAAATTTCGCAAGACAGTTTTAAATTCAGTTTTATAGTAGCATTGTATATTTAATATAAAAGACGAAAATATGCTACGAATTGTGTGCATAACATTTAGTTTTTCATAGAAGTATTAAATTGCGGTCCCTTTTTCTCTCCAGCGCTTTTCCAAGCGGAGAATATTTGATCCGGAAATATGGATCATTTTGTGGATAAAGTCCTTGAAAGCATTATTATATAAAATTTCTTTTTTCTTTTCTATGAGAAGTTATTATCGTTGGCTAAAACTGGCAGATGACAAAAATTTTAACTAATATAAATACAATTCAATTATCTTCCACTGGAAGTAGCCACATAGTCAGGTATGAACTATGAGCTGATATCTGATGAGAAACGGTGCATACTTTCGAAAAAAAAACCATTCTATTTAGATTTTGTCTTTTTTTAAAGTTATGTTAAAGCATACACTGCTCAAAAATTGTTGTCCACCTTAATGTTGAAATACCTTTAAAGCTGGGTAAATTCCATGAAACAAATAAATAAGTTAGTGTTACTCGTGAGATTTGCTAATTTTGTCAAAGCTTCATATCAAAATTCCGGCCATCTACACGGCAATTTATGAATATGTTTCGCATTGCGATCCCTAGTTTTATTATTTTTTCAGAAGTTCAAGTCCAAAAAATATTCGTTCTGTTTGTGAAAAATGCGTAGAGGTTGTTATCGCATATGTCACGTGACTTAAGTCTGCAATGACGAATGATGAAATTAATATAAAGTACCAGCAATCCTCTTTGGACATTTGAGCCTAAAAATCATAAGCACCATACAAAATATTTTTAAACATCAAATATTCAAATATCACGCTTAGATCTTTACATTTTCAAATTTATTGATAGGCTCCAACTTTTTAGTACGAAAACTGGGCCAGAAGATTGTCAGTTCAATCTACTGTAGCTTTTGGCATAGCCTTATTTATTTAGCAAAGTTATATAACATATTAATCATGTCACATTTATATTTTCCACTTGCATTGTAAAGAGCATGCTCTACCATTTTGAAAGAACTTTCGTATATTTCACAAAACACTACTTTCACCAAAAACTCGATCTTATACACTGTAACTTATAAGTATTCAGTATGGTGAAAATAATAAAATTTTCCAAAATTAAGTCCGCTTTTATTGATAAATTGTAATTATAAATTATAATATTTTATTATCTGGCTTATCCGATGTGGCTACAAGTTATTTCCTACATCCCAAGGAGTTCCTCTGCGAGCGACAGTTCGTTCAACATCTCTGTTTCTGCATGAACCGAAATGTTAACTTCTTTGTTTCTAGCTTGGATGGTGATCAATCTGAAAAATGATATATTCAAATTAAGGTACATATCTATTCAGTCGAACAATAATATTCGGTTTGCCAAAATTACTAAGGAATTGTTACTAAGATATTGTAACTATAAATTATAATATTTTATTTATCAACCGGCTCATGCGGTGTGGAAGCAAGTTATTTGCTTGTTACTTGCAACCCATTATTTTACTATATTTTCAATCAATAACAACGCCTCTCACATAAACACTCTCGCTTAAATCGCATAACTTGCACGCAATCGAGCTGAAATTTTAGGTAAGCCCATGTCAAGTTAAAATGAAATTTTTACACTTTGGCAGCAGCGACCATTTAATGATTATTTTTCTATATGTCTATGTAAAGATAATTATAGTGAAGTCAGTATGGGATATGAATGATTGGCTATGATAACGGTTTGGTAATTTTTAATTCTATGTGGGCGCTCATTGCTTAAAAGTAGGCAAGGAAATTTTTCAAAGATTTTATTGGTCATAGCTTCTGAGAGAAACATCGTATCATAACAAAATTACAGGACGAGTTTATGCCTATAAAAAATATACATTTCTGATTTATATAATGGGAAATTGCAAGCAGTGTACAACATTATAAAATCAATATGTATTCAAAGTCCAACTAATAAGGTATCTTAATACATTTCCACTCCGAACAGCATGCATATGTACGTGTTAATTAACGTAAAAAGCGAAATACTCGGACGCAAAGTACTGCACATGATGTACACATTTTCATTTATTATTGTACTCATAACTCTTTTATTCATTCCACATTGAATGCCCAAAAATATATAAGTTGCAGTTTATATGAACGGAGATCTTGGATAGATGTGCCCACCAAATTTTGTATGGAAGTCAAGACTTGCTACAGTTTGAGGGCCGCTGAGTTGAAATTAATTCAAGCAAATTCGATCGAAATCGTTATTATGTTGGCCCCCAAATTAAAATTTCTTTTGTAAAATCTCACCAGCTCTTTACTTACGTACATTTGATTTAAGTAAATGAGAAAAAGTTATACGAAACTAGCGCCACTTGTCTCAAAGTTGTTTTAGAGTCTAGCTAATATTTTGCGTGATTCTTACTTAATTTGCAATGCACAGCAAACTGTCCTACAGATGTGCATGTGAAATCAGAACAAATTAGACTTTTGTCTGTTATTGTGCAGTAAAAGCATTTATTAAGAATTATGTTTCAATGCATGCACTTATAATGAATTATGTTTTCGTCCATATTAGTATTATTCTATTTGATTCTTCTGGATACTCTTGCAACAGTTAGGCTTGGCGCTTAATCTAACCCATACTACCAAAAATATGACTGACATTTTCGTCAGTCCAACAATTTAAATTTCAAATCAAACTGAACTAAATTTGATGTATGCATTTTGAGCCCGATGAAAGGTAAAATATAATATATGCAATGAAGAAAAAAGCTGAGTGTCATGTGCCGGAATTGAGCTGTAGACTGATGGCGAGAATCCTGATCATGCGCCCTAAACCCATACACACGCTGCATAAGTTAGCAGAATATTTATTCAATCATCATTTAATCATTTAAAATGATTTGTGTAATTGAACGGTACAATATTTTCCCAATGTAACTTAATCTACAGTATTAATAACTTGAAAGGTGGGTCATTAAGTTCGCGAATTGAGCAGGTAGATCGTTAATGGGGGTAGTTTAATGAAAAATTATGGCTTCAGAGACGTATCATAAGTATTAATTGCAAGTTTTATTTTCATCGAGCCATTAGTTTTTGAACCTTCGTCGACCAAGCAACACAATCTGGAAGAAAGTATAAAATATAATCGAGTACCACACTGTTTTAAAGATCCTTGCCAAACAAGGAAAGTAGGCTCAAATCATAATGGAAAAGATGGCATCCTTTCCAATTTGTCTTTTTAAACCAAAAAAGAAGACGACCCACGAGCAGGACGGCCAATCTAAGTGACCACTCCGAATTTTGCCTAAAAAGTCAAAAAGTGATAGATGCAATACTCAAAAAGAAACAGCTCGCAGAAATGCTTGCAGTGCCAGATACAACCATTTGAAATATTATACAAATCATCCTGGCATGAATAAGATGTAGTGCAAGGTGTAGTAAAGACGACGCTACTGGAGACAAAACTTGGATTGATCATTACAATCCTGAGTCCAAACAAGGTTATATGCAGTGACACATATACGCACACCACCCCCGAAGAAATTCAAGGTATCACCATCTGCTGGAAAAGTCATGGCAGATGACTCAGAAGGGATACTGTTGATAGAACTCAGAGGGGATGCTGTTGATAGATTTTAAAAACAAAGTCGTCTCCACAACTATAGAATACTACGCTTCAATTCTACAATAGTTGAAAGAAGCCATCAAAGAAAAAAAAAAATTGACCAAAACACGACAACGAGCCTGTTCGCAGGAGTAGTTTTTCGTTTACTGCCCTGCATAAAGTGGGCTCGATATTTTACATCACCCACTCTACAGCCATGATATGGCTCCCAGCGATTATTATATTTCCCCAAAATTGAAAAAAAAAATGTTGTGGAAAGAAGTTTTCCAACGACGAAGTGAAGGTTGCGACTTCGGCATACCTTTCCGATAAAGACAAAACATTTTTGAAAAGGTGGATGAGTAACTATATATATTGGAGTACCAGGCGAATATATTGAAAAAGAAAAATAAACTTGCATTTATATTTGCACTTCTTACTCCTTTTCCACGAACTTAAATATTTGTTATCAAAACTATCAAAATCAAAGGTATCACGATATAACCAAAACCGTTCACCAACTATGGCTGCGAGACCGCAGGATATGATTAAAATACAGTATTAATGCCATCAGAATGTTAGCTTATACACAGGGGTTTAAAAAAAAAGACAATAATTTTGTATTTAAATAAAACAGAATTATTAACATAGGGGGCTGAAATTTATTCCACATGTAGTACACATGTTATTTTGAAGTCTGAAATTAAATTTTGTTCACGTGACTCCCACGAGCACGTTTGCAGTGATGGATTCATTGCAGCCAATTTCACGGCACTCCTAGCGGGAGCTTAGTGTACACATAGGCATACAATTTTGTTTAAATATAGCGTAATGTAACGTCAAAAACGTATATGCCTGTTTGAAGTACGTTCAAAATTTTATTTCGCATACTTGGTTTTTTGAAAATTTATTTGTTGTTAGAACTATAAGATCACTTAAAATATCGATTAAATGGCAGCCGGTGCCAAAGCACTAAAGATAACCAACATTTGGCTAAACTAGGACCTGTTCCACATATATACCACTGCATCTTGAGTATTTCAGCTCAATCGGATGACATGCTCACGTACAACGGTGATTTTTTGGTGAATTATTATGTCCTTATTGAATAACATGTTTATTGGTTTTTGGCGATGTCGAGCTATTTCATCTTAAAATTTCTCTGTCGATTATCAAAAAGAAGATTTTTCTAAACGTTAATGTGAAATTACCATATTCAAATAAAATTGTTTTCTAATTGTGGGACGATCAAAGATCCAAATTTAACTAAGCTCATAGTGTATATCTAACTGATGTGACCACTTGCAACAGTGCATACTTTCGAAACTAGTAGCCATTCATTCTATTAATTCTTCCATCCTATTGATTCCTTGCTCTCATATATTCACCAGTATTCTTCGAAAATCACATCGAATATTAATAACTGATTTATTACCCCAAATTTACTTAGTTCCCATTCAATTTTACATGCAAACGCGCATGCATCATAGAGCCAAAGTCTTTGCTACTACCCTGTTAGATCCCATCAATCTTGCATGTTGCATATATACACATTCATAGCAGATTACATATTTTTCTTTAGTCTCAAAACAATAATTTGCCTGCTAGCTGGCACATCGGGAAACTGTAACCAGTGTGCAATGCTATAAGATATCTACATACATTTCCATGATAATTAAATTAATTACAGTAAAAACGGATTCAAATTAAACTTAAAGTTCTGCACATGATACACCCAATTCCATTTATTATTATACTCAACAACCTTTTATTCATTGAGCATTTAACAAAAAATACATTTATTAAAAAATTATACTATTTGCATCTCATATGATCCAAAATCTTGGATAGGTGTGCCCACAAGCTTCGGCCGATTTTCAAATATCGTTGTACGGCTGTTTCCAGTTTGAGTGCTACTGAAAACGAATTTAATCAAACACACCGCTTTTAAATTATCTTCGAAAAGTAGGTTTTGTCGATTGTTGACTTTGATTAAAGAGTTTTTAGTGGAAATAAAAATTATTGCTTATAAAAGTATTTCATATTCGTTGCTGTTTAATAAAAACCACTGAATAAAAAGCTCGCTAAAAAGAAAGACGTAGTAACCTATTAAAATAAATTTAAAAAAAAACAAAGAAGGGCGGACAGTTGGTTTTTTCTGTCCAACAGAAGGAGTGTTGTGGTCAAGGAATATTGTGGTCAAGGAATATTGTGTTCAAGGAATATTGTGTTATTGTATTGTGTTAAAAAAGTATATTGTTTCAAAACGAATTATTGTGTTAGGGAAGTATATTGTTTCAAAACGAATTGTTGTGTTGAAAAAGAGTATTGTGTCCAAGGGAATTGCTGTGTTAAAAGAAAAGAATAAGACTAATCTAACAGTTGCAATAGCAACAAACGATCGATAGATCGTCCATCAATTCCACTTTTGCGAACCTTTTACTTAACAACCTTAGTATTTCAGCCACAAACGGATAAATGCATTACAATTTATGAATCAAACAATGCTTTGAGCTGCGATTCTTACTTTTATTATTGAAGTCAAAAAAATATTCGTCAGGTTAATTTAAAATCTATATTCTATCGGATTAAGAGCAATTGCTATGGCACGTTTCACGTTATTAAACTCTGCAATTTGTGTGGTAAAATTAAGTAACATTTTATTGAAAAATTTTAACTACAAATTATAATATTTTATCTATTAATCGGCTCATGCGGTGTGGATGCAAGTTATTTGCTTGTTACTTGCAACTCATTAGTTTGCTATATTTTCAATCAATAGCTACGCCTCTCAAATAAAGTTTTCATCACTATGCATCATGGATACAGATAAAAACTTAGATATTGCATATATCGCTATTAATGATTAGATTATATGCATTTACAGCAACATTTTTTGTTACTTATCCTGCGACTTTTTTCCGAAAAGTTTCAAAAGCCACATACATTAAAACACTTTTACTGGTGAGAACACAAATTGAAAACTTTGACCCTAAATGCATTTGCTAATATGGAATACTTATCAGTTAGCAAGCACATTGGGTGGAGATAATTTCCAATCCGTCATCGCAGTTTGATTTTTTAAAATATTTAAAAATTTTTACTCTTCTAAATATTAGCATTTTGTACTTCTATGCATTTTCATACACTCTTGCTTAAATCGCATAACTTGCACTTTACTCAAGAAATTTTTAACATTTATCGTTTTTTTAAACCTTTCAGCATATTCCCACTTTTCTCTTCTACTCATTTTCATTCACCTATTATTCACCTGCATACCTTTTATCGCATTTACATTATTCGCCACCAGTGTGGCCAGATATTTGGGAGAAAATATAGCCCAATTTCAAATTTGCATAGCCCAAAATAGCGAAGATTTTTTATTTGTAGCCCAAAAAGCGCCACACTAAATAACTGTTTTTATAACTAAATCAATTTATTTAGTCTGATTAAATTATAATATTTATATCCATAAAATTCATACCAGGTAACATAAATGCTCTAATCTAGGAAAAATGTGAATAAATTACAGGAACTGTGTGAATATTTTGGAAAAGTCCGTGAAAAAATAAGTGTAGAAGTCCACTTATTTTTTCAAGGATTTTTTTAAAATTTCCACACAACAAATAAAAACCTGCAGAAATAACATGCAAATTTGGGTGACACAAAGATTCAATTAGTATAAGAAATAGAAACATTTAAAATGACTCAAATATTAATATTTTATCCGATTTCATGCATTCAAAACTATGATACATTATTTTTCCTGTTAGACAATTAGCTTTTAAAATTTTGTTTAGACATAAAGGTTATTGATTTGTGATCTTGGTTCCCTTCTTGTCTATAACTCAGCATAGACAACGTACATCGTCTCTAAAGCTTATCAAAGTAGAGAATAATTGATACGGCAAACTCGATCGTTTTGCTGAATAAGCCTCCGAAAGCAGAATCAAAGTGAAATTATTTTTGCGGGATGATTAATGTTGAAAAATTTTATTGAATTTTTTTTTTTTGACAAAGTGGTTTCGAAAGTTTGTACGGATTCTCATTAGACACCCGCCCACAGTGCATACTTCACTGATGCACTGTGCACTGTGAGCTGGTGTCTGATGAGAATCAGTGCATACTTTCGAAACCACTTTGTCAAAAAAAAAATTTCAATAAAATTTTTCAATTTTAATCATCCCGCAAAAACAATTCCACCTTGTGTTTAGGCGTTTAAATACTATCAAAAGAAAACATACGTTAAACATTTCCACTTGCGGGCCTCCAAGCGACATTTCGCGAAAAATTCGAAGTGTGCTTTGAAATAAAATGAATAAAATTGTTTACAATGAAATGGAAACGATGTATCATGTTTATATATATTTTATAAACACAGTGAAACTTTGGAATCGGACCACCTCAGCGTCGCAAATTAAATGGTCCCTTCTCACACGTTGTCCGATTTGAAAGGTTTAAAAAAGAACGTTGAAGAAATTTTTCCTAATCATCTTCAGTATTTATTACAAGAAAATAAAATGCAAAATATAGGCTTTTCACGTGAATGTTTTGCAAATGTTTAATTTTTCACAGAAAGGCATGTTCAGTTTAAAGATTTAAAATAATTAGATATAGAAATCTACCTATTTACGCTCATAAGATGTACGAGTACCTGCCCCATTAAAACTTCGCAATCATTTAATGTTTGCAAAACTTTAGATATGTTCCTTTAGAGATCCTAAGCTTTGATGCTCCGTATTTGCTTCATTATGGTGATTATGGAATTAGTATTCTGCTGACGAACTTTATTTTCTGTTTCAGAATGCCACGATTTGAATTAACTATCGGTATTAATAAAAGCTGATATGGCTTCTTCAGTTGAAACCCCTTCAAAAAAGACATCTTCGCAATCTTTCGGGAGATACTCGTTTGTGGTCATAAATTGATCGAGTCCTGCCAAATTTTGAATGTCTGCTAGAGTATTTGGGTTTTAATCACTTTGAATTTGAACTCTCATCACGATTCCGCTTTTGACCCTCAGATTTCGAGGCAAACCACATTTCCAAAAACACGTTTGTAATTATAAGCGGAGACACTTTATTCCCAACAGATCGTAATCAGCAGAGAGCTTCAAATATAGAAGCTAATTTTGTCGGGTCTGAAGTACGCTCAGTATTTTCCAGAGCAAACAATATAAAGTGCATCATATATGTGCGGTAGTTTAGTTTTATGTTTGGTATAATCCCCTGATCTAAGAGCTGTAAATGAGAGCAACACAAATAGGCGGAAAATCGCACCTTGATGTCTTCCAAATTATCCCTGCTATCGCATCTAGCTTTATAAAAAAAGATGGTGTGTTTCGATTTTGTGTTTGCATTTCAATATCAAGTGTGTGCATCCATTCTTCAAAAATCGCACCCGTCATCCAAGATTTGGTGTTAGCTCGCCAAGTTATGCCCAAACTTCGCTTAATCTCAATTATTCCGAACGGTCTTGGTCTTTTGGCTTTTCTTATGACCACCAAATCTATCTTTTCGCCACTTGCACAGCACTGTAATTGTCGCACGTTGCTTAGAAGGTTTTCTATCTGTACATGTTTATTATTTAAAACATAGTGATTTTTGTGGTGTTGCTCTAAAAAAACAATTCTTTCTCATCAAGATTATAGATATTTGAATCATCAGAACCATCACATAGTAGTCTTAGCTGTAACTGAAATTCCTGAACTGTGTCTAAATAAACATCAGCTCTTTCGCCACAAAGTGTACCGAGTGAATATTGTAACCCTTTTTAAATCACGAAGCTCTAATTTTGTAGCGATTTGACAGGCTTTACTGGGAAGTAGCTGGCCAAATAATGGCAAATTTTTGGAACGTACCTTACAGAACCATTGGTACAAAATTTTTTCTATTTGGCAGTATGGTTAGTTTATTTTCAACCGCTTTCTGCTAGTGTCTTCGAAATTTTACAATGTCCGTTTTAGTTGGCTTTTATTTTTGAAATACGTTGAACCTGACTTTTGATAATTTTAAAGCTATCAGGAATTTTTTTTTTGGCTGAGCAATTGTTTTTCGGACGCATGTATTACTTCTAACCTTTTGCGAACATTTAGTTCGTTGTATTATGCGTATTAGATTTTTTCAGTTTTTTTTACGTAGCCTGAACAAACATGGATTTATTTACATCAAAATTATCAAATAAATTGCATTCATAGCTGCTAACAAAGGGCAAACATACAATAATGCTATAAATCAATATTTTATTATTATCAGAATACCAATGAAATTGACGCCATCTGCAACGTACCAAATTCTACACATTAAATGAATTTTCAGCAGAATGTCATGCAGAAGTTATGCGATAAATTTTCCTTGATTTTGAAGAGTTGAAAAATTCTGGGAAATTCAGTCTTGTACACTTTTTCATGCTGGTCTTAAAACCGTTTTTGGCCGGATTAGCAACTATTCCTGAACAAATTTTAGTCCAGCTAATGTTCACGGTTCAGGGAAAAGAAAAAAAGAAATTGTATGTGCGGTGATGTTACTGTTCAATTGTTCAGTTGGTTCGATCATACAGTGTCCCAATTAGTAGGTTTTACTCTATAGCCCAAATATAGTTTTTCATAAAAATAGATAGCCCAAAAACCGCCAACCCGCGAAATGAAAAAACCTCCCGCGAATTCAAATTTTAGATAGCCCAATTGGCGGGAAATAGCCCAATCTGGCCACAGTGTTCGCCACATACATAACCATTTCTCTATTGTTCGCGCCACCAATCCAACCTCAAATTTTTCTCCATTCCTCCTCCCCCCCATTCCGTCATTTTAGTCCACACAACGCACAGTTTGAGTGCTTTAGAAGTGTTGCAAAATTCACCTTACTTATCGGTGTGCCCCTTGCGGTGGGCGACTACACTAATTCATGGGCACAAGTATCCAAGTTCACCCCAATTATTTCATGAACCAGCAGCTTTTAACTGAATAACACCTAAAGTAGGCGATTATTTTGCAAATTCGTAGTGCCATACTTAAAAGAAAGATTACACGCCGTAGTGTCATATTTCCCTATTCACCACGAATATTCCGCCAATAAGAAAAGAGGTCAAGTTGACATTATGAATGACATCTTTCTCGATGGAGTAGCGAATTGTCAGCAGAGGTTTCGTGTTCGACAGTGAATTTTCAAAAGCGTGCAGTGTTTAGTGGTCATTTGAATGTAAATTTGCATTAATTTTACTAATTCTCATGCTTGAAATCTGAAGTCATAAAAATGGTTGTTCAACCCAGCGAAGAAACAGCATCAACCAAACCACAGTATCCGCGAATCTTTAATAAGATCGTACTGACGCTTGAAAACTGTTTACTGCCCGAATCGAAATTAGATGAAACTCCATCGCAAATCGATGGATTGGATAAGGAAACCGAGAAGGATTTGCGAATATTAGGATGTGAGCTCATACAAACCGCAGGAATATTGTTGAGGCTGCCCCAAGTGGCCATGGCCACTGGTCAAGTACTTTTCCAACGCTTCTTCTACTCGAAGAGTTTCGTTCGTCACAATATGGAGCAGGTCGCGATGTCGTGCGTTTGTCTCGCATCGAAAATCGAAGAAGCACCCCGCAGGATTCGAGATGTGATCAATGTTTTCCATCATATCAAGCAAGTTCGAGCTCAGAAGTGAGTGTTTTATCTGCATTAATCATAACCACAATTTTTGTTGCCAAATGGTCTTTTGTATTATATATTATTTATCTCCACTGGCAAATGGTCTTTAAATTACATATTATTTATCTCCACAGGCAAATTACACCAATGATCCTCGATCAAGTATATACCAATTTAAAAACTCAAGTGATTAAAGCCGAGCGTCGTGTTTTGAAAGAGCTAGGATTCTGCGTTCACGTCAAGCATCCACACAAGCTGATTGTGATGTATCTACAAGTACTTGGTTACGAGAAAAATGAAAAACTTATGCAGATGGCATGGAATTTCATGAACGACTCGTTCCGGACGGACGTTTTTATGCGCTACCAACCCGAAACGATTGCTTGTGCCTGTATATTCTTAACAGCGAGGAAACTGCAAATACCACTTCCGTCGAATCCACCATGGTTTGGAGTATTTAAGGTCACGGATGCTCAAATCGTGGACATATGCTACCGTATAATGCACCTGTATAAGAGACAGAAGGTGAGTGCTAAAAACCTTGGGTCTACATTTCGTTGTGTGGCTGAAGAAAAGTCACCAAACTGTATATTGAACTTGACTGGTGGGTAGTTAGGGGCTTTCTTTGTATATATTTACGACACAAGTGTATATTCATATTAATTATTTGTACATTTTTACATGTAGCCCAATGTTGAAAAACTAGATGACGAAGTCGAAAAACTACGGAAACAATACAATGAATCGCGACAGAAAAGCCGTCAAGAGCAAAGTACACCACCGGTCGTTACGACTGTAGATCGTAACAACGGATCACATAATGCCTGGGGAGGATTTATATCTCGAACACTTCCCGTAGCCGGCACAGATACCAAGAATAATCAGAAAAGATCACACTCTCGATCGAAAAGTCGCTCGCGATCCCGTTCGCGTTCTCATACACCCGAAGATGACTTCAAGAGCCGTTCTTCGAAAAAGTCCAGACATCGTTCCAAATCTCCAAATAAATCCAAAAAGAAATCGAGAAACTATTCCCGTTCGCCATCATCCTCGCCACATCAAAAGCATAGAAAGCGGTAAAAAAATTTATTGTCAGATTGGGTTGTGATGATGAGTAGCTTTTTTTACAGGATTGATAGGCGACCTTCTCGCGATAGAAGCAACCATTATTCGAACGGCGACCGAAAGGATCGTGATCGGCACAGAGATCGGGGTGGACGTGACAAGGATCGATCGAAACATGATCGATATGCATCGCATTCTGGTCGTAGTGGTCATAGATCTAATAAGCATCGAGACCGTTCTAGAGACAGAAAGCGCTGATATGTTTCGTATTTAGTATGATAAGAGTGTAGATAAAATATTCATATATTATGAAAAAAAAGGACAATGAAATGAATAAATGTCGTTGGCTTCCTTCAAATATTGCGTTTTGACAATCAAAAACGTTGATTTTTTGTGGCGGGCGAGTAAAGTACTACCGTACTGAGGAGTAGTCGCGGAAATTGATGAAGCAAAGCTAAGGACGAACACTAGGAGGGGATGTCAGCAGAGAAGGGAATATGATTCCTTCTGCTATGGTTCCTACTGGTTGAAAACCTTCTCCGGGCCCTCAACAGTTAAGGATTAACCACTTTCGAAGAAGCGGATGACATTATATTAATAATAAGATACACTCGGATATTTTAAGATCCAGAATAAAAAGAAAGCCTCAAATGAAACACGGCAATGGTGCGAGAAGGAATGTCTATCTATGAATCCTCAAAATACCAACATATTTCCATTTATCAGGAAAAGAAAAATCAAAATAGGTGTTAAACAATTAAGGGCACAAAGGTGCTTCTACAGGAAAAGATAGCGTATCTAGGAATCCACCTAGAAATACACCTGAGACAGACATTTAAACAAAACAACACTGAAGGCCCTTAGGACACTTTGGGCGGGGACTATCTCCAAGGCAGACAGTTTGGGCATACAAGCAAATGGTGAGACCTATCATCCTATATGGATCAGCAATTTGGTGGAAGAAAATTAACTGCAGAAAAACGAAGCTTCAAATTATGATCTGACTGCTGATTTCAGAAGCAATGAGTGAGTAAGCTTAGGCCCTTTTAAACTTTGCTTGAACCACTACGCCTGAAAATGCCAGAGGAAGCGGTAAAACAGGCGATGCGCCTACAACAAACCTGCAGGTACAAATCAGGGGACCTAAAAGACCATATTAGTGTCCCAAATGACATCAGACCCATAATGGAAATACTTAGCTTCCGCGATCAAATAAAGACACGGGCAACCTTCTAGAAAAGTTTCAAGGTCACAATACCATCAAGAAACAAATGAGAGATGCTCGCACAAGTAGAGACGCCATTGTGGTATACGGATGGCTCCAAGATGGACTATGAAGTGGGAACATGGATCTTAGGATCCTGGTGCAAAATGCACCTACCCGTCCCTAGGGAGGTCACTATCTACCAAGCAGAGTTATATGGGCACACATACAATAAAGATAAGGAGCAATCAAAGGGTCAGCATTAAGATGCATCCGGATAGCCAGGCGGTTCTTAACGTTTTCAATAGCGATCAAATAAACTCAGCTAAAATTTTAGAGGTGAGAGCGACACTAAATAAAATAGAGGTACAGAATAGCCTCGAGTAAATATAGATTTCTGGCCATGACGGTCACCAAGCAAACGAGGACGGTGATACGATGGCCAAAGAAGAGATTCGATTACTCTACGTTGGTTCTTCCCCGTGCTGGGGCTTTGTGCAGACTAGTCCGGCCTAAAGCTATTGGCTTAATCTGAAAGGCTTAAAATACTCAAAAATTACCTCAACTTCGATTCAAAACGAGCAAAAGAAGCAGTGCCTGCTCTGAAAAATTGCATAAGGATTGCATATGTGGAGCTTCAAACGGCCATCGTTCTTGCAAAAAGTGTCTCCTCAGGTTAGACAAGGAGCGAGACGCGAGCTCTGTAGATACTGCGGAAAAATGGTAGAGAGTGTAGAGCATCTTCTCACAAACTCTCTCACCACTAGCGAGACAAAATTAGAGCTGCTTGGCTTTGCTCTTACCTTCATCTGGGATATTAGAAAACTCCCGTCCGGAGAAATATCCAATTTAATAAGCAATCTGGATATCATACAGGACATGGCACTATGTAGGTACCGTAGGCCCAAGCGGTCGTAGTTTTAAGGGTCATCTGGTCTTTCAATTTTATGGAGTGGAAATCGAGATGCCTTTATAACTCTTGCACTATCTAGCATAAACGAAATTTTTGCTTCATATATTCTTTACTTGTTGAATGAGTATTCACGAAGCTGCCAGCAACCATTTTGTATTTCCTGATTTCTTTCGTTTCAGCTTTGTATCTATTAGGCTTAAATACTCAGGGCATATTAGGTGGAGCATGAATAAACTCTAACACGTAACGATCCAAACTATGATTCTAGAGAAAAATCAAAGTATGTCTTCGTTAGTATGTATTTAAATATTTTTTTTACGTCAGACGTAAAATATAATTACAACATTTGTAACTTAAGTCTTACAAGTATATACTAAAAATAATAATTGTCCGAAATTAAAATGATAATAAAAATAACCAGTTTCGTTGCCGTAGTTATTTTGAATCATTTCCGTCCCTACATTACAACTGAATTAGTTTTCAATTGCCAATCATCTTATTTAAATTTGAAAACCATTTCTACATAGAAGACGATGATGCAAAATACCTTATTTACTACGTTCCGTCAATTTCTTTGAAGAGCGAGGATACTTCACGAGTAAAAGCTTTCAGTAGGATATCACAGTAAATACAATTTCTGAAGAGAAACGACGGCAACGAATCCTTAAATTGTAATACTATATGGTAAGAGCGTCATCTGCGGGTGATCAAGATGTATATCGCGAAATTCTTCAGTGAATGATAGAATGTAAAAACTGAAGATAGTTGCAACAATCCACTCTGATATCGAGCTAGCGACATGATAGTGCCAACCGCCATCCGATGGATACCTGCGAATGAAAAACATAGAAGATAGTAGCAACCAGTTCAAGTCCAGAAAAGCCTCATTTACCATTTTCGAGGATCCTGTCCGTTGAAAAGAATATGCGAGATAATCCCAGTGACGGCTAAAACAATGAAGAGAACAGTACACAGTGTGGACATAGCCATTCGCAAGTGGGCCTTAAATTTCGTTCCAGCCATTGGTTGAATCATGTACGAGATCAATGACTGAAATCATTTGCATAAATCATATCGTCAATAACACGACCAAAACATTTTTACCTCTATCCAAAAGTACAAAGTCCCGAAGCCGAAGCAACAGAATGCACCGAAAAAGTGCACGATTCGGACATTTGTCTCTTGAAAATTTGCAACAAAGCTAATGCCAATGCATGATAACAGCCCGATCCAAACTCCCATTCGATTCAGCCTGAGGAGTTGTTCACCCAAGTCCGGATGATGACGAAATAGTTCTAATACTTGTCTGTACCGAACGTAGATAGTCAGTCCCACTAAAATACAATATATAATTAAATAGTTTGAGATAGTCATTTATGTCTCTAACATAATACGCTCCCGAAATTGATTAGTTGACCGAAAACACAGCTTTCAGGCGAATATGTGGCTGCGTCGCTTATATATGGCACAGCTGGAACAACATGACCTTCTAAGATGGCTGCAATGTAACTGCGAATTCAAATTTAGAGAGTGTAATGTTAGCTTAGGAATATGGTGTGGTGTATTTTGGCTGCATAGCCTGATAACAATGCAACGTTTTCATTAAGGCGCAAATGTCAACCATTGAACACAACAAAAACTGAGGCAGGTTTGTTGTTTTTCATCCTAAGATGAGACATTTACTGGTGTAAACAAATGATTGGATTTTAGCAAAAGTTTATTAGCTTATAAAGTGTTTTGTAGATCTAAAATAGAATGTGAATATGAATGTACACTAAAATATTTCTATAATAGGTGCTTTTTCTGCACTCTTGGACAGGGTAAGTTAAGGTAATATTCAATGTACTTACCTAAACTTACCTTAACTTACCCTCCCCAAGAGTGCAAAAAAGGCACCTAGTAAAATCAATTCATACGAATGCAAAATGTTGAAGAGCTGCCTGGGAGTTCGCCAAAATGCTGCAAATATATTAACGATTGCTATTGCAAATGCGATGTCCAGTAAATATTGAACAGAATTACTTTTAACCGAAGAAGTATTAAAACTCAAAGTTAGAAATGCAAATTTATTCACAGAAATTACTAGGAACATTGCAAGGTCAAGAAAAATATATGCTCAATATTTAACATTGTGATTGGATCAAATCGGATTTTATCTTACGGGATAAATTGTGGTATAGTCGATTAAAATTGGATAACCGAGCCACAAAAATTATGAATAGATTGTTCTCATACACTTAATAATAAGAATAGGTTAATAAATAAGTCTAGATAATAAGTGTTAAAATTATAAAGAACTGGCTACTATTCATCATAACATTTTCAATTGCATTAAATACTCAGAGGAATGAAACAAATTTGAATTTTTTGAGGCGAACAGGTCAATTGAGGAACTCATTCTCAGCGTAATAAAAGTTACTTAGAGCGACTGAGTAAGTTTTTATTTGAAAACAATGGCAATCTATGGATTTGTTTGCATTAACATATGTAATTGATAACGAAGTAGACGAACATACTTTGTGCATCGACGAAGATGCTTTGTGCTTCTTATCCTGGAAATCAAAGTTCACTTATGTATAGAACATAAGATTAAGACATAAATTGAATAACAACAAAATAATCGTGTAAATGTTTATATATCTAACCGATTAAACGTTGACTGATGCCTGCTTATCAGGAATGCACACCCTTTTCTGCAGAAGTTCAGAAACATCTTTAGGGTAAAAAAATATTGCTAGTGATAGTGTTAATCACTTATAATTCACGACAAGGTGAAATGATATCAAAATATTCGTAGAACAATTTTTTCTAATAAGAACATATTTTTCTATACCATATTATATTTTTCTTATTCAATTACTTGTACATAGCCAAAACAAGAATAGTTTTGCTTATTAGAATGCACACCCATGACAAACCCACTCGGGGAATACCCTACGAGGCATATCATTACGATCGGTTAATATGAATCATCGCAACCTGTTTATAAGAAACCGCACTGACGAATTCCTAATGATCGTATCAGGTCGTTTTTTTTTTCATTCCATAAGTGCATCGAATCAATTATTAACCGCAATTGCGTCGATTAGACATGACTTAGTAGTAGGCTACTAAGAAAATTAGAAACATTTGCGCAAAATCACTTACGTGCAAATAAATGTTACTTGAAATAATAAAAACACCGCAACAGGCAGTAAATACACTTTTGACATGATTAAATCGGACTTCGGTTCCAAATAGCGTTATTTAAACCTAAAATTCCCATGCACGCCGCGGTTTTGGCCGCCAATATCGACTATATGCAAGAATAATGCACTTTTGACGTATTTTACAACCAACTTTTGATTGACAGAATTGGAGTGCAGTAGTAGACGAAAAAAATTTAGTAATGGAATGTAAAGTGGAATGCCATATGAAAAAAAGCGAACTAGATTACGCATTTTCAAATAGAGTAGCTGTAACGATTTTTTTGGTTTGGTATAAAGTTGATGCGAAACTAAACAAAACGATTAAGTGTGATATTTCAATTAAAGTATTTCTATCTGTCTCAATAGATAGTTAATTGATTGTTTTCCACATTCATTTTATATTGCTTAGCTCGAAACTATTAGGCGCGTTTTTTTGCTTCTCTTATCCATAACATAGGTATGTTCCCGTACTTCAGCAAACTGCAGCAGTAACCGAATTTGGCTGGCTTCTTTTCGCTGCAAAATTTGGCTTGCATTTGGCTTGCAGCAAAAGTACGAAAACGACTTGCTGCGAATCTATTTTGATATATTATAATAGATTCAAGTACGGGAACAGACCTAATGTTAACCAGTGCAGACGCATTGGAAACAACAACAACTCCTGTTATGAAAAGGGGGAGTTGTTGTTCCCAATGCGTCTGCATTGTTCTGTTATAGAAAGGGTGAGCAAAAAAACACGCCTATTGCTAGAATTGTTTATCAGTACCGCGGCATAAATAGAGCCAGAGACGATTAGGCTTATTTGTACTGTGAAGCCTTGGCTTAAATAAAGTGTAAAAAAAATTTCAACCGGAGCCAGGATTTCTTCAGGAAATACCATTGCAAAATGGGAAAAGACAGAACGGATTTCTATAAATATTGTGCAAAGGAAAATGATGACCTTTTACATACCATTCTCGATTGCGCCCACTTAAGCAGGCGACGGAGACAGCCGCGGAAATGATATTTCTCACCGACTCCTAAAAACCTGACAGAACGAAAGTAAACTTGTAAGCGAAATACCAATCATTTCTTTAACAATTTCGTTCATTGAATTGAATGCAACTTTCTATTTTTATCTTACGAACACGTAGCTGATGTAACTGGGCGGAAAGGAGTGTTTTCAATGATATAAGAGGGTCATACGAGAAGACAAAGAGGCATGAAAAACTTGATACGATAATTTCCAGGATTTCATAATTTAACCTGAATCTACATTGAATTAGGGAAAACAGCGCCGTGGAAACAGAATTCATCAGGCTAGAAACTAAAGAAGTATCGTTCGTTGAGTTTAATGTAGCACTACATAAAGCTGACTAAGCTTTAAAATGCCTGAAATACATTTAAGTTTCTAGATTATTATTTGCTTGATGCCGAAATTCAAGCGGTTTCGCGCTAAACTAGTAACTGGGCGATTGGCCTACGAGGGAGGCATTGGATTATAAGTACATTCCAAACCCCGATTCATAGCGTTTTATGCGCCAAGTAATCATTACATTAACTTGGCTATTGCTTATACTGTACACTGCCTTACTATTATTGTCCGCACACATCTTTCATACGACATCAGTTGGCATAAATCAAAACTGTGAAAATACGCCTGGAAGCTTTACTTGACTTATCTTCCATGGAGGAGATAAACGGATACAATGTCTATAGGAGATAATCTGATACAATGAGCAGTTTGAATAATTTTCCAAATATTTATGCTTCCAGTAATGTTTCCCCAAATCCTTAAAATGTAATTACTCGCACATAAAATCTGTCACAGTGACCCTACCTTCTTGGCATTTCAGCTAGCTATTGAAAACCATTCATTTTCTTTAAAATTACTTTAGTATCAGTTTTTTTTTGTAATGTCTTAAATTTTAACAAGATGCTTTGCGCAGATTTCGCTTGTTTTTGTGATTTTCTGTTTATTTACAAAATTTACTAGCATAGCAAACAACGGAAGGATTTAAAACGCTTAACATCTAACTTCTTGCTCCTCGCAAATTAAAACGTGATGGTTTCTTTGGAGCAGCTTCTTCAGCAGCTTCACCACCTTCACCACCATCATCTTCATGGGCGGGAGCTCCTGATTTCACAGCACCTCCGAATCGTCGACGTGAGCCTAGTAAATTAATGAAAAGTTAAATAACATAAATAATATTCAATATAAACTGATAATTTTACCTGAGTCCTTTGAGGAGGATTTGGCAGCTGGTGCTGGAGCAGCTCCTACTTCTTTGCTGTCTTCATTATCTCCTGATGCTGGGCGAATTGCTACGAATAAAATAAAAACGTTGAGGATGCGCTAAACTGAAACTTGAAGTTTACAAAACTTACGCTTAGCAGCTCCAGGCTTAACGTTCATTTGACGACGTCTCAATGCGTTAAGCAAATCATCGTTACTACGGAATGGACGAATGATTGGTCCGATTTTCTTTGGTGGCTCAGTAGAAGATGTAGTTGTCTGTTGATCTTGTTCCTGTTCACCACCTTCACCTTCTTCACCTTGATAGTAGTCTTCATCGCCTACATCCCCTTCTTCGGCTGGAGGTGGAGTTGTTGTGCTAGTTTTTGCACCTGGACGAGGAGCTCCAGCGCGACGCAACAACGGGTTAGCTCTACCTTTTGCACCATCATCTTGGCAGGTTACCAACGCTAATACCGAAAGAAGAACAATAGCGAGAAGAAAGCTGAAAATAAATATAAGGTAATTTTTAGTCTTAATGTTAAGTTTCAGTATTTTTGGCAGTGAAATTTTTTAAATCTTTAAATATATGGTTAAAGGTTTTAAACCACAAGGTGATAATGGTGATAGACTCGCTAAAATATATACGAAAGTAAAAAGTAAAATGAAAGAGAATGCAAATTAAGTGAAAAATGAAGAGCCCTAAAATTGAGTACGATGTGTTTTAAGACAAAGTGTATATTTTGTCAGCTTAGTTTTTTTATATATATTTTTAAATAGCTACGATGTTTTTATGGTGAAAATACTGAACCAAAGCCAAACATGCACAACACTCATGTCAAAGGACAAAGAAATACAACAAGAATTTAGTTATGGTAAATAAATATGCTAATTTATTTTTCTTTTCCAAAATATTCGTCTAATACTCTATTTTTTGATTTTCCAATTAGTTTATGTATACTTCCTAAATTTTCGGAAAAGTAAGCCTCTTTTTCGGAAAAGTAAGCCGAAACGGTGTCCTTTACTTCTTCATCGTTTAAAAACTTCTTCTCAGTTCTTTTTTCAGTTTTTGGAAAAGATAATAATCGCTTGGAGCCAGGAGCCAGGGCTGTATGGTGTATGAGCTAAAATATCAAAGCCCACCTTATGCGGGTCAGCCAACACAATACGACTTTTGTGAACAGGTACGTTGTCGTGCGAAAGGAACACACGTTTGGTTAATTCTCTATTCCTTTTCTATTTTCTTTCGTGGCTTCTTTTAACCGCTCTAGAATTGGAGCGTAGTATTTTCCAGTTATGGAGACATCTTTATTTATAAAAACAATCAACAGGATCTCTACTGAGTCCCAAAAAAAAACTATCACCATGATTTATCCAGCAGACTTTGACACCTTGATCTTCTAGAGTGGTGATGTGCCTTATTTTACCACTGCATAGAGTCTTGTTTAGATTCAGACTCATGACGATGAATTCAAGTATCGTCTTGAGTAACGATTCGACTCAATACTCTATCCTCATTTTCACTACAGCGGCCTAAAACGCGCGACAGTACTCCACGCGTTTTTAAGGCTGTCGCGATGTTTTTTAAGACAGCGTGAGCATTCTCGGCACCAATCTTGCACAGACCATAGTCATGCCAAGCTGATCGTCAAGAATATTTAAAATTATTGTTTCGGATACTCCAATCATTTGTGCGAGCTGTTTCTTTTTTAGTTTAGTATCTTCTAATATCACTTTTTCGACTTTTTGAATAATTTCCAGAGTGCCGTCATGGTCGTGGGTTGTCTTTAAGTGAGTTCTTTCTGGTTTAAAAAGACTGTAAAGTAAAATAATTCCATGACAACCTGTGTTGGGTCTAGGGGCTGGAGCTGGTAGAGAGCTTCATCACAAATTTTAAATTTACTCACTTTACCCCTGATTAACTCAGATACCTATTCAGAGCTAAGTAAACTCAAAGCTCGGTCCGCGGTCCCTCGCCCAAACCTGGATTCGAACCAGGAATCCCCCACATATGAAATCAGTGCTCTATCTCTTATGCTGCTCACACTTTTCTTTCCTTAAAGAGTGAACATAAACAATATACGCTCACAATTTGCCAATTTTTACGATTAAAAAAGTAATTCGACAAAACTAAGAGGAGTTCACATTTTTTAAATCATTAAATTTGTATCCTTGAGTAGTAGCTTGAACAGACATATTTCAACTTCGTAGCATTAACATAGTTATGTGAAATTTTTTTGAAATAATGTCCAAAAACTAGGCAGAATATTTTACGTTCACATTTAAAAAAAAAACGAATTACTTTGGTAAATTTTGAAAAAAAATATAACATGGATAGCCTCGTTTTTAGATAGCCTTGTCTCTAAGAAATTTCAAATAGTACTTTTTATATGGAGTTTCTAAACCGTTTCATTATAGCTCATTTTCACCCACTCTTATTTTAATATTCCGTTTTGACACTTTATTATTATTAAAAGTTTGCAGCCGAATTCTTTTTTCCATTAAATCAGAAAAATACGATTTAAATTTAAAGATTACAATGGCGTTTGAAGCACATTTGTTACATTATAAGGCAACTAAAGCTTGACATTTTAAACTGTGTGCTGTGGATTCTTATTTTGTTAGAAAATAAAAATGGATCCCAAGCCAAAGAGGCCTAAACTTTATAGAAATCCCTCATTATTTCTTCCAAATTTCTGCTGTATTTTAATTTTTATCCAGCACATTCGACTAGCAGCACAGGAAGACATACACTCCATACCATAAGTCCTCCATCACCATGACTCACAGTCGGTACCAAATACATTTTCACCAGCAATGTTCCTATTTTTCTCTACAACTTTTTTCTTCCTTGAATGCCAAAAATGCAAAATTTAAAAATTATCTCTTTAGACTCTTTACCTAAAGCTACAATGAAAAAGTATTATCACCCAACTGTTTTTGCAATATTTCTATAAATATTCCCGTTTTGGTACAGTTTTACTATGTATACTGTTCTAGTTTTCACTCGTTTATATACTGTTTTAAAAAATCCCTTAAACTCTGGTAATTACGACATAGTGACGAATATTAATATAAATAATAATTAATAAAAGTGAGTATGAGGTATGAAAAATGTATATCATGATCACCATACATAAATTTCGTTCTATCTCCTGTTGAAAATATCTCAAAGATATAAAGACCGTTTCATATTTATACGATCACTTAATATTTTTTTAAAATATAAAACGCTTAAATGAATTTATACACTACGATTTCTCTAAAATATGCCATGCAAGGGTGCAAATGGCACAGTGTATAAATACGCAGTTATTCGCTAACGATATTCCCGTTATCTAAACGAACAAAATTTGCTCTTGATTCATATTCATAAGGTCAGTTGTGATAAAACTGCGGAACTACTAACAACATAGTAATTAAGAGCTAGATTTGTATTTGTTTTTTTTTTTCTAATTCAGTAAATTTACTCATAATGCCACGTGGGAAAGTACTGAGTGAACAAGAAAAAGAGTTTATTAACGCCCTTCATGCGGAGAACTATGGTTTGAGAGAGAATTCGCATAGAATTAAGAGAAGTTTGTGTGTTGTGCAACATTATTTGCGTTCTCCAGATTCCTACGGCATTCAAAAACGATCTGGAAGAAAAAGAAAGTTGGACTAAACCACACAAAGAAGAAATGTACGCGCATCTTCAAATGCGTCTACCTCTCTTAATCAGCAGTGACATAATGCGTTCTACCATTCGGAGAACTTTGTTTGAAATGTACGGATTTCATTCATGGAGCCAGGATTTCTTCAGGAAATACCATTGCAAAATGGGAAAAGACAGAACGGATTTCTATAAATATTGTGCAAAGGAAAATGATGACCTTTTACATACCATTCTCGATTGCGCCCACTTAAGCAGGCGACGGAGACAGCCGCGGAAATGATATTTCTCACCGACTCCTAAAAACCTGACAGAACGAAAGTAAACTTGTAAGCGAAATACCAATCATTTCTTTAACAATTTCGTTCATTGAATTGAATGCAACTTTCTATTTTTATCTTACGAACACGTAGCTGATGTAACTGGGCGGAAAGGAGTGTTTTCAATGATATAAGAGGGTCATACGAGAAGACAAAGAGGCATGAAAAACTTGATACGATAATTTCCAGGATTTCATAATTTAACCTGAATCTACATTGAATTAGGGAAAACAGCGCCGTGGAAACAGAATTCATCAGGCTAGAAACTAAAGAAGTATCGTTCGTTGAGTTTAATGTAGCACTACATAAAGCTGACTAAGCTTTAAAATGCCTGAAATACATTTAAGTTTCTAGATTATTATTTGCTTGATGCCGAAATTCAAGCGGTTTCGCGCTAAACTAGTAACTGGGCGATTGGCCTACGAGGGAGGCATTGGATTATAAGTACATTCCAAACCCCGATTCATAGCGTTTTATGCGCCAAGTAATCATTACATTAACTTGGCTACTGCTTATACTGTACACTGCCTTACTATTATTGTCCGCACACATCTTTCATACGACATCAGTTGGCATAAATCAAAACTGTGAAAATACGCCTGGAAGCTTTACTTGACTTATCTTCCATGGAGGAGATAAACGGATACAATGTCTATAGGAGATAATCTGATACAATGAGCAGTTTGAATAATTTTCCAAATATTTATGCTTCCAGTAATGTTTCCCCAAATCCTTAAAATGTAATTACTCGCACATAAAATCTGTCACAGTGACCCTACCTTCTTGGCATTTCAGCTAGCTATTGAAAACCATTCATTTTCTTTAAAATTACTTTAGTATCAGTTTTTTTTTGTAATGTCTTAAATTTTAACAAGATGCTTTGCGCAGATTTCGCTTGTTTTTGTGATTTTCTGTTTATTTACAAAATTTACTAGCATAGCAAACAACGGAAGGATTTAAAACGCTTAACATCTAACTTCTTGCTCCTCGCAAATTAAAACGTGATGGTTTCTTTGGAGCAGCTTCTTCAGCAGCTTCACCACCTTCACCACCATCATCTTCATGGGCGGGAGCTCCTGATTTCACAGCACCTCCGAATCGTCGACGTGAGCCTAGTAAATTAATGAAAAGTTAAATAACATAAATAATATTCAATATAAACTGATAATTTTACCTGAGTCCTTTGAGGAGGATTTGGCAGCTGGTGCTGGAGCAGCTCCTACTTCTTTGCTGTCTTCATTATCTCCTGATGCTGGGCGAATTGCTACGAATAAAATAAAAACGTTGAGGATGCGCTAAACTGAAACTTGAAGTTTACAAAACTTACGCTTAGCAGCTCCAGGCTTAACGTTCATTTGACGACGTCTCAATGCGTTAAGCAAATCATCGTTACTACGGAATGGACGAATGATTGGTCCGATTTTCTTTGGTGGCTCAGTAGAAGATGTAGTTGTCTGTTGATCTTGTTCCTGTTCACCACCTTCACCTTCTTCACCTTGATAGTAGTCTTCATCGCCTACATCCCCTTCTTCGGCTGGAGGTGGAGTTGTTGTGCTAGTTTTTGCACCTGGACGAGGAGCTCCAGCGCGACGCAACAACGGGTTAGCTCTACCTTTTGCACCATCATCTTGGCAGGTTACCAACGCTAATACCGAAAGAAGAACAATAGCGAGAAGAAAGCTGAAAATAAATATAAGGTAATTTTTAGTCTTAATGTTAAGTTTCAGTATTTTTGGCAGTGAAATTTTTTAAATCTTTAAATATATGGTTAAAGGTTTTAAACCACAAGGTGATAATGGTGATAGACTCGCTAAAATATATACGAAAGTAAAAAGTAAAATGAAAGAGAATGCAAATTAAGTGAAAAATGAAGAGCCCTAAAATTGAGTACGATGTGTTTTAAGACAAAGTGTATATTTTGTCAGCTTAGTTTTTTTATATATATTTTTAAATAGCTACGATGTTTTTATGGTGAAAATACTGAACCAAAGCCAAACATGCACAACACTCATGTCAAAGGACAAAGAAATACAACAAGAATTTAGTTATGGTAAATAAATATGCTAATTTATTTTTCTTTTCCAAAATATTCGTCTAATACTCTATTTTTTGATTTTCCAATTAGTTTATGTATACTTCCTAAATTTTCGGAAAAGTAAGCCTCTTTTTCGGAAAAGTAAGCCGAAACGGTGTCCTTTACTTCTTCATCGTTTAAAAACTTCTTCTCAGTTCTTTTTTCAGTTTTTGGAAAAGATAATAATCGCTTGGAGCCAGGAGCCAGGGCTGTATGGTGTATGAGCTAAAATATCAAAGCCCACCTTATGCGGGTCAGCCAACACAATACGACTTTTGTGAACAGGTACGTTGTCGTGCGAAAGGAACACACGTTTGGTTAATTCTCTATTCCTTTTCTATTTTCTTTCGTGGCTTCTTTTAACCGCTCTAGAATTGGAGCGTAGTATTTTCCAGTTATGGAGACGTCTTTATTTATAAAAACAATCAACAGGATCTCTACTGAGTCCCAAAAAAAAACTATCACCATGATTTATCCAGCAGACTTTGACACCTTGATCTTCTAGAGTGGTGATGTGCCTTATTTTACCACTGCATAGAGTCTTGTTTAGATTCAGACTCATGACGATGAATTCAAGTATCGTCTTGAGTAACGATTCGACTCAATACTCTATCCTCATTTTCACTACAGCGGCCTAAAACGCGCGACAGTACTCCACGCGTTTTTAAGGCTGTCGCGATGTTTTTTAAGACAGCGTGAGCATTCTCGGCACCAATCTTGCACAGACCATAGTCATGCCAAGCTGATCGTCAAGAATATTTAAAATTATTGTTTCGGATACTCCAATCATTTGTGCGAGCTGTTTCTTTTTTAGTTTAGTATCTTCTAATATCACTTTTTCGACTTTTTGAATAATTTCCAGAGTGCCGTCATGGTCGTGGGTTGTCTTTAAGTGAGTTCTTTCTGGTTTAAAAAGACTGTAAAGTAAAATAATTCCATGACAACCTGTGTTGGGTCTAGGGGCTGGAGCTGGTAGAGAGCTTCATCACAAATTTTAAATTTACTCACTTTACCCCTGATTAACTCAGATACCTATTCAGAGCTAAGTAAACTCAAAGCTCGGTCCGCGGTCCCTCGCCCAAACCTGGATTCGAACCAGGAATCCCCCACATATGAAATCAGTGCTCTATCTCTTATGCTGCTCACACTTTTCTTTCCTTAAAGAGTGAACATAAACAATATACGCTCACAATTTGCCAATTTTTACGATTAAAAAAGTAATTCGACAAAACTAAGAGGAGTTCACATTTTTTAAATCATTAAATTTGTATCCTTGAGTAGTAGCTTGAACAGACATATTTCAACTTCGTAGCATTAACATAGTTATGTGAAATTTTTTTGAAATAATGTCCAAAAACTAGGCAGAATATTTTACGTTCACATTTAAAAAAAAAACGAATTACTTTGGTAAATTTTGAAAAAAAATATAACATGGATAGCCTCGTTTTTAGATAGCCTTGTCTCTAAGAAATTTCAAATAGTACTTTTTATATGGAGTTTCTAAACCGTTTCATTATAGCTCATTTTCACCCACTCTTATTTTAATATTCCGTTTTGACACTTTATTATTATTAAAAGTTTGCAGCCGAATTCTTTTTTCCATTAAATCAGAAAAATACGATTTAAATTTAAAGATTACAATGGCGTTTGAAGCACATTTGTTACATTATAAGGCAACTAAAGCTTGACATTTTAAACTGTGTGCTGTGGATTCTTATTTTGTTAGAAAATAAAAATGGATCCCAAGCCAAAGAGGCCTAAACTTTATAGAAATCCCTCATTATTTCTTCCAAATTTCTGCTGTATTTTAATTTTTATCCAGCACATTCGACTAGCAGCACAGGAAGACATACACTCCATACCATAAGTCCTCCATCACCATGACTCACAGTCGGTACCAAATACATTTTCACCAGCAATGTTCCTATTTTTCTCTACAACTTTTTTCTTCCTTGAATGCCAAAAATGCAAAATTTAAAAATTATCTCTTTAGACTCTTTACCTAAAGCTACAATGAAAAAGTATTATCACCCAACTGTTTTTGCAATATTTCTATAAATATTCCCGTTTTGGTACAGTTTTACTATGTATACTGTTCTAGTTTTCACTCGTTTATATACTGTTTTAAAAAATCCCTTAAACTCTGGTAATTACGACATAGTGACGAATATTAATATAAATAATAATTAATAAAAGTGAGTATGAGGTATGAAAAATGTATATCATGATCACCATACATAAATTTCGTTCTATCTCCTGTTGAAAATATCTCAAAGATATAAAGACCGTTTCATATTTATACGATCACTTAATATTTTTTTAAAATATAAAACGCTTAAATGAATTTATACACTACGATTTCTCTAAAATATGCCATGCAAGGGTGCAAATGGCACAGTGTATAAATACGCAGTTATTCGCTAACGATATTCCCGTTATCTAAACGAACAAAATTTGCTCTTGATTCATATTCATAAGGTCAGTTGTGATAAAACTGCGGAACTACTAACAACATAGTAATTAAGAGCTAGATTTGTATTTGTTTTTTTTTTTCTAATTCAGTAAATTTACTCATAATGCCACGTGGGAAAGTACTGAGTGAACAAGAAAAAGAGTTTATTAACGCCCTTCATGCGGAGAACTATGGTTTGAGAGAGAATTCGCATAGAATTAAGAGAAGTTTGTGTGTTGTGCAACATTATTTGCGTTCTCCAGATTCCTACGGCATTCAAAAACGATCTGGAAGAAAAAGAAAGTTGGACTAAACCACACAAAGAAGAAATGTACGCGCATCTTCAAATGCGTCTACCTCTCTTAATCAGCAGTGACATAATGCGTTCTACCATTCGGAGAACTTTGTTTGAAATGTACGGATTTCATTCATGGAGCCAGGATTTCTTCAGGAAATACCATTGCAAAATGGGAAAAGACAGAACGGATTTCTATAAATATTGTGCAAAGGAAAATGATGACCTTTTACATACCATTCTCGATTGCGCCCACTTAAGCAGGCGACGGAGACAGCCGCGGAAATGATATTTCTCACCGACTCCTAAAAACCTGACAGAACGAAAGTAAACTTGTAAGCGAAATACCAATCATTTCTTTAACAATTTCGTTCATTGAATTGAATGCAACTTTCTATTTTTATCTTACGAACACGTAGCTGATGTAACTGGGCGGAAAGGAGTGTTTTCAATGATATAAGAGGGTCATACGAGAAGACAAAGAGGCATGAAAAACTTGATACGATAATTTCCAGGATTTCATAATTTAACCTGAATCTACATTGAATTAGGGAAAACAGCGCCGTGGAAACAGAATTCATCAGGCTAGAAACTAAAGAAGTATCGTTCGTTGAGTTTAATGTAGCACTACATAAAGCTGACTAAGCTTTAAAATGCCTGAAATACATTTAAGTTTCTAGATTATTATTTGCTTGATGCCGAAATTCAAGCGGTTTCGCGCTAAACTAGTAACTGGGCGATTGGCCTACGAGGGAGGCATTGGATTATAAGTACATTCCAAACCCCGATTCATAGCGTTTTATGCGCCAAGTAATCATTACATTAACTTGGCTACTGCTTATACTGTACACTGCCTTACTATTATTGTCCGCACACATCTTTCATACGACATCAGTTGGCATAAATCAAAACTGTGAAAATACGCCTGGAAGCTTTACTTGACTTATCTTCCATGGAGGAGATAAACGGATACAATGTCTATAGGAGATAATCTGATACAATGAGCAGTTTGAATAATTTTCCAAATATTTATGCTTCCAGTAATGTTTCCCCAAATCCTTAAAATGTAATTACTCGCACATAAAATCTGTCACAGTGACCCTACCTTCTTGGCATTTCAGCTAGCTATTGAAAACCATTCATTTTCTTTAAAATTACTTTAGTATCAGTTTTTTTTTGTAATGTCTTAAATTTTAACAAGATGCTTTGCGCAGATTTCGCTTGTTTTTGTGATTTTCTGTTTATTTACAAAATTTACTAGCATAGCAAACAACGGAAGGATTTAAAACGCTTAACATCTAACTTCTTGCTCCTCGCAAATTAAAACGTGATGGTTTCTTTGGAGCAGCTTCTTCAGCAGCTTCACCACCTTCACCACCATCATCTTCATGGGCGGGAGCTCCTGATTTCACAGCACCTCCGAATCGTCGACGTGAGCCTAGTAAATTAATGAAAAGTTAAATAACATAAATAATATTCAATATAAACTGATAATTTTACCTGAGTCCTTTGAGGAGGATTTGGCAGCTGGTGCTGGAGCAGCTCCTACTTCTTTGCTGTCTTCATTATCTCCTGATGCTGGGCGAATTGCTACGAATAAAATAAAAACGTTGAGGATGCGCTAAACTGAAACTTGAAGTTTACAAAACTTACGCTTAGCAGCTCCAGGCTTAACGTTCATTTGACGACGTCTCAATGCGTTAAGCAAATCATCGTTACTACGGAATGGACGAATGATTGGTCCGATTTTCTTTGGTGGCTCAGTAGAAGATGTAGTTGTCTGTTGATCTTGTTCCTGTTCACCACCTTCACCTTCTTCACCTTGATAGTAGTCTTCATCGCCTACATCCCCTTCTTCGGCTGGAGGTGGAGTTGTTGTGCTAGTTTTTGCACCTGGACGAGGAGCTCCAGCGCGACGCAACAACGGGTTAGCTCTACCTTTTGCACCATCATCTTGGCAGGTTACCAACGCTAATACCGAAAGAAGAACAATAGCGAGAAGAAAGCTGAAAATAAATATAAGGTAATTTTTAGTCTTAATGTTAAGTTTCAGTATTTTTGGCAGTGAAATTTTTTAAATCTTTAAATATATGGTTAAAGGTTTTAAACCACAAGGTGATAATGGTGATAGACTCGCTAAAATATATACGAAAGTAAAAAGTAAAATGAAAGAGAATGCAAATTAAGTGAAAAATGAAGAGCCCTAAAATTGAGTACGATGTGTTTTAAGACAAAGTGTATATTTTGTCAGCTTAGTTTTTTTATATATATTTTTAAATAGCTACGATGTTTTTATGGTGAAAATACTGAACCAAAGCCAAACATGCACAACACTCATGTCAAAGGACAAAGAAATACAACAAGAATTTAGTTATGGTAAATAAATATGCTAATTTATTTTTCTTTTCCAAAATATTCGTCTAATACTCTATTTTTTGATTTTCCAATTAGTTTATGTATACTTCCTAAATTTTCGGAAAAGTAAGCCTCTTTTTCGGAAAAGTAAGCCGAAACGGTGTCCTTTACTTCTTCATCGTTTAAAAACTTCTTCTCAGTTCTTTTTTCAGTTTTTGGAAAAGATAATAATCGCTTGGAGCCAGGAGCCAGGGCTGTATGGTGTATGAGCTAAAATATCAAAGCCCACCTTATGCGGGTCAGCCAACACAATACGACTTTTGTGAACAGGTACGTTGTCGTGCGAAAGGAACACACGTTTGGTTAATTCTCTATTCCTTTTCTATTTTCTTTCGTGGCTTCTTTTAACCGCTCTAGAATTGGAGCGTAGTATTTTCCAGTTATGGAGACATCTTTATTTATAAAAACAATCAACAGGATCTCTACTGAGTCCCAAAAAAAAACTATCACCATGATTTATCCAGCAGACTTTGACACCTTGATCTTCTAGAGTGGTGATGTGCCTTATTTTACCACTGCATAGAGTCTTGTTTAGATTCAGACTCATGACGATGAATTCAAGTATCGTCTTGAGTAACGATTCGACTCAATACTCTATCCTCATTTTCACTACAGCGGCCTAAAACGCGCGACAGTACTCCACGCGTTTTTAAGGCTGTCGCGATGTTTTTTAAGACAGCGTGAGCATTCTCGGCACCAATCTTGCACAGACCATAGTCATGCCAAGCTGATCGTCAAGAATATTTAAAATTATTGTTTCGGATACTCCAATCATTTGTGCGAGCTGTTTCTTTTTTAGTTTAGTATCTTCTAATATCACTTTTTCGACTTTTTGAATAATTTCCAGAGTGCCGTCATGGTCGTGGGTTGTCTTTAAGTGAGTTCTTTCTGGTTTAAAAAGACTGTAAAGTAAAATAATTCCATGACAACCTGTGTTGGGTCTAGGGGCTGGAGCTGGTAGAGAGCTTCATCACAAATTTTAAATTTACTCACTTTACCCCTGATTAACTCAGATACCTATTCAGAGCTAAGTAAACTCAAAGCTCGGTCCGCGGTCCCTCGCCCAAACCTGGATTCGAACCAGGAATCCCCCACATATGAAATCAGTGCTCTATCTCTTATGCTGCTCACACTTTTCTTTCCTTAAAGAGTGAACATAAACAATATACGCTCACAATTTGCCAATTTTTACGATTAAAAAAGTAATTCGACAAAACTAAGAGGAGTTCACATTTTTTAAATCATTAAATTTGTATCCTTGAGTAGTAGCTTGAACAGACATATTTCAACTTCGTAGCATTAACATAGTTATGTGAAATTTTTTTGAAATAATGTCCAAAAACTAGGCAGAATATTTTACGTTCACATTTAAAAAAAAAACGAATTACTTTGGTAAATTTTGAAAAAAAATATAACATGGATAGCCTCGTTTTTAGATAGCCTTGTCTCTAAGAAATTTCAAATAGTACTTTTTATATGGAGTTTCTAAACCGTTTCATTATAGCTCATTTTCACCCACTCTTATTTTAATATTCCGTTTTGACACTTTATTATTATTAAAAGTTTGCAGCCGAATTCTTTTTTCCATTAAATCAGAAAAATACGATTTAAATTTAAAGATTACAATGGCGTTTGAAGCACATTTGTTACATTATAAGGCAACTAAAGCTTGACATTTTAAACTGTGTGCTGTGGATTCTTATTTTGTTAGAAAATAAAAATGGATCCCAAGCCAAAGAGGCCTAAACTTTATAGAAATCCCTCATTATTTCTTCCAAATTTCTGCTGTATTTTAATTTTTATCCAGCACATTCGACTAGCAGCACAGGAAGACATACACTCCATACCATAAGTCCTCCATCACCATGACTCACAGTCGGTACCAAATACATTTTCACCAGCAATGTTCCTATTTTTCTCTACAACTTTTTTCTTCCTTGAATGCCAAAAATGCAAAATTTAAAAATTATCTCTTTAGACTCTTTACCTAAAGCTACAATGAAAAAGTATTATCACCCAACTGTTTTTGCAATATTTCTATAAATATTCCCGTTTTGGTACAGTTTTACTATGTATACTGTTCTAGTTTTCACTCGTTTATATACTGTTTTAAAAAATCCCTTAAACTCTGGTAATTACGACATAGTGACGAATATTAATATAAATAATAATTAATAAAAGTGAGTATGAGGTATGAAAAATGTATATCATGATCACCATACATAAATTTCGTTCTATCTCCTGTTGAAAATATCTCAAAGATATAAAGACCGTTTCATATTTATACGATCACTTAATATTTTTTTAAAATATAAAACGCTTAAATGAATTTATACACTACGATTTCTCTAAAATATGCCATGCAAGGGTGCAAATGGCACAGTGTATAAATACGCAGTTATTCGCTAACGATATTCCCGTTATCTAAACGAACAAAATTTGCTCTTGATTCATATTCATAAGGTCAGTTGTGATAAAACTGCGGAACTACTAACAACATAGTAATTAAGAGCTAGATTTGTATTTGTTTTTTTTTTTCTAATTCAGTAAATTTACTCATAATGCCACGTGGGAAAGTACTGAGTGAACAAGAAAAAGAGTTTATTAACGCCCTTCATGAGGAGAACTATGGTTTGAGAGAGAATTCGCATAGAATTAAGAGAAGTTTGTGTGTTGTGCAACATTATTTGCGTTCTCCAGATTCCTACGGCATTCAAAAACGATCTGGAAGAAAAAGAAAGTTGGACTAAACCACACAAAGAAGAAATGTACGCGCATCTTCAAATGCGTCTACCTCTCTTAATCAGCAGTGACATAATGCGTTCTACCATTCGGAGAACTTTGTTTGAAATGTACGGATTTCATTCGATACGAAAAAAAGAAGGTAATGCCAAAATTGACAGCCAATCACAAAAAGGTCAGGCTACAATTCGCAAGACATAACGTCGTCACAAATTGGAATCAGATAATTAAAAAAAAAAAATTGGCGGTGGTAATGTGATGTCATGGGCCGCGTTTTATGCTGAAGGATGTTTAGAAACCAAGATCGTTTCTTCTCGAATGAAGAGTGCAAACTAACAGTGAAGTTTTGGAGAAGGCTTTAGTACCATTTTCAAATGAACATGGTTCAAAAGAATGGATTTTTTCAGCAGGATAATGCGAAAATCCATGTAAAGCGTGAAACTAAAAGTTGGTTTGTCACTAAAGGAGTTCAACTTATGCAGTGGCCTGCTTGCTCACCTGACTTGAATCCAATAGAAAATCTATGGAGCATATTATCACAACGAATTTACGCCAACAACCACCAATTCAACTCAATTGCGGAACTTATTCGCACAATACAAGTGAAATGTTATAGAATAGAGCCTGGGATTATCACAAACCTTGTTGGCAGTATGGAAAGGAGAGTAAATAAAATATTGTTGAATGGGGACAATATTATCTGTTGAATTTATGTTATTTGGCGTTTATTTTTTATGTTTATGTTTAATAAAAAAAATCAATTAAAAGAGAAGAGTTTTTTTGACCTTATGAACATGAAACAAGAGCAAAATTTGTTCGTTCAGATAACGGAAATACCGTTGACGAATAACTGCGAATTTTTACACTGTGTCATTTGCTTCATTGCATGAAGAAACCGTAGTGTACAAATTCATGTAAGCGTTTCAAATTTTTTTTAAATATTAAGTGACCTTATAAATATGAAACGGACCTTATGTCTGTAGAGAACGCATTCTTGCTTTACTGGTTAAAAACGTTCAAGACTAAACACGAAAAATGCAAATCCGCCCGACAAACTTTTGATATTCACGTAGCATTTCGAATGAAATCCTTCTTGCTATTCAATTATTCTTAAAAGTCGCATCACCTCACGACTAGAAAATCAACATCGTAGACATTTGAAAACGACAGGAAATGCATTGAAATTTTTCTCTATTCAAATAGATGGTGATCATCTTTTCGACTTGCCCCGGTTTGCAATCACGATCACAAGTGACTTTTCCGCATCTATCTAGACAAAAATGAAAAACTAATTTATGGAAAGTATGCAGACTGCCTCGAATTTTCTTGATGGGTGGATATCGGTCATTGGTATTCTCCTTTCAAATTTGCATAAGCGTAAGCCACTTCGTTCGCAGTGTCAGCTGCACGACTGCCTTTGGCTGGGCTACATTTGCCGATTATCATATTTTTGTGATCAAGATTTTCATGCATAGGCAATGGAGTGGTAATAATGCGCGATCTGCAGATAAGATCGATTGCCCGCAATTCAAAGTCGTGCGGCACAGCGCCACCATGTCCGTCGCTGACATTTCTTCAAATTATAGAATATTCGACCTTGACTTATATAAATAATTAAATGCAAATCACAAAAAAACCAAACCGTAAATTAGCCGACCGTTGGGTTTTTCGCTTTCAATAGACGCCATAGTTGCCAGACCAGTTTCAGATGGAATGTCTGCGGGCTAGCTGCACGAGCATGCTGGCCCAGCAGTAGTTCGAAAATCAGAAGGAACGGCTGTGCCGAAAATCTTCTTTCGAATCAAAAACACGAATTCATCGTGAACCCAAGCGATAGAATCTGCTCTTTGCAGCATCGAACCTTCGAGTTCCTCCCACGGCTTGCACTTCGAGAAGAGCATTGTTTTCTGCAGGTAACTGTCGTTGACTCCGAGTAACGGTTTCCTAAGCATGTGCATAAATTGAAATAGCGAAAACTAGGCGTTTGGAAACGAGTTTTATATTTTTGTCCTTCACAGTTAACTTTCACTTGAACACAAGCCGGTCCCGGTAGTATATTGGATTCATATTTGGATTCGAGAAGCTCAGCAGACCACGATAATTGCAAGCTTTTTTTCGTGCTGGGAATCATTATCTGCTCGGTGAAGTCAACGCAACACATCATGGTGAGCAGTCATGGTGTATTGAGGTCATTGGAATGTGAGGGTGGAGAAAATACTCCGAATTTCACCTTCACATCAAGTCAAATTCATGCTACCACCCACCGCAAATCAAGAAATGCCTGATGAAACGTTTCATCACCTGTGAATCACGAGACTTCTTCAATTTCAGTGAAGTCATGATGGCAATTAGAAGTAAGCCTAAAGGCTTACCAAAATTACATGGGCATATGCAAAAAAAACCTCACCAGCATTGTTTATGCAATTCGAGCTGCAACGCGAGTACCTGCCTGTACGCCTTTCGAAGATCCGCCGATAAACATATTACTTCGAGGCGGGAATACATCTAAACGACAATAGCTACACCGATGATGATCATTTATAATCTTTTCGTATGCTCATAACCAACTAGTAATGAATGTCTTTTATAAATCATAATGTCGAAGTTCACGATGCGAATTGCATAAGACGTCGTCGTTGTCGTCGTAGTCAACAAGACAACAATATTTCTTGTTTTTGCCACTTTGTAACGACATACCAGCACCACCAGCACGCTATAATCACCAAATTCATGATGCCACACCGGCGACTAATTTAACCAAAGGTATTTTTACGTATTTCACAAGTTTTATTCGAACGAAGCCGGTACTCGGCCGAGGAAGGCACCACCGTACACCATGACCTTTTCATTTTTTTTGTCGTTGGATTTCTGCGGTTGGGTAAAATGTTGCCTGCATGCTTAACTAGAAAGAACCTGCTGAAATCGAACAAGTGTAGAATTTTAGAATAAATCACATCCTGTATCTGAATTTCTGAGCTCATCCTAATGTATATTTATGGTTGAATAGTCAAAACACGAATAAATCAATGCAGAAACAATAATAAAATAAAAATATTTTGGTTTCAGGTGTGTGTTTGCTAAGCGCGTGATCTATTGTTGATTTCTTTGCCTGCTTTCCCGTGTCTTTGAGAATTTGACCTCATTATACAAACAGTGTGTTGTTTGCGGCTTTTCCAAGAACTAGAATACTAATTTAATTCAATGAATATAATGAAATTGCGGTTAGTTATATTAGTTCTATTATCAAAGTTTAATAAAATGTCCGCCATTTTCATATATTCAAATCTTGTCGGCAGCCATGTTTGAAGATTTATACAAATGGTTCGTAAAAAATAATGCATTCTACATGGAGGAGTCCTTTGTCAATTGGAGAACTTACAGTTTATTTACATGCAATTTACGAAGTTTGTATAAAATCACAGAAAGTCACGATTCAGATTCAAGTGGTATGAAATACAAAGTGCGGCTCACGGAAAACGGAACTTTTTCAAAATAGCCCATTCGAGTGAAATGGAAAGTTACTTCCTTTAGTGGCATTCTGTCGAAATTTCATGACATTTGGTTGAGTGGAAGCTGAGATACTGCGCTCAAAATAACAATGTGTTTGTGGTATAATCACAAAAATAAAGGACCAAAACTTCAAATATTTGATCGTAGCTGGTGATGAGACTTGGTTTTTTCAATATGATTCCGAAACCAGGCGTCAAAGTATTGAATGGAGGCACCCAACCGAGACAAATCTTAAAAATGCCTAGCGCATCAGAACCGCTAGAAAACTGATTTTCGAAGAAATTATCTTTGAGTGACCAAAAAATATGGAAAAGAGTAATACACTTCTTTGTAGTATCATATCAACCATTTCTTACTCAAAGTAACAAAAATCATTTCCTGACAGCATCTTCTATAACATGCTTTGCATATGAACACAAAATGGAAGCATCTGTTGGTGCAACATTTACGAAAATGTCTGATGCTAGCAATCCTGTATTAGCACTACAGCCAAAAATTTAGCAAATCTGCTTCAAGTTTAGTTAAACCCACTCTGTGAATTTCATTTCGATTGGGTGACTGACTACGCTGGAAGTCATTGCCGGATTATTCCAATTTGAAAATTTTATAACGACAACGCTCAGTAACGAAATGCCAAAAAAATTACAAAAACTACCATAGCTGGCAGCCCTTTCATGATTTTTCTATGGAATTCCTACGACAGCTGGTTCACAATAACGTCCATTTACTACATGAATTTCGATTCAGAGACATGTTAGTGGGAATGGATTAAGGATTCAGACGTTAAGTGGTAGGAGTCATGAGCTAATGCTCATAAATTATTTTCCCACTTGGGTGGAGTCTCCCAAAACAAGTTTTAGTGCCCCACGTTGGGCGCCATATGTAGCGATCTAAGAAATAGAGTTTTGCTTGGAGGCACGTCAACTGAACCTGGGCCATCAACCTTTCCTGCTTGACAGGCCCTCTTCTGGACTTCGGTTCAGTTGAGGTGCCTCCAAGCAAACCTCTATTTTTTAAATCGCTACACCTTGTACATGCATTCAGGAGGGATTTGTTGTATGAAAGTAGTGTCACACATACCCAAAGCTCACTCGTTTGAGCCCTTTAAATACCAAGCGTAATTTGATAAAATGCACCCCCGATTTAAACAAAAAATATTTTGTGCTTAACTTTAATCAAAGAAAGATTGCTAAGATTGTTGTTTGTTTGCTCCTTCAAAGCCACTGCTAAATATATTTTTTAAACAGCTTCATTTTCATACAATCAAAATGTTTTTGTACGTCTGTGCTGTTTGTGGGTGAGTGAAACAAACATCTATGATGAAGATAATTGACCCGCAAATCATAGAAATAGGAACTAAAAAATATGAAAATGGCAGTGGTCATTTGATCGACATACGAACAGTATGAAACGCTGGTCCGACTCTCTCGGTTTTCCTCACTGGCTTTTCACCCTCGACTTTTCTTTCGAAAACCTTTTCAAGTACTCGAAGCTCGTCGATTCGCTTCACGTGGCCAACCCATTGCAGCTTCTGTAGTCTGATAAATGTGGCGACCTCTGACGTAGGGATGTTCGATATATATCGATATTTAAGAAATATCGATATTTGACTCCCGATATATCGAATCAACCCGATATAATCGAATCCTCAGATATCGATTATTATAATATCGATATATTATCCGATACAAGAATATCGTATTGTGCTTGCAAACGAGTTGGTCAACAGTTTTTCGTGTCGCGACGCGAGCTAACCGCTGGTGAAGCAAAAGAAGAGAACGAAAAGAAGCAAACCATTCAAACCATAAAGGTTATTGATTTGTGATCACGGTTCCCTTCTTGTCTATAATCGCATAGACAACGTATATCGTCTCTAAAGCTTATCAAAGCAGAGAATAATTGATACGGGAAACTCGATCGTTTTGCGGAATAAGCCTCCGAAAGCAGAATCAAATTGGAATTGTTTTTGCGGGATGATTAAAATTGAAAAATTTTGATTTATCTTGAAAATTTTTATTTGACAAAGTGGTTTCGAAAGCATGCACTGATTCTCATCAGACACCAGCACACAGTGCATACTTGACTGGTGTGACCACTTGCAGTTGGAAATCATTAATTGTTATTTACGCTGGTTGTGACAAATTTTTAACATCTCCGACTTATATCCATGGAAATAATTTACTCATAAAGGTTATTGATTTGTGATCACGGTTCCCTTCTTTACCTTTATGACCTTTATGAGTAAATTATTTCCATGGATATAAGTCGGAGATGTTAAAAATTTGTCACAACCAGCGTAAATAACAATTAATGATTTCCAACTGCAAGTGGTCACACCAGTCAAGTATGCACTGTGTGCTGGTGTCTGATGAGAATCAGTGCATGCTTTCGAAACCACTTTGTCAAATAAAAATTTTCAAGATAAATAAAAATTTTTCAATTTTAATCATCCCGCAAAAACAATTCCAATTTCATTCAAACCAGTCTGTTTGCTTTTGTATTGTTTTCTAATTAATTGGATCGTGTCCACCTCGTAAATTGACAAAACTTAGGTTTATGTTTTTTTAGAGATTGTGAAGGCTTCTCGGTGATTGGGTGGTTTCAGTTTACTCAGGTAATTGAAAGTACTTTAAATAATTAATTTAAATTAATTAACTTTAAAAAAAAACTTGGTCTTACAATAGAGTTAGTGAGCCGTGTGTATGCGAATTTTAGAAGTTACAACCAAAAGCTCGTAGAACTTAGGTAGCGGAGAAACCAAAGGGAATATCTGAATTAGTAAATCTCTCGATTTATTCTATTTATAGATTTTATATTTGCATCCGCGATTTAAGGAACTTCATTTTGAAGACCAACCGGCTTGTTCGAATGCCATACTTAAAATCAAAGAACTATTGAAAAAGATCAGCAAGATGAATTATGTGTAGCTGCGGGATCAGACTCGGATGGCTCAGACAAAACTCAGTCCGAATTTAGTCTCTGGAGCGATCATCATCATTTAGTTCAACAAAATTGGAAAACAAATAACACTGATGAAAGCATCTCAGACGAATTATCTCTGTACATGAGGGCTCCAGTTAGCAGATTAAATGAAAGCCCTTTGGCATTAATTTTCTACAGACAACGATTTCGAAACCGATATGGCTAAGTCTTCATTGTGGGTGGGGGTTAGGAAACGTTAAGTTCAGAAATGAATACATTCATTATGAGTCTAAGAATAAATATATTTTTTCACATGTTAAGATATTGCAAGACTGTAGATATGACCTTATCCTTGTCCCAGAATATTTGAAATTTTCCTTTATAATATTTTGTTGTATCATAAAATCTATTTACTTTCTTTATTCCCCTTTAACTGATAATTCGAGATGAGCCAGTCCATTATAAAATAAATATTTTTATTTTCATGAGCAAAATTTGACCGCTGCGAAGAGAGGTCAAAGCAATGATAGATGATGTGGACAAATATTTCCCTTTGTTCTCTTTGTTTCAAACCAGAGTTCAAAGCAAATTTCAAATTTAACTAATACTATTTTTCATTTATTCTATTTGGATGAATATTGCTAAGTTAAGGAATGTGGAATTTAACCCAAGGATATTTTCTGCTTTTTTATCCAGTAGTAGTAGTAAGCTTCATATTTTGCCAACCTGTGTACTTTTCGAAAATTTTCGAGAAATTTCATAATTTATGTGCTCATTCTTTGGAATAATGACATACTTTATCTGAACGAGCATTTAAATTTTATTGTGGCAAATATTCACGAGAAAAGTATACATAGAAACAATATCAACCCCGTATATTTAGTGAGTAATACCACCTAACTAAACCAACCAAAGGCCCAACGCAATAAAGAAAATAAATTATCCAATATATATATTACTTTTGATTCGATTTCGATATATCGAAAAATCGATATTTACATTTCGATATATCGCAAACTATCGATATAGAGTTTCGATATATCATATCGAAAAAAATATCGATATATATTTGAAATGAACATCTCTACTCTGACGCGTCACACCGCTCATGGTTGTAACTTATTCGTCATTGGCCGCTCCCCCGTATAGCTCCAATTATTCGTCTGAGGATCCATCTTTCCAAGGCGTTCAAAATGTTTCCAAATACTTTTAATAAACAAGATATAATATAAAGAGGATCTATAAAGAGCCAATTTTTCCCGAAATAATTCATTAAAGATGCACTCATCCAGCGAAATGGTAATGGTAAAATTCAGTCCTAAATCAATTTAGAAGTCAAGAATCAAATTCAAAATTCAGAAAAGATGACTCTCCTTACTATCAAAATATCATGCACTTGAGACCTCAAATGACTTTAGAGGCACTTTTGATGATAAATGATCGAAAAACGGGAAAGATAGTTTCATAAAGCTTAGCTTTGGGCGCCATAAGTAGACAAGTTCTTCTCCTCAAACTAACTCAAAGAGAAATATGAACAAGCTTATAAACATTGAATACCTATATAATGACGCAACAAAGCTTACTTCAAAGAATTGACTGCTATGCTTAAAACCAGTAGGACGGTAAGCCTTCACTGCTCTACACTTTTCGAAAACCGAAAAATAAACGAACCAGAAGTTCAGTAAAAATAACCTGTGGAATATTTGGAACAGACTTTTTTGAGCTAGTGCTTTATTATGGTCCTTAAGCTTGGGAATACCATAAGATGGATAAATAACAGTGATTTATCTCCGGGATATTACTTCCCTCAATCACGATCTTGAACTAACATTTTTTTATTTATTCAATATTATTTATTAATTAGAGTTTTCGAATGTATCTGCCATACGTTCTACGATACTTCACTATGAATTCTTTGGTACTTCGTTATACTCGTATTATTTTTTTGATACGATGACAAACATTATTTTCAAATGATATTTATACTTTGTTTTATTGGTTTTCAATTGTTTAAGAGTATTTTTGAATCAAAGATCTGATAATTTTAAGGGTTTATAGATACCTTTATAGTTCTATCAACAAATGACTTTTAAAATATTGGAATACAGTGAGAAAGTTTTATATAACTAAATCAATTTTAACAGGCTAATGCCGAAATCCAAAAATAAAAAACTTACAAACAACCAAAAAGAGACTAAGGAAATTAACAATGCCTAGAATTCAAAAGATACATATTTCAAATCTCAAAGAATTAAAGGAATACACAAAAGATAATGTGGCAAAAAACAGATGACAAAAGGTAGAGACACTAGTAAAAGAAGTGGAACAGCTAAGGATAAAACCGGCGAGACGAGAGGTCTTACCGGTCAAATTTGAACTTTAAATCAAAGAACATACGAAGGTCTTTAAAATTGACAACAACCCTTATAGAAAATCCATAAAGAGAATGGGAATTGATTAAAGGAAACATTTCATACATATAAGAAATTTGGTGCCTTTTATGTATATTAAGAGATATGCTTTTTCAGAGTACCATTCGCACAGAGTACAAAGGTCATGTTGTAGCTGGATGCAGTCTTCGATAGATTCAATTACTCTAAGCACCGTGACGTCATCAACAAACAAGAGGCAGCGAGAACGAATAGAATAAAGCGAGATCATTGATTAAAACTAGGAATAAGAATGGAATAAAGATTGAACCTTGGGGAACTCGGGAAAGGTGACAAAAATGCACTATTACAGCGTAGGTACGACCAGAGACATAGGATGAAAAACAAGACAAAAAAGTCCAGACATCTCATAGCCTCCAAACTTGGCAAGAAGAATTCTGTAGTCCACAGAATCGAAAGCTTTTGAAAAGTCAGTGTATACCACATCCACTTGTTTCTATTGGCCTAAAGCAGAAGCAATCAATTTATTGAAGAATATAAGCTAAGAGGTGGGAAATCTACCTTTGATGAGACCAAAGAAAGAATGAAGGAGAAGAAGCAGCCTGTCATCAAAAACTCTTCCAAGAGCTATACCAAAACAAAGATGGCGAGAAATGAGACGATAGTTGGAAAAGCAGCGTGGGTCATCAGACTTGTGAATGGGTGAAATACAAGCCAATTTCCAACTGATTTGAAAGGAGCTGGAAAAGAAGCTGAGATTTAATATCTGTAGACAAAGAAACAAACAAGGACGATGAAAGTGACTTGGACAATAGATGCGTAATACCATCAGGACTACAACCGATACTGACATTTATCCACTCGAGTAAAGATTCGATTTCGAGAGGATTAGTGGATTAATGAAAGGGAAGAGGATTAATGAAAGGGAAGATGAAACAACATGGGGAACTTCATCAGATGAGATTGGATTACGTTGAGAAAAGAAGAGAAAAGTATTTTGCAAAGAGTCAAAAGAATTAATTCTATTGATTGTTGTTAATGAATTTAGAAATCCTTAATTTGATTTGAATACGAGTCGTAAATAAATATGCATCAAATCATAATTTCCAAAGTTGAGATCGTCAAATACACTGGTGTAGTTAAAGTTTTTTTTTAAGAATAACTGGGTACTTTTTAGTATATAGATTTAGAATGAAGCCAAAAAAGAATGAGGTTTGAAAGTTTGAGTAGTAAAAAGTAAATTAAATAATGCCAACCATATTGCTCTTATTGAAAAGCGCACCTTGGTTATTTAAATCAAGAGAAGGTTGCGAAATTTTTGGTTTAAGACATAATAAAGGTTGAAATGATAAAAAAAAATTTTTTAAATGCACCAACACTTATCGAAGGAACTAGAAATTATTGAAAAAATAAACTTAATGGTCATGCTGCGCATCACAAAACATTTTTAAATGCTCAGACAAAAAAAGGACGCAGTTGATTCCCGACAGTCTTAGCTTTGCTAATGATTTTGATATTTCATTCTGGTGACAGTAAATATAACCAAAAAAGAAACCAATAGAATATTTCTAAATCGAAGGAGCTAAAAAATTTACTTGGAATGGCCCGAAGAAAGGTGTAACCATGTGGTATGAAGCTGTATATCGAGATCTGGCATGAAAAATGTATCTTTTATTGAGCAAAATATGGACAAAATAAAGTATGGTACCTAAAGATATTAGAGGACAGTGAAATATAATGTGCAACTAACCAAAACAAAGTGCACCATCAAAATAAGAAAATGATCTAAAAAAAAAAACAACTCTTCATTTCGGTAGTACTGCCTTTCATCAAAATACCATCAAATTATCAAAGCCCAAGTGTAATGACCAGATATTAAATTAATTTAAACTGATTGAATTTTTCCTTCAGATGCTAGTTTCAGTTTCTTGACAGTTATCGATATTTAGTGAATTTTGAATATTTCATAATCTATTATAAAAATAGAAAGAACCTATCATTTGTGCAAGTATGTTAAAATCACTAGTAAAAAATGCCCTTTCCATAAATCTGGAGCACTTCGAAACACATAAATCTTCAAATAACTCAATAATTACTAAAATGCAGATAGAACGTTTATGCTACCTAGGGCAGAATAGACAGGAGGGCGAAATAATAAGCAAAAGAGCATATTGTCACCGAACTTCTAAAGAATAACATCGTTTTTAATTTAAAATATTTAATCAGATTTAAGCTAAATTCAGAAATTTTAGTTACGTTTAGATTGAAATATTCGGAAAAAATCGAAAAGAAAAATATTAGTCTCAAAACAGGCATTGCAGAAAAATAAGCAAACAAGTAAGGGACGTTAAAAAATGAATGAAAATTTTGTAGCGAAAATGTAGGAAATATCCAAATCTTGTTTCGCAAACAATCAAAATCTAGAAAAAAAAGGATTTTTTCCGAAAATCCATCATCATTTAGAAATACTTGCGACTTTTGCTGTAATATTTGGCTGCATCATTTAAGCTTTGAGTATTGTATACTCTACTACCCAGGTCGATGAATTTTCACAGTTTTAGAAAACTGTGCAGTGGTAGATATAAACTATCCTCACATTATTTTATTCAAAACCAATGTGCATTCAACCTCACTTTTATTTAAAAGTACCAAGTTCTCAATCAAAAGTTGCAGAGCATTCAACTTTCAATGGTTTGGTTATTTATAGTGAAAAAAACAAAAATCATTGAACTGATTTCCTCATTTCGTTCTGTCATAAAAAAGAATTAATGCAAAAAAAAAACAAGACTGCATGATTTTAAATTATTCTAGAATCATTGAAAAAGTCAATGCGGAATACAACATATTGCAGCAGCAGCAGTTAATTGAAAAGCAATAGGAAGTCTATGTTGAATAGAATGATGATGAAAAAGACCGGAGTGTATAAATTCACTATAAAACATACTATCGAAGTGAACGAACAACTTGGTTATAAAATCAGCAAGTTACCATTCCGCTATGAATCTGAGCATGCAACTTACTCAATGTCAGCCACTTTTCACTTTGGAACCAGCGGCAGACAATCAGTTCGGGTCAGACTCTTGTACAGATACAATGAAACAATGCGAAATTCAGTTTATTATGGCATGCATATTTAAATTATTGGCAAATATTTTTTTTTCAAGTGCAAGATATTGCTTTTCATGAAAATGCATATTTTTACGTTTCAGTCTATGAAACATTCGATTGGAATTTGAGAAACTGAAAACGGTTGTCATTGGAGAGATGTTAGTCGGAAGAAAGTCTGAAATATATTTATCTGTTATATTGAAATTTAGCAGATAATGAGTAAAAATCTGTAAAATTTTGATAATTTTTGTAGGGCAATTGCTTGTAAAATAGTTTATAATAGCAAGAACTTTGCTTCATTGATAATTATTTTATAACTGTTGTAATAACGACCTAATTTATAAGTGGTTTTTTTACTCGCAGTTTCTGATTATCAAAGTAACATCCGTTCTCAGAGGCATTCGATTAGAATTAAATCATTTCAACGTCAAAAACAAGTGAATATCAGCGCAAAATAAATTTGTGTCAATGCATTTTTTGACACTAAATCGCCCAAAACCAGTTTCATCACAGCAATTTTTGCACTCAAATGACTATACCGAAACATATTTTTCAATGTTGTCTTTCGAAAAACATTGCAACGAGCCAAAATGCCATCGATGACGACAACGTACACAATTAATGGACCTGATAAGATGTCATAATAAAATGCAGATGAACTTTATCGATACGAAGTGTACGATAGAGTTTGTTTGGCGTCGTGTGCACGCCGAAACGACTCTTACGAAATATCCAACTTTCCCAAAGGTGCTACAGCTACGCCGCCAGCTAGCTCTTGCATATTATATTCGAAATTGAGCCTGAACACTTGGTTGGCGGCTGCTGGATGGCTGATGTTAATAGCCTCGGTGCACTTTATATCGATGCCACATCAGCCATCATGCAGCGAGTCTGAATCGCGGAAGACTCGAAGCATTTTCGCAAAACCTTTCACCTTTCTTGAAATGCAAGAAATAACACACACGCTCAGGAGGCGAACAAATAAAAAGCTCTAACGAAACACTCGACCAGGCCGTGAAAACAAAAAAAAAATCATCTTCAATTTTTCGCGAATTCGTTGTACGTACGCCCCAAATCCACTTGTTTGTTCAAATACACTGTTACGAGCGATTGAATCCGTTCAGGTGCATTCCAAATCGACTGGCCGTTATGCAAATCCTAAGGAGGTAATGCGCTTACGTTTAGCATGCAACCGTGGTCGGCTGCCTGTCACCAAAAGGCACTAATCCATTGCCAACGAATTACACAAACATTAGTCCATTCAATACGAATCAATGCGTTCAGGAACGAGAGATGAATTCTTAACAATCCCAAATTCAGTAGGTGCTTGAAATAGATTGAATAGAAAAAGTAACTCACATGCTATTGAATTTCATGATCACTTAGTTCGCTTGCTAACTCCGCGGGAGACGAGAAATATGAAAAGGAGACACGTTCACTTTCAAACGATCGCTACTCGACTAACGAAAATTTTTACAAATCCCAAACTTGTATAGTATCTGAAAAAAGTATGGTCTGAGCTGTGCTGCGTGCGAATTGAATCGGATCGGAATGTCAATATGGTGAGGGGGGATCCGTAATTCACGATCCATCCACTTTACGCTACGAAAGACACATTAAAACATCGCTACGCCAATTACTAACGCCACACGTATGGTGTGGGCTAGACCGAATCCCAGAGAGTGCATGCGAAACTCAGTTGGGACCTAATGCTGGGATTAAACACGTTACCTTTTTTCCATGTCGCCATTGCACATAAGAGCATGTCTAAGTCAGTACCCACTGCACAAACAATTGCAGAACTAACTGCATAGCATACTAACTCATTTCAGGGCAGTCTCATACACGACCTGACAAACAATCCAAAGGAAATAACAGCATATGCATTCATCGGTAATCTATCTTGAACTACTTAAGCATTCAAATAACGGATTCTTCACACAAATCTACTGGGCGCCACTAATTGCATATTTGCAGGGGTTCTGCTGCACTGCTACTGCTCTTTTGTCTATGCCTAATACGTATGTACATATACGTTCGCATAAAACCTGCCAAAACTACTTTGTTCCAGTAGTATGCACACTATGAGACAACGCAAAAGCCCATATTACCACCATTCGATTTGCTAAACAGGATTATCATCAATTTAAAATCGCTGATGACATTTTATGTTAATGTGTTATTTTAACGGGTACGGACACACTTCGCAAAAAAAAACTTTAGAATTCAAAACTGGTCGCCAAAAATAGTGTAGTGTTAATATGCACAATACAACCTGTTTCTCGAAGAAGCCGACTTTTGAAGTGAAAATGTTGAATAATTATCATCAACATTTTAACTGAAATATCAAAACAAGTTGTACGATAACGGTATAGTTGGTAAGATTCAGGGGCGGCTCGTCGTTATACGCAAAGGACGCAGTGCTTTCCTTGCTAAATATTCCTTATATGTACACGAAAAATAGCTTAACAGTGTATATCGAAATTCAAAACAAATCAATTGATTTTATGCGCCTTAATATCCAACATCAATAAAAAAAATTACAAAATACAAAATACTAGTATTCATATCATTCACGAGATAGTTCTATTTTCTAACAGCCAAAGTAATTTATGATAGCAACTTCATTTATTATTCAACCTACACTTTCCTAGTTTAAGTTAGCATTCGAATGATTAAAAAAAGATAAGATAGTTGTTTTTTCAAGTAAATAGTACAAGAGTATTAACTTTCGGCATACAACGTGAGGCTATTTTAACCCCAAAATTTAAAGATATGAAGCTGATTTTATGGAAGAGGTATGAAAGTATTTTTTTTTAACAAATGCTTAATAATGGTATATTTTTTTGTGTTTTATTATTAGCTCGTTAATACATAGAATGAAAAAAAAATATATTTGAGCACGTTCTATTTAATATACACACAGAATAGATACAATGTCCTATGGGGTAAATCTAACCACATCTTGTATGGGTGAGGAATTATTTACAAGCTGTATGCCGAAGGTTAAATTCATTTTGTCTTGGAAATTGAAGAGATTTCACCATGGAAAATCTACTTCAATAGTATTTTACATTTAGACTATTTGAAGAGTAAAAGATACTTAATAGATTCATGGTGATCAGGGCCACTAATTTCACCATTTATTTAAAAAGATAATTCTACTTTAAAATATTTTCCACCATTTAAACATTGATAAGATTGATGCTGATTATAGTGAGTAAAAAAAATCACTGAACCAAACTATTGTAAATCGAATGCAACTTTTAATACATTTGCTGCGCTGAAATGCCTACTTGTTTATTTTGGAAAAATATGCAAAAATATTTTTGCATCTCCGAGACCTAAAGGCACGAGCCGCCACTGACAAGATTAAATTTTGATTGCCTTGTTCGGAGCAGAAATAATCACAGAATCCGGAAATAGGATTAGTGAATTTGCACTGTAAAATAAATGTCAAATGCTTTCCTGATGCACGACTAAATTGCACACATTTATTTTTAGCACGAACGGTTTCTAAGATGAGTTCGTTGAGCAGTGAGATAATTATTTTTCTCAGTAATTTTAAACAATTTTTAAACTCCTCACAATGAAGACTAAATGTCGAAAAATACCGAATTCCACCCCTTCCCCGCAAAGTCAATCAACTCAGCAATCGAGGTAATTGGGAAAATCACCGAGAGATGAACTTGTACTTCACTTGTAGGGATTGATTGTACTTAACTCTAGTCCACCTGAACCGATAGAAATACTAATGTTCGATAAACAATAGAAAAATCGTGCAGATTTTGAGTGCATATTCTTCCACACGTGCTCCAACCTGTTTCGAGGGCAAAGCCACTTTGATCTTACAAATGCATTTAAACATATAGGGTGGAAAGGTTTTTAGGGTTACCACTTGCATGAATTTCAATATTTAGAAAAGTCAAACACTACAAAACTTTGAAAGCAGCATCTCCTGTAACACAAATATAGAATATAATCAGTGTTTGCAACACTTTACCAGCACTGCAACTAAAAGTCTGCAACCAAAAGTCAAGTCAAAATCAAATTACCCCATCAATCTCGATTTTATCCGGTAACTTCGTCCAAAGTTACAGGGATTGAAAAATGTTTGAGATCACTATCCGAAAAATTTCCAGACCTTAGAAAATTTAAACATTGGTAACTTATTTTCATTGTAAATGTTCGTGATATGAATACTTAATGTAAGCATTTATTGATGCGAAAACAGCAAAAACGCCTCGCGCTGACAACCCTTTGCTAGCGTTAAAGCCAAAAATGTATCACACTTATCTCACATTGAAATCAACCTACCCTGCGAATTTCGTTTTGATCCGATGACTGCACTGGAAGTTATAAGGGTACAGAGAAATTTAGGGTTACCACACGCAAAAAATTTCAAATTTTCGAAATGTTAATTTTTGTTGTTGATTGTCACTACAAGACCATTACCGTTTGAAAATTTTAGAATAAAATGGCTTAATAAAAATTTGGCAAAAAAATACAAAACCAGCAATAGCTGACAACCCTATATTGATTTTTCAACCAGATTCTTTCTGAATATTTCCAACGGTAAGTTCCATTTACCATATTAATTTCGTTTTGATTTTATGACTGTAATGGAAGTTATGGAGCAAAAACCCTTTTTTTTACTGGAAACATTTTCAAAATCCAAGATATCGAAATTACCATAGCTGGTAGCTTCAACCAAATTTTTCAACCAAATTTTAAAACCAAATTTCGACCACACATGGCTTAGAGTAAGGTTCAGCTACTGTATGAATTGCATGAAAATCTTCACCAACTCAGAATTCGTAGGGCAAAAGGCAGTTGATGGCACCACTGGCACAGAGTTGCCTACATTTCAAAATCACTTCTATCAGACCTGGTCCTACTTAAAACAAATACATTCTGTGAATTTCAACTGTATCTGATTATCGGGTCGTAAGTAGTGATGGGCTCAAAAATGCCAAACAGTTTGCAAAAAAAAACGTTTTGCTGCAAAAAACGAACGAAAAGTTTTTCCAAATAGTGACAAACAGTTTTACGGTAACGAACATTTTTTCTAAAACGAGCAGCAAGTATAAAACGAACCGTTTTTCTACAACGAATAGTTTTTATCGTTTTAATCGTTTTTCTAAAACAAACCGTTTTTCTAAAACGAACTATTTTGATAAAACGCTTAGCTTGGTAAAACGCGAGCGTGGAAAACAGTTTGCGAATGAAAAACTGTTTCTCAGAGGCAAACTGTTTGATATAGAAACACTGTTTGGCAGCGGCGAGCTGTTTCGTATCGGCAGACTGGTTTTCAACGACAAACTGTTTGGCTGTGGAAAACTGTTTAGCTGCGGAAAACAAATTTTCAGAGGCAAATAATTAAATGAATAACCCTATATAATACGAGGTTGTCTGACGTATTAAGTGCGTATTTTTGCGTCTCAATTAAAGCCCTTTTTAGACATGAGTCCATGCGTCCACGTGTCCATGCGTTTTTAGATTTCACGAGTCAAGTCAACTCAAATTCAGTTTTTTGAAGGCGGGGCTAAGGCGATAAGTGAATGGATTTTACACGCTTATAATGATGTGTTTTTTGCTCCGTACAAATTTATTGGTAACAGACAATTGTATATATTTATCCATATGACTATTTATACCCACATATATATGTTTGTGTCTAGATATTCATATGCATTCAAATTTTTTCGTAATACTCATGCACGTAAGGATGCAAAAAAAAATATTATCCACATCATAATTTAATAAAATGATCATCCACAAAACATATATTTAAATGATCATCAACGAATCATCCACACATGCCACTGAGCCAAAGAAATCATTATAAAATCTATTGTACATGAATCAGCATACTCCACCTCCTTCGCTTTAGACCCGCCTATATAAACAAAATCGAATTGACTCGTGTAAGCAAAACACGCTAGATCGCATGGACACGTGGACGCATGGACTCATGTCTAAAAAGGGCTTAAGAGCTGGTTAGGGTAGGTAGCATTGAAAACAACAACAGTTGCTGTAGTTTTGAATGCTGCTTACCATAACCAGCTCTTGATGGCATACGACCATGTATGTTGATTCTTTACGGTCATGTGTACTGATTGATATATGATTTTTCGGTTGATCAAGTAGATAATCTATTGAAAAATTGGGACCATACAAGTATTAGTTCAGTTTGGAAACTCTTAGTACTAGCAATGAATGTTTACGATACTATGGTGGAAGATATAATTCATAAATTATATATTAGAAACACATAATATGTAAAAATTAATTGTACTAAATTAATTGAAGATTATTCACACTCTGAACGATGTTTCTTAATTTAATTACATACATTTCAAATATTAATTTTGTTGCACAGTATAAAATGTTTTTTTTGTCGTTAAAAAACTGTTTTTTTTAAACAGTTTAAAAAAAAACAGTTGTTTTTTTTCAAAACTGTTCGTTTTCGTTTTTTGAAAACAACAGAAACGCCCATCACTAGTCGTGAGATCCCGTGAATATAAGTTTTTGATGCTAAAAATATAGATAAATTGGAGAAGGGCTACCGTTCTTGTCCGATATGGAATTTCAAGTTTTAATTTGACTATTTATACAAAGCATAAGATTTGTATATAAGTTGCTTTTTTTCTTTCAAACGAAAATCTTTCAAGAGAGTCGATGGTTCGAAGGATTTCACTTTTAGCGCCTGCCATAGCTACAGGGTTGCCAGAATGTTCATACAAAACTATATAGGTATACAACTTAGAAACATTAATATGTTTTGTAAGTTTTATAATGATTCAATGGCTCTGTCAAAAGATATCGGAAATCAAAAAATTTCAAATTTTCCCGATCTCATTTTAGGCACCTAGCGCACACACAAAAAAGGTTAAAAAATTTCCAAAACCTTATCAAATCTTTATTAGAAACACGTTCGAAATTCATTCCAGAAACCTAGTTTTTTGACTACTATTTTTTTATAGAATAATAAGCGTTTTTAAAATATCACTGAAATGGCCGCTGGCGCCAAAGGGTTAAAGAACGTTAACAGTTGGAACTATTCTGCATATACATCATAGTATCCTGAAAATTGCAGCTTAATCCGATGGCGCGTTCCCGAGTTTTTGGCCAAACCGATTTTAATGCTAATGCTTTTCGAACATTAGTAAAAAATGCTGTTTCACCAAGACAATGCACCGTGTCAAAAATCAATGAAAACGATGGCAAAGTTGCACGAATTAGGCTACGAATTGCTTCCCGATCCACCGTATTCTCCAAATTTGCCCCCCATCGACTTTTTCCTGTTTGCAGACCTCAAAAGAATGCTCCCGGAAAAGTTTAAGACCTATTTTGAGGCTAAAGACAAATCGATTACAAAAATGATATCGAAAATATACTCGCTGTATCGCCCTCGAAGGTAACTATGTTGAATAATAAAATTGAATTTTATTAAAAAAAAAGTTTTTTTCTTACTTAGGATACAAACTTTTCAATTGACCTATTAAACAGCTACAATTCAAATAAGTAACAAATATGCCAATTTTTAAAGTTTTGGACCCCTAAAATCTTTCCATCCATGTAACTTCCGATGAAGTCTTCGTATGAAAACGAAACTCACAGGGTGTATTGATTTTGGCGTGGATCAGTTTCGATAAAATTTTGGTTGCAGTGCTAAGAAAATATTGCCTGCATTTTCATCATTTTTGTAGTAGGGGGTGCTGCCATCAAATTTTCATATAATAAGCGTCCTATAATGAAAATACGAAACGAATCTTTTACTCTCCTGAATTTTGAAATTCTTATAAGTGGTAATCATGGGATCCTTTCAACACTATCGCTTCCGATGCAGTCATTGGGTGAAAGTCGTACATGACCTTCGATACAGATTGGTTGCAATGAGAAGTACATTTGATAAAACATGTTTTCAAAATCTACACAATTCCTCTACTTTTCTTCAAAAATCAGTTTTTCCAGCGGTTCTTATGTGCTAGGGTTTTTTTTTCAATAATAGTACCCTACTCTGCTCTGCAAAGAGGCGCAATTTTTCAAAGTTCTCCTTTGGTATCTTTATGCCATTTGTATTTGCTCACTGGTTCTTACTTCATAAATGTTTACTGAAAAGCACAAGTATTGACTTTAGTAAAAATGCGTTTAACTTTTTGGTTGAACATAACTGCCATTCATATTTATAATGCCGCGTTTACATTCTCGCCGAGGAATGGCAAATGTTGACAAGGTGAGTGTGTAAACGTTCTCCTTGTCTAGTCTCGGCTGTGTTTTTCATGGCAAGCACGAGTGTGTAAATGGCTTGCTCGTCGGCTCTTGTTTGTTTTACGAAGAGATAATGATCCTTTTATTGCTGTGCCTGAGTGTTTATGACCGTCTCGTCCTAGCTCGAAGCTGCTGGAAGCGAAGTCAGTTTTATGTACCGAGTCAAAGGGATTCGAGAGGGTAGCGAATGCTCATTTACATTTTCGAATTTTTCGCTGGGACTTCAAACATATCCTTGCGTGGCACAGATTGAAATAACTCAACGCACACCAGGCAGACGACCTGTATCTCAGCCATCGTTCACTGAACTGAACAAAACAGCTCACAACTGTCGAAAGATGCATGGTGCATGGTGCGAGTTGCATGGTGCAATATCCTAAGTAAACAATTCACCCTATGTCTTGCTGAGTCTTGTCCAATGTCTTGCCGAGTGCCCACACGAGACGTTGGCCCGTATATGTAAACGCGGCATAACACTTTTGACTAAGAGACAGATTACGTAAATTAAAAATTAGAACATAGAAAAAAATGTGAAAGAAGATATAGATACTTTTGAGAGATGATGATATATCATATTTCGATAGCTTACTTGAAATCCTCTTAAATTCGTATTTCTACCTTTACTCGTTTTTTTCATAGCCGATTTCAAGCGATTTAATTTAACTAAAATACACAATGCATACGGAAAGACTTTTAGATAAATCTTATTTCGATTATACTTCTCATGCGAATTAGAAAACTACCACGAAGAATAATTCAGCTAATCGACTCGCCTAGAAATATGCTAGAATCGAAAATTGCACGGTATTCCTTAGAATTAAAATTTGCACAACACTACAGCTTTTTATCTATTTTGCATTTTCGGTTCGTCATCAACGGTTTGCAACTATGTATTATCGTTTCATCTTGCAACTGCCGCCATATCGTATATCCAAAACTAAATTAAAAACACTTTTTTTTATTATGGAGTTTGCATTAACACAATTATAATAACCTAGTAGTGGCGCTCAGCTTCGGCGTCTCCTCCGTCGCATCATTAAGCTTCATTGTTTCTCAATCATCTCCATTAACCTTGAATAATCTGATTATAGACGAAATGGTGTTGGTGTTAAAAATCCATATTTCAGTTTTTTTATTGCAAGATGACAAATCAATCAACACACCACTGAAAGATTTTTTTCGTGTTGCATTTTTATTCATACACTTATTGACAAATCGAATCGCAGAAATCGTTTATTTGATTAATAATAAAACCGGCTGGCATTGTAGTGAAAGGTATTTGGCACTTTCGCTTGTAGTATCTGTGGTAAAAACATGTTTCAAATTCTTTTAATGGATGCTTCTTTTCAAGATAAATTATACATTATGCTCGATTGAAAAATAATCGATGATTGTTTGTTCGAATGTTGTGAGCTCAGAAGTAATAGATCAGTTTTGCATATTTATTCCGCTATTCAGGCAGTTGAAGATGCAACTCAATTACAGTGTTATGACAATCATGAGTTATACATACGTTGGAAATATTTTTTATTTGCATTTTCGGACTTTGTGACATTTCTATCGATATTCCAATGCCACATTTTTTTCGCGAGATGTGTATGTATTGAATTTTAAGAAATCGAACGATTTTTATGAAAGATAAATATCTGAAATTTTTGAATGCTGCCGGGTATTGGTATTCAAATACATAGTTATATAATAATAAACTAAATCGGCCAGCAGACTATACAGAAGATTGTTAATCAAAAGTCAATATTTTTTAATAAGCTTAATCTTTTGCCTGTTAATTTTAGCCAGAACCAAGGAATGGCTTATGCAAGTGGTATTGATATCATTGGAAGGTCTGCGCTGCTAGCTATACAAGAATTTTTTATCCAGATCGAGCGTGTGGCACAACAATTGGGACGAAGTATATAGTGGCAGCATCTGCAGGAAGAACACCTAGCATGAATTTGAAGTAGTGCAACCTTTCAACTACCTTGTGTCAATATCTTGTGTCGATATCTAACGCCAGCTGTAGGCCATAGTCGGTCATCCACCGTTCTACCCTTCTCAAAACTTGGATCAATCTGAGTTGGGTGAACTCTGAAATTCTGATAGTGATTAACACTGCCACATCATGTGCGTAATCCACTAAAAATTAACCCATTGGCATTTCTAGGCAGAGCAGTTGATCAGAAACGATGTTCCAGAGGAACTTCTTCGTCCGTATCGAACGGTAGCCATTGCTCCTTAGATAGTCCCGCCTCATAACCAACAAGTAGTCAAGGTTGCGGAAGCTATGGTGGACCCCAAGCACATCTGTTCACCTCACCGAAGTGAAGGTATTTTGGTCAAACAGCACCAGCAGAAAAACGACCAGTCTGGTGCTGTGGCATACCTCCTCCGCTCCTGTTACTACCCCAGTGACTGTCAAAAGGGTATCAATAGTGCAATGCCCCTTTCGGAAGCTGTAATGTTTGTCAGATAGACCTCCAGCTGATCTAATTGCTGGTAGCAACCGTGGTTTTAGCAGCCACTCAAGAATCTTTCTTGCTATTTTTAGGCTGTTCGGATCTCCCTTTTTCTTATCAATGAGTGCCAAGCACGTAGCTTTCCATAGTAATCGAAAGACCCCCGCCACTAAACAAGAATTATATAAATCCAGTAATAACGGCGGTTGACTCTCCACTATGACTTTAAATTCTTTGACCGAGTCAGGGGCTCCATTAGGATTCGGGGAAGGACTTATCCCTGAAGAAAAGAACTCCCCCGGTGGGCGATTATGATATAGTCCGTCTTTTGTGAGTGCAACAGCAACAGTGAGCCGACGATGCGCTCCAGGGTTGGTATGTCCTTGGGAGCGCTAAATCGCATGTAGCCGAGTCTCCGGATAACTAAAATCTACCTCTCACCCTGTTAGCCAGATCTCTTTGAATCCACCCTGTCGTGTTCCCACAGCAACCTCTGCTGGGGTTTTAGCGAAAAAAGACTTTTCCTTCGAGCTTGCATTTAATGATGCGACCATCTCACTTTTAAAAGTAAAGCCTTTTAAAAGTAGAGTAGTGTTGTCATTGCTCACTTTCGGCAATGTGGAAGGACCATCCAATAGTGATACAAGGGCCTGACGTCGTGGTTACGTTATGTATGGACTCACCCAAGCCAGGACTTTGGCATGTTGGCGCTAAAACCATCCTCAATACCAGCAAATTCAACCGCAATGCCATATCAACAATAGCTACGTATACAATGTGATATCAAAGTGGATTAAGATTAGTTAATCCAAGTTGCAGACCCACACCAGGTTGATTTGGATAAGTCGATCCAATTAGTAAATTTTTCGGATCGGATTGACTTTGGCATTAAAGGACCCGAATCGAGGGATTGAGGGATTGAAAAATTCGAAGCCCCCTTGAGTTCTGTTCATATATGTGACTTTCCGATGCGGCATACTTCCCCATAGTAGTACTGGCTGAATTTGCTCAATTCAATCGCACCGAAAACCTACGTTGAATTCTCTTTTCAGTCCGTTTCAGTCCAAGTCGATCCGGTTTGTATACTAGGCTTATGTGTCGCTCTCGCGAGTATTCATGTTTTTGCAGCGAAGTCGCCTCCTACGAAAACGCTTCTTTCAGTACTACGACGAGTGTCTTCAAATGAACTTAACTTATCTCCGAATTCTCTTATTGGGTCAAACAACCAAGTCACCGACGCACAAAAAGCATGTATCTGCAATTACGATGGATTTCGCCTTCGAACATCAGATATTTAACCGCCAGAAATTTATCTAACAACGCTGTGATCCAGCGTTTCTTTAACAGATTTCAGCAACATGACAACCAACCAAGATTCAGAAGACTAAGATCATCTTGAATAGATTAAAACCTTGAGGCTGTAAGACAGTGGGTTTTTTCTATGATGATCCCAAGACTCGGCGGATGAATTGCTATGATATAGCACAGTCTTGGCGCAAAAGAAAAGCTAATGAAAAGAATGGTGGAAAGGTTGAGATTGCAGGAGATAGCGGAGCATATTTTGCTTAACGAGTTAGGACACAGTGCCGAGCGTCGAAATGGACTAATATTCAGGAGTTAGCTTTAGAAAAACTATTGATGCAGTATTGATAGTATTTTTATATCAACTCATGTACACTTTAGGGAATAAATTTAAATTTTTTTTATTTGAAAAAAATATACAATTTGATCGAAATATGTCGCCTCTCGATGATTTTCGTGCACGGTCAATCAGTGTACATGATATTGTGTGCATCCGTATTCAAAAACGAAAACAAATATGTTCACTAAGTAAATTGTATAAGCTTTCAGTTGACGGAGCATTTCTTTCTTATTTATCTTTGGTAACGAAAAAACTTTTTTTTTTTCGTTTTCCGGCTCAAAAATTGGCCATTTCATTATTAATAATTATTGAATAAAAAACTAAAATGATAAAATCGGCATTCAAAAAAAAAGTACTATTCTTCTGAATATGTGTACCATATTTCAAGTCGATTCATCGATTAAATCCTGAAATATGGTGTATACCGTTTTGAAAAACATAAAAGGTGGCGTTTAAAGTTTGAGAACGGTTTTTTCAAGTGAAAAAAAATATTTTACATGTCTTACCGTTAATCTGCCATTCATGCCTCGTACTCTAAACCTTCCTCTCCATGCAAAGCCTCTTCATCGCATTGTTCTCTGGATTCTTCCTTCTTTTGAGGCTTCATAAGTTCGATTTTCAGCAATTGACATCCGCGTATTATCCACGTCGTTGCAGATTGCAGCGGCATTTGGTCCAATTATGATATCCATTGTATGCAGTATCCATTGTAATGTAAGATGCGACCAATTTCGCCCCACTAAAGATGCGACCATTTTCGCCCCACTCGCCTCGTTTTGGAGCAAACGACCATATGAAAGCATTGGCACTCTCATTATTGTTTTGAGTAAATCCTCATATGACCCTAGTGGCTGTAACGTGTGACCTAAGTAAGAAAGAATCGGTAAATTTAACTAGCACTGATCGGCAATTATGCGTAGAAGGAGCCCTACAAGGGATAAGTCTTGAGGAGGTTTGAGTGAAAGAAGACAACATTGGGTTTGGAGCTTATTAAACAAAATATAATTTGCTAGGCCCCAAGCTATATTTCTCCCAAGAAAGCCGGCCACTTTATCGAGCGAGTATGCGAAGTTAAAGGTGCTGTTGTCGGCAAAATAATGAATCGGGATGAAAGAGAAGAAAAGGAGATAATTTGTACATAACAAGAAGAGAGTTGGTGAGAGATCAGTACCTTGCGGTAGTGTGGACACAGAATTTAAGTCTATACAGAAAAATTTGGAAGGAACGGCTTACGAGGAAACTTTGAATCCACTTTCAATCCAAAGTAATATAGAGAATGGTTCCATCTCTCAAAGAGAAATGTAATTAAAAAAACCAGTGGAGAACGAAAACTAGAACAAAAACCATAATGACGGTCGTTAATAAGACGGTTTGACTAAAAATAGTTCATATGCTTTAAATTCACAAATGATTCAAATACCTTCGACAGAACCGAGACGAGTACAATTAGTCGATGGTTAGAGGGATCACAGGCCTCCTATCTTTTTAGGTACGGGTTGAACGTGTGCAAGTTTATATGTGAAAAGGAATATTCCACTAATTCGAGAAGTGACATTGTTTGCGCAGAGGTTCAGCTAAGGTGGAAGCGCAGTACTTTACAGAGTAGTAGGAGTAGCGAGTATTTACAATACATTTCTTGTGCGGAAAAAAGAAGCCCTGGTTTAAAAGTGCACATTGGAGGGCCAGAAGAAAAGTTGGTAACGAAAATATCAGCAAAGATATTGGCTTTATCCAGTGAAATACGTTGCCCCCATGAAGAAGAGGTGATACGGAAGAACCGGAAAAGATGTTCTTGATCCTTTAACAAGTGACCAGAAGACTGCTTCTTTTCTGTCTTGCAGGACTTTTTGGTTCATGTTTGGGTCAATTTTGAAATTCTCTTTTGTATTTGTTAAACGTAGTCCAGTCGGCCTGGCCATAATGGGATTTTGGTGAGAATTTGAATGTTGTTTATCAGAGAAGAGATGTTCAACTGGGCCGAGATTAAATTCTTGTCCGAACTGCCAAAGGGTGTAGAAACAGAAATCCAATGTTTATCAAGGTAAGAGGTTAGAAACAGATCTAGCTGATTTGCATTATGTCCAGACACGTCGTCAGGTCTCGTCGGCTGGCACGTCTGCGCTGCGGTATAAGAAGCAAAAGAAGATTATATGCTTTGAGAGTTTGATTCTAATCCAGAGATAATTTAGCTCTGAATAAGCAGAAGTAAAGTGGGTAAGACTGATAAAAGGCTCATCGTTACGAACGTAAATTGTAATCGCTCTTTGGGGAGAAAAGCGAGGCACTAGACTATAGCCAGCCAAGTACTTGACAGTGATTAATATCAGTATCAGACCAACTTTCGTTTCACTAAGTGCCAAAATTGCCGGTATATGCATGGATAAGCAATAGTAAACCGAAAAAAATCCCACGAATATTGCGGAAATCCAAACAAAAACATTCCATTCCATTCCAAAAAGCAGGATTAAACGGGAACGCTTATTTTTACGAGGACAATCTGCCCAATATTATTTGGTATATATTCAATATTTATGCCCAACATCTTATTTGTTATAATATCATCATATTATTATTATATTTTATTATTCGGCACATTGGTGAAGGATTTATAATAAACAGCCTTGAGATTTTGCCCCTGAATAAACTAGCAGTGTATTTATAAATTATATTAATAATAAATTATGTATTCATAGCAGCTTTGTTACATTGTTGCCAATGTAACCTAAAACTAGAAAGTTATCTTTATTTATTTTTGCACCCCAATCCATAGTATGTCCAGTTTTGACTACCTAAATAACTTCTAAAATCCACACTGCGCGCAATTTATTCGATAAACGTTCGATACTTTTGTTTTCAACATTGTTTACAGTCTACAAAACGCCATGTATGTGCAGATGTTGCTGTATGCATACATGATATAAAATTATATAATTTTCCAGCGACAGCTAATCTTACAGGGTTCCAACATCACCACGTCTTGTTCTCTTTATGCGGTAATGATTACTCAAGCGACTCAAGTTTGCATCTAGCGTTCAGCAAACTTATCTAAGCTACTAATCGTACTCTATCTAGCGATAGACAAACCAGGACAGCTAATAACCATAGCACAGTTCGAACAAGTGCTGAATAGATGATTCTCAGTTAAATTCTGACTCTTCCAGTGCGAAGATCGAATTTGAAGTTTTCTGATAAAAGTGCCGTTTCAGTCGTTTAGTCGAGTATTCAAAGTGTTAACGGGGTATGTACATTCTCAAACATTATAATCAAATCATTTCGATTTCAAATGAGGTGTGCGTGACTAGTTTACAGCATCCAACGATATTAATAGATTTTATATTTTGTAAATCAAATCATGTATGCTATCACTAAAGCTTTTACTTTGAGGATATTTACGTACAGATGTGCATTTTACATACATATATATCCCGCCTACGCTTCTCAGCCGTATAAAAAGCAAAATTAGTTTTTCGGTGGCTGTATAGTTTTTTCGCATATTCTTAGATGTATTTAAGAACCGAATCTCGACACTACTAGATTTATAAATTTCAAGGTAAAATCCCTGCAGCACGGAAAAAAGAAAATCTTGATAAGAAAATTTTCTTTTTTCCCATTATGATGTCGTCGAGATCAAGGTTTACTTGAAAGTGTGGCATTAAATTGTTTTGTTCATGGCAACACAAATTCCCGATTACAACTTCTGAGCAAAATACCAAATCAGATAAATAAACATCTTTGCGATAAGATAACGGCAGGTCTGGGGTGCGATATGTGAGTTACTATGGCGCTTCGTCTGTGTAGTGTGTGTGCTTGTGCTAGCTTATAAACAGCTTTTCGTAAATGATCACGTCAATTTACAGTGCGATAGCCAATCTTAAACATTTCATATGGCGACCCCCATGATAGTGCAAGCGATTAGATAAATTGGCTAATAGGAAAATGAGTCAATGTCAAATGTTTAATCTGTTAAACTATCGTAACATTTGTAGTTTTATCAATTTGGTAGCCGTAGAAAGATTGATCTTTGAATAAATGCAAATACACATTTGTTTATAAACATAATTACGAATATCGTTATCAGTATATTAGCATGCATACATATTCTGTGCCGTATAATTACTCTGAGTTTGTCGGAAGTAAGGAATACGTGATCATTTGGCGAGCACACGCCAAACTGTTTGATTAGGTAATGGAACTACATTTTAGTATGAAGAGCGATATCAAGGTTATTTTTGGATGGGCTGAATAAAGCAATGATTTCAGATTGTTTTAAATTTGAATAGTGCTAAGTGATACGAATTAAATACTAATCTAATTTACATTCACTATTGTGATTATAATTTTCAAACATGTAAAAAATATTCGTTACTTATCACGCAGAAAAAAATCATTTAACTAACAGTATACAACTATCGCAGCTAGGAATGGAATAACCAAATTAGTGAAAAAAGGATAAAATAGTTTCCGATAGACTTGCCACACACGTACTTTTTATAGTACACAAAATAAATCAAAATGCATCCTTTGTGTTTTCATAGAAATGTACAATGATAAAGAGATATGAGTTAAAGGGACATAGTGCCTTCAAATTGAAAAAAAATGTTTTTTTCAAAGGTTAGTTTTTAATTGAATAAAAAACATATCTCAATGAAACTTTGTACATATACTTTATTTGCCTTATACTACATAAAAAAAAATTTAATTTAAAATTTTAAAAAATTTTTGTGCTTTTTTGAAAAAAAAAACACAAAAAAAACCTGGCGTGTATGATAACTGCCCTTAGAAAAGGCTGGAAAAAAACCAAAAAGGGGTTTTTATCTACATCAAAGCGGCCTTGGAATGAACTAAAATAAAAAAAAAATTGCTTGAAAAATAACATAATGGCGGCGTTTTTTCGAAAATCGAGATTTTTTTTCCCCAGAAATCGGTTATTAAAAATAAATAAATATTAAATGACTATTTTTTCATCCGTAGTTCATTTTGAGCATTAAAGTGTTAAAATTTCAGAACGATTGGATAAATATATTTTTCTTAATCATGCACGCCAACTTGAAAAAGGTTGTTTCGAGAAAATCGCGTTTCAAGTTAAAATTCAATATTTTTTGCAATAAATCTTACCGAAATTCAATCTGCGTTCCCTGGACCATACAATATATCTTCTTTTTGCTCATAATCATCCTCTTCCACAGATTTTTGCTCCCTTCGAGCAGTTCTGGCCTCTTTAGATGTCTCAGTCGAGTGTTTTTCCGTCTGGTTGATTTTCAAGATAGCCATAAATCCTTCATTGAATGTACATGCAGAAATATTCGCAGCCATATTTATGTTAATTTTTTCACAAAAAGTATGTTTGGGGGCCTAATTCCATATATAATTATAGCTTTCATTATTATTCTGCGTGAAATTGCCCAAGCAGCGCTTTAATAAATCTTCTAATGATAAGACATCATAAATAGGCTTTAAAATGTCTTGTACATCATCATCTAAAGGTGGAGGATGCTTGAAATTTTTTAAAGCATTACCACTAGCTGCCTCCGCCTTGCGCCAGTTACACCAAATCTTTTCTCCAACAGGACAATAAGAGTGTTGAGGGTTCTCATCAGTTCAAATTTTTTAGTAATTTGCTACCAACTTTCCTTGCACATGTTTTCAACCGAATCAGAATTTCATCGTATAGCTAGGCCATAATAGTCATCATGTCCAAGAAGTAGCTCATAAATAGGGAAGTAATCCATATACAGACAATATGTTGCCTTCAATAGCTTGCACAAGAATACCAATGACAATGTACCGGTTTACACCAGTCGGACCAAAAGTGACCTGACCTAAAGCGCGGACTAAATGAACTTAGTCCTCAAGTGTTTACAACGAACCCGACCTAAAATTTGCTTAGGTGGAATTTAGTCCTCGTCCGTATATGACAGCTGTCATTTAGTTTAATTTTCCTTCATGCACTGTATTTATCGTTTCATTTGTCTCTCAAACATGTTTATTTCAATGATTTTGTGTCAAAGGGGAATGTTATGAGCTTATATTCAACATACATACATTATTAATAGTCGCACAAAAATCAATGTTTAGGTCGCGTGTGTTTACAACGATTATAGTCCACGACCTATATTTAGGTCAGGTCGCTTGAAATCGTGGACCGACCTAAATTTAGGTCGGTCCACGAGTGTCTACAGCACGTGGACTAAAAAATTTAGGTGGAATTTGGTGTTTAGTCCGCGGACTAAACGTCCGCTGTAGACGATACTAATGAATTGCGGTCCATTCAGTTAACAGCGGCTCAAGAAATAGCCATTGCGAGTATATGGTTTATGCGGAAAGGTATCCAAAAAGCCGCCTAGATATCTCCAGACAGGACCACTCTTGTTAACGCAGTTTTTTCAACTTTAATATCAAACCACACACAGAGATATGCCAAGACAGAACAATAGAAAAAGATGCCAACAACAAAAATTAAGCCCAGAAAGATGCCTACACTTGAAATATCTTCCAGTCAACCATGGAGGATGCAATCACTATTCCTTTGAATCGCCCTGGATTTGAAACTCATGACAATACCTCGTAGATTCTGTCACTGATAAAAAAAAAGAGCCTGGCAAGAATAGCTCGTCTGTAAACTCGAATAATATAGGGAGTAATCGCACCAGGTTTTATCGCACCAAGTTTTACCAACTGCGAGCAGATGCATAGATTTATAAAGAAGTAACAATTCAAAACAGTCTACGGCAAAATGATGCCCTCTTCCACATGGTCACAGCGTAATAACAACCAGCGTACCAACTTATTCCACTTTCCCAAAAAAACACTTTGACCTTGAAATTGCGCCTCCATTTACACAATGCATTATCTGTCAAAGCGGCCTGAGATTATGTTGGTATATTTTGCGAGAGTGGGCAGTATGTGAGCAGCGAAAAATCTAGCTTGAGTATGTAGTTGCCGAATTGTATATTGCATCTCTTTCTGTTCCATGCGATTTCTTCAAACTTTCCAGGCTGACCAACAATACAATCTCAGGTTAGATCATTAGATTTTTGGGCCGTATACACATACGGAGTTGGTACGCTGGTTAGGAACTACTCATTACGCTGTGACATGGTCATGATACGGATTTCAGCGGTTGGCATGAGAGGTACCATCCTCATTAATTTCACTTAACTACAGACTTATGGTGACGATGTTGACTTCTTGTTTCGAAACGAAAGAGTCGTCAAAGAATCCTTCATGGAAATGGTGCAGAGCGCAAAGAACATGGAACTGGATTTATCTAGGGGAAGAAACAGAATATATGGTGGCAACACCGGCAATAAAAACTATCAAACCGACCAACATCACGTCAGCAGCAACGAAAATCGATCGAAAATCGAAGAAGTCAAAACATTCACCTATTTAGGGTCAAAAGTCACAGAATGTAACAACTCAGAGGAAAAAATCTGCGCACGATTGTTGACAGATAACAAATTCTTTTTTAGTCTATTAAAACTTCTCCGCTCAAGTCTCCCCAAGAAGCTTAAACTCATGGTGTAGAAGACCATGGTCTTGCCAATCTGCATGTACTTTTCGGAAACATGGGTACTTAGCAAGACAAATTTCGAGCTCTTATCCAGATACAAGTGGAGAATTATCCGATGGATATTTTGCCCCGACATTAGAATGGATGATCCTGCTGTCTATACAACAGCAAAATATTGCGACCATCAGCTCACTGATAAGATCAGGTTCAATAGGCTGGGGTGGATTGGACACTTACCTCGCATTAGCGAGAAAGGTTTGACTCGGAAGAACTATGGGGATAGGATTATTAAAGAGGCCAATCCAGGCCCTGTATTCGGTGGAGCAATGGCGTACGCCGGAACATCCAAAAAATGCTAAAGATATCGAACTGAACAAAGGCGGCGCAAAACTGGGACCTCTAGAATTCTCTTCTGCTGTAAGACCGAACTGAACGACCGGTTGTTGCCGTTGATGATTATTTTTAAAAAGCATGAAATAAGTAGAGACATGATGTAAGTGAAATCTGCCATATTTCACGCGTAAACCTGAGTACTATGAAAGCCGAACTTCAGGCTAAACTTCAGCTGAAAGCCATTTCACGTAAAATTTTGAATCGAACTTTATTTTGCCTGTTTTTCAATACAGTTAAATCAAATTAAACTATTAGAAAATGTATTTGTAGTTAGCCCAATTGACACTTAAACGACTAACTGTGCTAACCACCAGCCGTTTTTTTATCAAAATTCGTTGAATTCATCACCGAAGTATTTGGAATGTAAAAATGTTTGTTGATAGCATTTATATAATTATGCTCGCAAAAACGAAAAATAATCATGCTTCATTTTCAATTGAATTTTATGCAATGAAACTTGCCACGGCCAATGGAAACCATTTTTTTTACCATCTTCTTGAATTGACTGCAATCATTCATCTCACCATTCTACGTGAAGGCGATAGAAATCCGAAAATTTACAGCACAAACATTTATCTATTTACAGATTTTAACAATCGTTCAGCTTTAAATAATAACTACTAATATGGCTCCAACGCTTTTAAGTAAAGAACTACCTGACATTGAAAACTTACTATTATTGAATCCACGAGTGAAAAGCAGTTGCTCATTGGTACCATCGGCCGAAACGAAAATTAATAAAAAACATTGGAAACGTAATACTGATCGCTCGTGTACGGTAAGTTGATGCTGCTACAAGAGTGAATATCAACAATATGAATAAAATATAAATTAGATGTTATTTTTTTCTATTATAGTCGACAGCACATCTTAACAAAAATTTTGATGATATCAAGCATACTACACTGTCGGAACGAGGAGCTCTTCGAGAAGCAGCTCGTTGTTTGAAGTGCGCCGATGCACCATGCCAAAAATCATGTCCCACACAACTTGATATTAAGAGCTTTATAACGAGCATTGCGAATAAGGTGTGTATCGCCTGATTAAGGCTAATGTAGAGAAATTTTATTTTTAATTTGAAAGAAATTACTTTTTGGATTTGAAATGACATGACTATAAGAAATGCAACAGTAAAATAAGGTCGCATCCAAACTATTCCACGATCAAACCAAAATAGAAGAAAATCATATTTTCTTGCATTGTTACTATTTTACACCATCAAAGAAGACGATATCCCCAAAAAATGGTTCTTTCTATTTGTTTGCTAACAGTTTGAACACAAAATTATATTATTTATATTATTTTCCTTTTAAAAATATATATCATTATTTAAATTTAATTTCTCATATAATCTACAATCAATTATTCTAGAACTACTATGGAGCAGCTAAATCCATATTTTCCGACAATCCATTGGGATTGACATGTGGCATGGTTTGCCCAACCAGTGATCTATGTGTTGGCGGATGTAATTTGGAAGCCTCCGAAGAAGGTGCCATTAACATCGGAGGACTACAACAATACGCCACTGAAGTGTTCAAACAAATGGGCGTACGTCAAACTCGTCCGCCAAATCAGAAGCCACTAGCTAATCCTAATAAAAAGATTGCCTTACTGGGTGGAGGCCCAGCATCATTATCTTGCGCAACATTCCTAGGACGTCTTGGGTATACAGATATAACAATCTATGAAAAACGTACCTATTTAGGTGGATTAAGGTAATTTTTCTGCAATTAACCATAGATAAATTTAAAAATGATAACTTCAGTTCATCGGAAATCCCCCAATATCGTCTTCCGTTCGAGGTGGTAGACTTTGAAATACAGCTTGTCAAAGATTTGGGAGTTAAATTCGAAACTGGCCGCTCGTTATCAACCAAAGATATAACTATCCAAAAACTGATCGATGCTAAAACAGACGCCGTGTTTCTGGGAATCGGTTTACCAGAGCCCACTCTTAATAAAATCTTTGCTGGACTGACGGAAAATCAAGGCTTCTTCACTTCCAAAAGTTTCTTACCGCGTGTTGCGGACGGCAGTAAACCAGGATTGTGTGCCTGCAAAGTCAGTCAAACGCTTCCCACTTTGTACGGAAATGTTATCGTTCTTGGTGCTGGTGACACCGCTTTTGATTGTGCAACGTCCGCTCTGCGTTGTGGTGCACGTAAAGTGTATGTTGTTTTTCGTAGAGGAACGTCTAATATTCGTGCTGTGCCAGAGGAAGCTGAACTGGCTAGGGAGGAAAAGTGTGAATTTATACCGTTCATGACGCCTGCCAAAGTTATTGTCAAAAATGATAAGGTAATTTGCAATGTTTATTTTTAAGAGGATTAATATAGGTATTAATTTTAATCCTAGATTGTTGCTGTAGAATTTTATAGAAATGAGCAAGATGAAAATGGTGTCTGGAGTGAGGATCACGAGCAGATTACACGACTGAAAGCCAACTTTGTCATATCGGCATTTGGGTCAGGGCTGCATGACGTTGAAGGTATATCTATAAAATCTGAAAAATATGGAGCCTTTGGAGATATAATCTTCAGTCTCAAAATATGTGTGCAAGTTTTTTTTTTTTGAATAAGGTTGATATGTTGTATAAGATCAGAGTCATTTAAAAAGTCATCATCCCTTAAATTGACGCAAAGCAAGGCTCATAGATACAACTGTACAAATGTAGCTGAATTACAATTAACTACATTTAAAATATTATTCAACAAGTGATTTTCCCTCTAAACTTCACAAAAATCTATTGATAACATTTTAATAGTAATTGCTAAATATGTTCTTAACGTTACAGTCATCAAAGCCATGTCTCCAGTCAAACTCAACAAATCCAACCTACCCGAAGTCAATCTTAAAACACATCAAACATCATTGCCGCAAGTATTTTGTGGTGGCGACTTGGCAGGATCTGCTGATACTACAGTTGAATCGGTTAATGATGGTAAAATCGCAGCTTGGTATATTCACTGTTATCTACAGGCAAGCTATTCCCATTTCACATCTCCTTCTATCTATGAAAATGTTTTTTTATTTAGGGTATTCCTTTTGATACTCGTCCGGAACTTCCACTCTTCTATACGGACATTGATCTAGTCGATATTTCCGTGGAGATGTGCGGAATCAAATTTGAAAATCCTTTTGGCTTGGCATCAGCTCCACCAACAACCAGCACTGCCATGATTCGTCGAGCCTTTGAACAAGGCTGGGGATTTGCTGTCACAAAAACCTTTGGATTAGATAAGGTAACATATTGTTGAAAACTAATCCTGCCAGTTCCTTCATGCCTAGCTTTACTTCTAGGACCTTGTCACCAATGTATCGCCACGAATCGTCCGTGGTGTGACTTCAGGACATATCTACGGACCGCAACAAGGTGCTTTTTTGAACATCGAACTGATTTCGGAAAAATGTTGCGAATATTGGTGCAGAAGTATTACGGAATTGAAAAAGGACTTTCCGACTAAAATCATAATCGCAAGTATTATGTGCACTTATGATGAAGCTGACTGGACTGAATTAGCTCAGAAAGCAGAAACTGCAGGCGCTGATGCTCTGGAATTGAATCTGTCATGCCCGCACGGCATGGGAGAATCTGGCATGGGACTGGCATGTGGCCAGGATCCCGTGTTAGTTCGTGGCATTTCAAAATGGGTTCGAGCCGCAGTGAAGATACCGTTCTTCGTCAAACTAACACCTAACATTACCGACATTGTATCGATTGCAATGGCAGCTAAGGAAGGAAATGCCGATGGTGTTTCTGCAATCAATACCGTACAAGGCTTGATGAGTGTTAAAGCTGATGGGTCACCATGGCCTGCTGTTGGCACTGACAAAAAAACAACCTACGGAGGAGTATCTGGCAATGCGACACGACCGCAAGCTTTGCGAGCGATTTCTTCAATAGCCAATAAGCTGCCAGGCTTCCATATACTGGGCATTGGAGGCATTGATTCTTCCGATGTAGCACTACAATTCTTGCAGTGTGGCGCTAGTGTCTTACAAATATGCTCGTCAGTGCAAAATCAAGACTTTACATTGATTGAAGATTACTGCACGGGCTTGAAGGCTCTACTGTACTTGAAAGCTAACCAACCACCCGGTACATTAATTTGGGATGGACAATCACCACCAACACAAAAAGTTCAAAAAGGAAAACCCGTTCAAACTGTTGTAGGAGAGAACGGCCAAATCTTGCCTCATTTCGGTCCTTATAAAAAAGAGCGTGAGGAAAAGTTAACAGAGCTACGAAATCAGTCTCCAAATGTGATATCAAATGGCGTCTTAGTGAATGGTCCTTCAACTCGTAATGGTGCAGTGAAACCTGCCCCGAAGATCAAAGATATCATCGGATTGGCACTGCCACATATTGGCTCCTATAAAAGTCTGGACAACAAGAAACAAGTCGTCGCTCTTATTGATGATGTAAGTGAGATTATATGAAAATCTGGCGTACAGATTTAATGAAATCTAATTTATATTTGTTTTCGCAGGATATGTGCATCAATTGCGGTAAATGTTATATGGCTTGCGCTGATTCCGGGTATCAAGCAATCAGTTTCGATACCGAAACTCACATGCCACATGTTACAGATGACTGTACTGGATGTAATCTGTGTCTATCGGTTTGCCCAATTATTGATTGCATTAGGTAAGTTAAAAAGACTATCGGTTTCAACTAGTATTTGAACGGTTTCTTTTTTATTTTTTCTAGTATGGTTCCTAAGCAAATACCGCATGTTATCAAACGAGGGCTCGGCAAAACAACGTTCATACCAGCGCACGCTCTAAGTCCAATGCAATAAACTGAAAGTAGTCAATTCATAGGAAAATTGCTATTTGTAAATAAAAGTATACAACAATTAAATTGCAGATTTTTCGCAATTTTTAATACTTTTTCAGATGGAGTACTGAAATATAAATAATTTTAAATGAAAAGTTTAGTTCAATAGATAAACTATACGAGCGGCTCAAAGATATAAATTAAAATTGGATGGTTTTTAACAGATTTTACGAAAAGCACGCAATCTTAACTGGAATTTTCCAAATTAAAACAAGCAATCATAATAACTATAGGGTCTTACGATTTACATTTGTAGATTTTTTAATAGATTTGTTTAGAAAGAGGAGTGAAACCTTACCAACACCTTTAGAGAATCACCAATAATAATCGTATCGTAAAACATGTGTTGACTTTGATTTAAATAAAAATTTAATACCACCATGGTAAAATTGAGTTTTTTTTCACTTACCTCACGATTACGAATGGCGCCCAAACTCTCTGCAGTTTTGAGCAGACGTAGAAATCTCGTACCCACAAACTTTTTGTAACTTAAACTTAAACTGGATATTTGAGAGCTACTGTCTGCATTAGCATATTCAATTTTCGCTCTACCCAAACAGCTTCTTTTGCAAACAGCGATGCTAATCGAATGTCAACGCGTCTAGCGATCTATTTCTTGCTTTTAAGATACACTAGTATTTCAGATGCACTTGCCAGTTCTCCTGGTTCTCCTTGCCGAACATTTTCTCGGCTGTCGAAAAAAGAGATTGAGCGGATTGGCAAAAAAACTTTCTTTTAATTCGCCATTTTGCAACTCAATTACTTTTGTGGTCGGTATGGTTTAGTAGTACTATCACTCGCTTGAATTTCCTGAAAATCGTTCAAATTTTTCTGAATCACAAAGTTTTGTATATTTGATCACCGTAGCCGATAACAACGTAAAAATTGATTCAATATTTTCAAAGTTTGCTTTTGAAATAAATACCACATTTTAAATAAACAAATCAAACAACCTGCCACATTCATTTTCCGTTTCTATGTAGAACTTAGACGTCATATGACTACCCCATTTTCGAAACAATTCCGTTCCATGCTAACCAAGAACAAGATACAAAATCATTTTCAGCTGTTTGGCAAAGAAACACAACTTTCGACCAATCACCCCAGCAAAATCCATTCAATTTTCAACAGACTCTATTTTCGACCAGTCCATCGCCCATATACAGTTGACGGGAAATATACGGAAACTGGAACACACAAGAACTTGGAAGTTTGCTGTAACCCGAAAACTATGGTGGAAAATACGCGCGAATTCCGGGTTGTTGTGTCAAATTTCAAATTATACCTGTCAGTGTTCAATTACTACATTCAAAAGGTTGTAAATATTGTTCAATTATTCATAAAAACCGATAGAATTAAGCGAAATATCCGTAAAGTTTGCAACGTTTGTCGATATTGAGCTCGCGAAGGGGTTCTTGGTAGAATTCTGTAATGGTGGTGTCGTGTCGTCGGCGTTTGAAAAATTGTCAATGAAAATTTTCGTTGTGCGATATAAAACATATATGGTTAAATCATGATCAAATGAAGTTGTCGGGAGGATTGGCAAATTGTGTTTTTTTGAGATCAAAGTGCTACGGTGGCTTTGATAATGGGAAATCTGGTAATGACTGCCAGTCAGGACAGTAGCTTTCTGATTGTCACGTTCCTGATGATGGTTGCTGTGTTGTATGCGCGCACATATCACAGCAAGGCTGAGCAGTGTGAATTTTGTTATCAGTATTAAAAAGCGTTCTGTTGTCTGTTTCACAGAGGCGTATTTATCAGAAGCATGGCCTGCTCGATTATTGTTTCCACACCCTTGAACCACTACACCAATACCGCATGCCTTTTGTTCTCGCCGATTCCAAGTGGAATCATGTTATAAGACTAGTTGTCTTCAGTAAAATTGGTGTCTTATTTCCTTGGCTTGAACACCAATATTTTCTTTATCACATAAACCAGATACATTGTATCTGTTTATTGCGCAGACGGAAATAAGGCAATTGAAAAATTGTGAAAATCATCGTTCAGGATTGTCGGGATGTTATAAAGTGAATTCAGACGAGCTGTATATGTATATATTTTGAGAAATGGATGCACATCAACGAGAAGCAGTAAATATATGTTTATCCATTTGATGTTGAATAGCTGACGGCCATCAATGACACGAAAATATACTTTAATGACATATGGAGGGCTCAAAACATATCGGTAATTCAACTTCAGGCAATCAAAATATTCAGGAACCCCTAAGCTTTGCATGCAAGTTAGATTTCAATTATAATCAAATCTTCTAAGACAAATATTAACCTCCCATGATAGAAAACGCATCTCGAAAGCTTGCTAAAGCAATCACATTTTGCTGCAATAAATCTTTATATCACTCCAACAAAAGTAAGCTGCGGCTTGTTTAGAATTTTTTTAGAATTATTGTGAAGAAAAGTCGGACAGGGCTGTAACAGAAATATCTAATATAATGACACCAAATTTATAGTTTGGCGAGTTTCACTTCACGGATCAGCCCTATCTATTAAGCCCTAAATGGCGTGAAGAGACCGTAAAATCACGATGATATTATTCGAGTTTTCATTGATTGCTTTTCGCAAAGAGTTTATGAGCTGTGGTACTTAGTAAGACTTGTAGTTTCAATGGCCTGATTAACATGAAATATGTTAAATTCCTCTTGTTTGACACTTCAGTGCTTTTACAGAAGTACGTGTCAGACGAAGTTACAGAATATTGTTAATTTTCGCAAAATTTAAATTCATCGTCTTCTATTGAAAAATTGACTATAAGCAATAATACTCAATAGTGGCTCATAATGTTCGGTTTTCTGCCATAGTATCCAATCGAAAATAGTCGAGCTTGTAGAAACTTGTTAATAGAGTCGATTAATAAGCAACGGAAATAAGCAACCAACAAGAAGATCAAATCCAAAATGCTGATATTATTCCTAACTCATCTCTGCAAATTCCACTTAATCCTATCTTCTTTGATTGTTCTTCACTACTGCGATTTACTAGTGCCGACTAAAAAACTGGTCTATTTCTCTAACCTTCACGAATGTATTCTTTGTAGTGCACTATGGTCTTTAACTTCTTTTCAATTTCGTACAAAAGGCAATTACTTTTTAATATGCTGGCAAATATCCGACCAATTTCTGTGGCGACAGAAATTTAGCATTGGAAACCATTGACAGAAATTTAGCATTGAAAATTTTGCCCAATTCCACTCTTCAAGTTGTCATGGTTTTATCTCCAAACCAATTTTAATGCAAGATACTTTATTTGATAGATACATGCTTCCCTTAGAAGCAAAATTATTTCAATTTCTTAGCATATATTGATATTTCGTAATAATCTGTATTTTGCTTCAGTGTCTAATTGTTCAACCTTCACCTTCTATTTATACTCTATACCCTAAGAGAAACTTTTAGTATCTAGTTACCTTTTGATTGTTTTTTTATGTTTATAATTATACAATAATTGCAGCTCAAATTAGCCTTAATAGTATTGTGTATAGATATCTTTTTGCCGGTGTTTTCCAGATGCTAAGGCTCTTGTTTGCATATATTTTGAATAATTGCTGTAGCTCTTTAATTATCTCAAACTCATACCATGTAATGTTGTTTTCCTCCTTCAATATATGCTTAGCTACTGCTGATCGGACTAATGTAATGTTCCTCTTCCTTGCTGAGTTCCGTACTGGCTTGTGCTCATTAAATCTTACGCCAACTAACTGTTTAGTTTCGCCAATGTATATTTTGCCATATTCCGAGTATGTGAACCTGTAAATACTACTCTTCTTTTTTTATGTTTCTTAAACTTACCTCACCTGCTTGTTGGAACTACTTTTATATTAAAGCGTTTGAACACTTGATCAAACTTTTTGAAAATTGGCGGCAAACCCACTGGTACTCTTGTGATTACTTCCTTTTCTTCTTGTGTAAGCAACTTTGTTAATCTGTTCATTGGGGGATGACACTAATCTTGTCACCAATCTTTGTTGAGCCTTCCCATCCCTCTACAAACCATTTAATAATTTTTGTTGGTTCATTTGTGGTAGCGCTGAGCTCAGGACTATTAGTTCATTCATTTCTCCAATCTATCTCTAACATTCTTTCAATACGTTTCTATCTCGTTTGATTAAGTCTCGTAATGGATCTTTTCTCAACTCCTGGTAATCTTTGATATTGAGAGTTTGTAAATGATAAGTTGATCATATACATATTTGTCCATTATGAGTACAGCTTTTCCCTTGTCTGCTATTAGGCAGCAAACGGTTTTGGCGATCATCTCTTTCAGTATTCAGTGTTCCTTGACTCTGTTCTGCGGCTTTCCGGGTTCTTTCATAATGAGTCTGCTCATGTTGCCTCTAATCCGCGCCATCTCATTTTCAGCAAGGTGCTATACTGCTGCTTCAGCATTTATAACGAAGACCCCTGTTGGAAATGATGCACCTTGTAGTTTAGATCCTGTAAATGAGATCTAAGATTTGATTCCCGTTTTTTCTCCTCTAAATGAGATCTTAGATTTGTTTACCACATGCTTGAGGATAGCCTCTATGGTATTTCTTTTCCCGTTCTCCTTTCCTTTTACCAATTCCTTTAGTTTCATTGTGAGAATCTTACTCTTTCTATCTCTCCTATTATATTCAAAAAATCTTTTCTTCCGGATGTATCGCTTGTTATGCTTAAGTGTAAAGGCTGGTATTGACTTCATCATAAAGACAAATTTTAACAAGTCTCGATTAACTGGTCAATCTTTGGAATGAAATTTTGGAGAATGTAGAAATGCGGAGACCTTGCTGATTTCTGACAGATAAAATGTCAAGTATTTCAATTTTCGATCAATTACTTTAGGTCTATTCGCGTACTTTTAGTCACTGAATTTTACTGAATTTTCCTGAATCATGTGGTGGGGGAAATTCAGGAAAAGTACGAAAACGCTCTCATTGCATTTCCTGAAAATTGACAAACAAAAGTGTCAGTTGTCGGTTTTCGGGAGAACAATAGTGATTATAAAGTCATCCTAAGCGATGATAAATTATCGCCATAATAATATTCGTCCTTCATAATAACAATACGCCAAAAACCGGTTGACAGTTTTCAGTATTTTTCAGTAGCTCAGACCCTACTGAATTTTACTGAAAGGAGAAATTTTCAGTATTCAGTAAAACGGAGTACAAAAACGGCTTCATTGCAATTAATCGTGGTACGCGAACAGACCTCTTATTGAAAGGACATTGGCACAGTTCAATTTTTAAATCAAAACACTTATTGACAATCGATTTTTAGCTCGAAAGAATGAACTACACATACTAAATTGTCATGAAATTAGTGGGGACATGTGTCAATATCATCTACATTTTCAAAGCGAAAGTAACTTTTTTATGCTAAGAAGTGAGTACTACTGTTGCTAAATCCCACGAAAATGTTCTGCACTTAAACCAATAGAACAATAATAAGCTTAAACGAAAATAAATTGAAAGAAAGCAGTACTAAAGCTAAAATTATATCTGACTTAACAAAAAAGTCGAAGAAAGCGTACGAAATTGTTAATGAGGCCTCTGTGAAAAACTTAATGTCTGTGAAAAACTTAAAATGTAAACTGTAAAAACTTAAACTTAAAAAACTGTGAAAAACTTAATACAAATTTTCACTGTAAGCGACATTAACGTTTACAAATGTTGTTAATAAAAAAATCCCAATTTTTCTTGATACTCCCCAATGATATTGTCAGCGTCAGTTTTAATTTTATTTTCCAAGATTTTCGACAATATATGATGAGATGTACAAAGTAGTGGTTAACCTTTGCAATTTGGCTTTTTTTTTTTTAATAAATAGGGCATATGATGGATTTGCGCCACTGCTACAGTTCGATCATTTGTGTATGGTTTTTATGCCGCTGTTTCCACCGTAGTGGTCTCAACTGAAATTCTTATCGCATTCTCGACTTTTTCCAGCTTTTGGAAGAAGGCTTGTGACTATCGGCTCTGATATTATAGTGCCATGTGCAGGATTATAGAGTTCTTTGAAATAACGAGCTCATTGTTATTTCTGTTACTAGATAAAAAAATCAAATAAACATCAAAGTGTGAAAACTTGGCCAGACAAGAGAAGAAAACAAGTCATTTCCACAAAATGAGAAAAAATTATTGCTAGGGCAAGAATAATGTGAACATTAGCAAAACTAGTAAACCTACATTGGAGGGTCACATTAAAGCTCTCTGGGCATTTGACTAAAATTCTAATAGCAAGTGTTCTATTTGAAAACCATGCATCCTCATCCGCCCAAAATATACTTCTCCAAAAGTCAAGTGACTTATTGATGTGCTTAAAGCGAACTTCAAGGAAAATTTATTTTTAAAAGTTTTAGATATTTCCTTTTGGTTTTATGTATGAAACAGCAATGCACAAATAGCTGTGGCACCGTATGTATGCTAGTAAAATCAAAATTGCGCGAATCAGTAACAAAACGCCTCAAAGGGAAAACTAGAAAAAAACTACCGAGAGTTACATCTAAATTCGCGGCACACTTTAAATGAAATATTTGTGATGGTTCGGTTCCAAGCGGCTATTGATGTTCGTATATTTCCAATTAGCCTGAAAACTAGTAAGTATCGGAATCGCAACAACACACCCAGTGTAAATTCCGTTATTTGATTTTTGGAAAATACATAGGATGTTAGAGGTCATCATTTGAAATTATAATAAATAAATAAATTGACTCTAGATTATTACTATTATTCAAAATATCAACATCGTATGAACTTTTCTGTTTGGATAACCATGGTTTACTTTCTCTACACAGGAGCAAAGCAATGTCTAATATAACAGCAACAAACGCCTACTTCGCATCTGATTTCGTAAAGAAGGAATTAAATTCGAATGATGTAACTGATAAAACTAAGTCATTTCACACTGACACCGATCATTCGTGTTTCTACAATACGTCAGCTCCCGTTCCGAAAACAATTCTCATCACAAACAACTATTCGCAAGATGATCCGAGCGGTCTGAAGGCTCATCAGAACATACAGAAAAGTTCGTCCATCACAATCGTCACGCACAATTCCGATGGCGAACGTTCGACGAGCAACATACCGACTTCCGCCAACAGTTCGACTGTAGTTTTAGATAGAATCAATATTTGTATCAATAATCATTTCAACGATCCAAGATCGACTAGTAGTACACTGACCAAGAGCCCAGGTGCACTGGTTAAGACCGAAAAAATCTACACGAATGATTCTTCGGCCATCGTCAAGGATGAAACATTGACGGCGGATGAGCACGTATCGAGTACGAATAGTACTTCCGTAGGTGGCGACGACACAGTAATGACACAGAAATCCGATGCAATGGTTCCTATGTATGCAAGCGGCGAAGATGTTTTGGCTCAGCGAAAGGATGGTCGTTTCTACCTCGGTACAGTGATTGCAATCGCCCGGAACCAGTGTTTGGTCAGATTGGATGATAGCTCAGAGTACTGGTGCTTAGTCGATGAGATACGGAAGCTTAGCTCGAGCGATGCGAATGATGATCCAATGTGCGTGGTATGCAAAAAGGCAAATGATCAGGATGTTGTTGAAGTTTGTGAACGATGCGGCCGGGGCTATCATCAGAAATGCACCGATGAACGGTTTCAAAAGAATGGAGTTTGGTTTTGTAGAAGGTAATTAATTTTTATGGGCAATCTGAAGAAAAATATTTAACATACTTCTATTTGCAGGTGCACGGCTCGAAATGGGCTAAAACTTAAACAGCTTCATTCACCGCGAATCGAACCGTTGACCAAAATTCTGACTGATAAATCACAATTGCCTTACGATGTAAGATATTTTTTGTATTGTCTGATTTTTATCGAACTTATTACAAAATTTTGAGTTATTTTTTTTTAAATAAATTTCCATACTTTCACTCTCTCCCGTTCTCTCACCGAAGCAGCTCTCAACACTACTTATTATAATTTTTCCATTTCTAGATTGATTCGCTCACATGGGATAATCATCATCGTGTCAATCTAGAGCAGATTTATTGTTACTGCGGTGGAAATGGTGAATGGCATAAGAAAATGTTGCAATGTTGCAAATGTCAGCAATGGTTTCATGAAACATGTGTTCGTTGTCTAGAATATCCTCTCTATCGTGGAGATAGGTAATAATTTCTCTATATCCCTACTCATTCAGAACTCATGTTCTCATCTGTTTCAGTTTTTACGTATTCGTTTGTTCAATGTGTAATAACGGTATGGAGTTCTTACGACGTTTGGTCATGAAATGGATCGATGTCGTTCATTTGTTATTGTTCAACATCACATCGTACAATCAACAAAAGTACTATCATGCTAATAAAGTAATCGTTCCTTATGCCGTCGATAATTGGCCATTCTTGAATTTGGAATTAAGTGTAAGTAAAGAGTTTTTGAATCGGAATCAAGAACTGCCCTTTAAATCGTGTGGTTATAGATGCGCAGTTTGACAGCGAAAGAAATCAGGGATAAAATTCTTCATACGTTATCGAACAATAGTCCGAGATTTAAGTGTGGAAGAGAAATAAAAAAGCAACAGTCTGTTTGGGGACTACGAAATCGAATACCACCGCCCGCTCCAATTATAATAATTCCCCAGGATATCGAGACGAATGAGATTTATTTGAGGCAACGGGCGAAAGTGGATTTCATCTCGATAGAGTAAGCCAGTTAAATTGTTGCATTATTTGAGTTAGAAATTTAATTTCTTACAGCTCTCCCATTGAAATACCAAGAGATATTGAAATCAAAATGAGTGGAATTGAGTATTTGGGCGAGAATTCCGACAATGAATCCAGTGGCGGAGCTAGTGATGCCAAATTCACCTCAGACGACGAACTACCCTTGAAAGTGACCATTGAGAAAGAGAAGCAGCGAGAACAATTGCAATTGATGTCCGCTGCCAGGGAAGTGCTGGAAAAGGAACAACCGATAAAGGAAATGTTACGTGAGACCTCCCCGATTCTGATTGCTGAAGAAGATTCTTTGGGAAACGACCAGACATCGGGTGTTACTGATTCTTCGGATAAAAGTCGTGACTGTCCTGAATACAATGTTTGTGCGGAAGATGCCGATGTTGAGATGAAGGACGAAGAAACGCTCGACGATAATATAACTCGAACGAAACGGAATCGTAAGCGAAAATCTCCATTCCTCGTATCTTCGGTTACCGCCTGTTCCGATGCTGTTGCACAAAAACATGCAGAAGTTATTGATATATGTGATTCGTCTGATGACACGTCGAGTCGTGGCACATTAGACCTGATTATTCCCCCACCTAAAAACTTTCAAGGACGCAACAATCCATTCCGTATGACACCGAAGAAGAATGATAACAGTAGCACGCAAACCAAGAATAGCATTTCTCTCGTGGGTCGTAAGAATAGTAGCAACAGTGCTGTAAGCAGTAGCAGCAGTGCTAGTAGCAGCAACAATCACAAGAATAACTCTATAGCGACAACGACAAAACCGCCGTCGACAGTGTTGAATTCAAAACTTTTCGGAAACATAGATTTAAATCAAGTATCAAATCAGTTTACAATGGTTCGAACTGTTAAGCGAAGACTGAGTGCCAAAGACATTATGATAGGACCGAATAAAGAGGTGAAAAGACGAAGGCTTAGACGACGATCGGGTAATGTCGAGGTAAGTTAGAATGATACTATGTGATTTTTGTTGGTATGATACCGAATTACTTAAATAATTAATGTTAGTAGTCGCAAAGAATAAGCTATGTATGATAATTATCCCATCCAAATGACAAAAAACAGATGGTGGAACACTCCAAGGTACAAAATAATGTTAATATTTTAATTCCAAGAAGGAAGGGTGATTTTGATCAAATTAAGTGGGGTGTATGGCGGAAATAGAATAGCAAAGCCCAGTGGCGAACAAGAAATAAGGTTTTAGCATTTCCTAAGAAAACTCATAAATGGGTCGCCCCTTATTCAAAAACGACAAATAGATGTATCATAACTGAAGTGGCCGCAATCGCAAATGAGATTAATAAGTATTTCATCGAAGTGCCAAAGTGTTTTGGGGCTAGCAATGACCATATTGGTACTAAGAGCAAAATAGCAAAAATATTTTCAACACCTTCTATCTCTGAGACATTCTTTTTGTCCCATGTCACTACAGATGAAATTTCACTAAAAAATAGCATCGCATAAAGCAGCTACAGCAGCTAGAATTCGAAGAATTGTAGCACATAAATTTCAACAAACCATATATATCAACTGTACTGAGTTATATTCGCTTAATTGCTCCAACTTTTTTAAAATCACAGTATTTGATCTAATTTAAAAAAAAATAATTTTCAAAAAAGGCGATAAAGCAGTACCATGTAGTTATCGCCCAATCTCCTCCGTCTAATCTGTTTTTTTTTTAATTTGTGATAAACTTATGATTGAAAAATTACCTAAACATCTAGAAAAACATTTTATTCTTAGTAAAAATCAATCTGACTTCAGAATAGGAAAACTACTGATAACGAAATTCTTGGAGGGAATCTATAATAGACGCGAAAAGGGGTTCAAAGCAGCAGGAATTTTCCTTGATCTCAAAAAAGCTTTCGACTTAGTCATTCACGATCTTCTTCTATACAAACTTAATAACATGAATTTGTGTTTTATAATACACGACTTGATGAAATCATACCTTTGCGATCCCAAACAAATTTTTAGGTTAAATATTTGTGAAAGTGAAATGATGTTGAATAATGTGGCGTTCCGCAATGTTCAGTGTTGGGACTATCTTTATTTCCAATTTACATTAATTTTTGATGTAGTTTTAGTTTTAGAGGAAAGACGTTCGCATTTCTTTATTTATTTATTCAATCATCTAATATAGCAGAAACATTGCAATAAGTGTACAGATAAAGTAAGTTTAATGAGTAAAATGGTAACAAAAACCAAAAATTTATGCTATTTAAAGAAAAATTAATTAAAAACTAGTAGATCTTCTAAATAAGAGAAAAATACAACAGTTTTATTTACGAGCTAACAGAAAATGATAAATTTAAAATTCAGTAAGTGTCTGCGATATGGAACCAAGATCAAGGTTGCTATGCGTTGTCAGTATGCGCAAAAGCGGTGAATAAAAGTATGAATCCGTTTGGCGATACAAACCTTTGAAAAAGTTTGAAAAAACTGTTTTTTCGAACAGTTTTTTTCAAACTGTTTTTTTTTCAAATAGTTTTCGTTTTCTGAAAACAACAGAAACGCCCATCACTAATGGTAACACCCAGTATCAATCTGCTGCTGGTCGAGTGAAAACAGTTTTCAAAAAGTTTTAAAAAATAGTTGTTTTTGGAAAAAAACAGTTCGTTTTCTTTTTCTGAAAACAACAGGATCGCCCATCACTAGTGCGCAGTTCTCACTAGTTCTCGAGTATCGTTTTCAAATTTGGTGTAATTATTATCGTTTCTTAATTGATGCTGATCAGAGATGAGGGGTATATAGCAGAACAGGTATATGGAAGTCAGTATCTAGTACGAAATTCAAAAATACTAGGTATTTTCGTGAACTTTACATGTATGTAATAGCACAACCAGGCTAGAACTGTGTAAACCCATGAGAGAATTCAGTATCCCAAATAAACTGACACGATTGTGGAGGTTGATCATGACCAATGTACCAAGCCAAGTTAAAATAGCCGGATTGCTATCCAGACCGTTCAGCATCTTCAATGTGCTCCGACAACGGGATGGTCTGACCTGCCTCCTTTTCAACCTGGCGTTGGAGAAAGCAATGCGAGACTCTGGCACGTCAAAGAAAGGTTCTATCGTCACCAATTCCTGCCAGATACTGGCTTATGCAGATGATATAGACGTAATTGGAAGAATTGGAAGATCGGAACTAGCTCCTTCCTTCCTCCATCCTTCATCCAGATCAAGCCAGCGGCACAAAAACTGCGGCTGTTGCTAGAGTTGGTCAAACCTTCAGGGTAGTTGAGCATGCATTTTAAGTAGTGCCATCATTCAACTACCTTGGTTCAATTGTGGCAGCCGATAACAACATGGAGGAAAAAATACGCGGGCGGCTGTTCACATCCAACAGAGCCTACTACAGTTTGTTAAGGCTCTTCAAATCCCGAAATCTCATCCGCATATCAAAGCTCCTGCTGTGCAAGACCATTCTCCTGCCAGTACTCACGAATAGATCCGAGCCTTGGGTGCTCAGCAAAAAGCACTCTGAGAGAGGAAAGTTTTTCGGAGAGTCGTTGGCCTCATATGTGAAGAAGGGCGATTCCCAAGACGCCACAAGCATGAGTTGTACGCTATCTAGAAGTAGAGATATTTACGAAGATAAAGCTCGATAGACTCCGATGGGCAGGACATCTAGCTCGAATGAGCGAAGAGGATCCGGCTCGGAAAACCCTTTGCTGCAGATTTTACGGCAGACGACAGCGGGGAGACCTTGCCTGCGCTGGATTGACGGCGTTGGCCAGGACGCACGGAGTTTAGGGGTGCGAAATTGGATGACATCGGGTCCGATGGAAAAAACTGTTGACGGAGGCCAGGACCGGACCCCGGTTGTAGCGGTGATGATGATGATATATGTATGTAATCAGAATTTATTATTGATATCCTCCATTACTCACGGGTATTTCATACTAGCTTGTATTTAAAATTATATTACATATAAAATGTAAAATATATTACATATAAAAATGTTCATTCGCAAGAACTCAAACACAATCTTTTTTCAAGTACAATATCCTATCAGCTAGTATGAAAAACTCTCATGTATAACCTACTCACAAGAACACTAGTATGAAATAATCGCCTGTACGAAAGACTATCTAGTTTTTCGTACCTAGTATTTCATACTAGCTAGTATTTCGTACATGCGAGTATTTACATATATCATACACTTCATTACACCACTGCAAGTCATATGTTTTGTAAATATATTTGTAAATACTTCATACTAATGAGATCGGAACAGGCATTTGTACATACATACTTACTAGTGCGATTGAAACAGGTATTTTTCTGTACTCGTACTAGTTACACCTAGTATGTCAAAATCTTAGTGCGAACCAACTTTAATGCTGATGAGTCAGATTTACTAGCTCTCTATTCCTCAAATTCCGAATTCCCCTGTGCGTCTTTCCATCCTAGAAATTTTTACTCTCGTCTCACGTAGAATGTTGTTAGATGAATCTCTCCTTTATAATATTACTAACGCTTGTTTGACTTTTATCTCCAGAGTTCAGTGTTTTGTTCGTGAGTTGGAACGCTTTGTCAGATCTTCTTTTATCTTCAACGTACCGCTTGTCCAAACTTATGCCAATTTTTATTCTTCGTTTTACGTTTGCCTTGACTACATTGTTGTCTAAATATTGGTCCCCTTCCGTCTTCGTAACATACTTACTGCATAAATTTATGAATTGCATCTTTGATTTTGATCCAATCTTATCTGTGTACAAATATTACGTTTCTTTTTCATTTCCTGTTTTTGTATAATTTTGTTAATTGTATTTAGAATCCTTTTGTCTGTTTTCTTTTAGATTTTTTAATAGTATTTTTTTTTAAGTTTTTTAATTTATTTCTTGTCTAGTCTTTAATTGAATTTATATCTAATGTTGGAGGCATAAATAAATCAAATAAGTACAATTAATATGAACATACTTTTCTTTAATTCCAGGTAATTAGTACAACAACTATCCAAACATTACCTAAATCGGCTGCATATCTGCCAATACGAAGCGAAAACAAAGATTGGACTGTGTCCGCAATCAGATCAACTCTGGCCAATACATCGTCTTCATCAAGCACTCCACACGCCACATCACCAACGAATCTCGGTTCCATATCGAACGTTTTCAACGGACGACGTTTGCGTCAACGTCAGGAGAAGAACTATGCCGAATCGTCGCGACGCAATTCCAATACAAGTCTCATAGGTCCCAGTCCAAATACATCGTCGAATAACATTAGCATACCAGGATCGCCAAATAAAAGTGGCAATCAATCTAACATTTCTCTATCAGACCTCAAGAGTTCCGTGAACATGTATTTCGGCGCAGCGAACCGGATCGAAAACGGAGAGAGTTTTCTGGTACGGGGAAAACGCCACTCACCGAATGGCAAAATTCAGTATTTGATCGAATGGGAAGGCATTTCATAAGAACTATTCGTGATTTGTTTTTATTTACGTTTCGTTTTTCATTCACGGAAATATTTTATTTTAAAACTTACAACCTCTTACAAAAAAAAACAACAACTTTTTCCTTATACGTATTTATTCGACAAAATTAATTCTTATTTCATTACACCTCTATAATTTTGATATGGCTTCGAAAGCCAATTGTTTTCTTTTAAAAATTATTCATTCCAGTCTTTTTTCTTGTTAATGTTTATTCTATCGTAATTGGATGGGTCTACGAGTTGCTTGATTTGCAATTACTGATCGATCAGCAGTACGAATATTTAGATAATACTGTATCACTGCCGAATATAAAACAATGTAGAAAAATCATACAAAAATAATCATATGAATTAAAAAAAAAATTAAAAAAAAGAATAAAAAAATTGTTGTCCTTATTATACAATATATTGTAGGATATTTATTTTAAATGCGAAACGTGCAAGACAAAAACTCCTAGCATTGTTTAAGGATCTAGCACACACACACACACACCACACTTTTTGTAGGAAACATGCAACATTTTCATGTTGCAATCGAGTGTGCAAATTCATTGACATATTCATTTCAAAATACTTGAAAACGATCAACGATCCATAGTGGATTGATCAGTAAAATGAAAATGAAAAAAACGTTTTGTTCGTTTGAAGTAATTGAAATTTAAAGCAAAAAGCTGTACGAAAACAGGGAGCACATGATCCAAAATTTAGAGAATATGTAATCGTTTAAAATAAATAAAAATTACAAGAAAATTAGTATGATAAAATAAAATAATTCGAAATTTATTAGGTAGTTTTTTAGTTAGAATCTGCTAAATGGAAATTTATTTGCGCACATTACATTCTATGTCGTGTTCAAAGAATATAACAAAAAAAAAACAATAGTAATAAAATTTAATATGATAAATTGAAATTTCTATAGTTTTTGATTTTGTAGTTTGTGTGTTATTAAAATTGTATGAATCAAATTGGCGTATGAGCATATATTAGAAATAAATATTTGACTTTAATAATATTGAGTTGGCAAATAAAGTTTATTCGAATAGTGTGCAATTATATGAAAGGGCAACTCGTTCTAACTTATCAGGACCTTCAAGGGAAATCAATGATCTCTGGTGAATTTTGTTGTGAATTTTTTTCTTAAAATAGTATAAATGAAAATCCAAACCAAACTGTAATGCACATCATCAGCGATATATTAAGAAAATATGACTAATGTGTAGCTAACAATTATCATCAAATTATCTCAATCTGTGTAACTATATACTAAATGAAACAAAAACGCACACAATGTTGTAAGTTTTTCATACTAATCTTGCTTGTAGCCATCTTTGCTTTTCTGCTCGCAATAGTTTATTTTCGAAGCTAGCAATCAGTGATTGACGATTTTCTCTCTCACGTGGAGATTTTTCAATTAACAATTTCAGTCTTCCGCTGTACTTGTAATACTTAATTTTAATAATTAGTTTGATGTACGATTAAAAATGCTGTCTCGAGCCTGTGAAGTCATTAGAATTGCAGTCTCGAGGTAGCTGCTGGGCTCTTATGATCCACCTAGAAGCTGAAAACGCATAATTGAAAACTGAGAGTATAGCAAATTAGAGAGTATAGCAATTAGCAAAGTCAAATTTGCCAGTCCAACTTAGAAATCTTATTCGGTATAAAATCTGCCTTATCAATTAACAACCAGTTGAGTCTGAGACCATATTCCGCAATACAAGTTTAAATTTGAAGTAGCATTGACTTCACGTCATTCCCGTAAAGAAAATATGTCATTGACCTTTCAAAAAATAAAAAAAAATGTTGCATCTTCAAACTTAACACAAGAATAGGGATTTTTTAATAATTTCCAAAAAAAAAAATTGTATAATAAAATCCCATCAGCGTATTTTTGAACAACAACTTTAGAAGCTGATTGAATGTGCATCATTCACTTTCCAAAATCGTGAAAGTGCTGAACTCTTGAAGTAATTCCTGAAATGTCAATGCTCCTAACGTAAAGATATCTTTAGATAAAGATTTCATTTACCTCCAAGAATCAATTGAAGTGCATTCATATTTAATGTGACCATTCATATTTAAAACCACAACCTGAATCAAACAAATGAAACCTAGGTCGGTGAATAAAACTAATATATAAACAATAATAAAATAGAAGAGTAACATACAATAATTTTTAAAATGCCAAAACAACTTATAGAACATACCTATCTACCTACAATCAAATAGAATTGCCAAAACGGTGTATTTTTTCTTACACAGAACTGTCATTTAAACAAAAAATAGAAATAGAACTATACAGATTATCTTTTATATAAGCTGTAAACGGAAAATGTAAGCATACCAGAAATAACTAACAGGATAAATCCAATATGAATAAACTTCCATAAGACCCATAGGTATTTTTTATTATGAACATATATGCGTATTTTTAGTTACTTCTCAAAAATTGTCTTTATCTGACGAAGAAGTAGGGCAAAGTTACCGGCAATACTCAGAAATAAGATTCAAACCGCGCATAGCTCATAGAATTATGTTTAAAGCAATGTCGACTTCAGGATTGCATTTTTTTAATGTTTGATCCAATGACCAGGTCAACCGCGCCGTCCGACTACGGATTTTTTTAAATGAATTTCACAATGTTTCTTTTAAATTGATGCAGCATGCTGTTTTCGATGAAAAGGTACTAGTTGTCGGCGACTCATAAAAATCGTTAAATGATGATGGTTGACTTCTGGTTTTTGTCTTTTAGTAGTTGGCCTGCCTATAAATAATGAAATAAGGTTAAAGAAAATATGTAGACATATTATTTTTTTATTGTTTTGCAATATTTTTTTTTGCTTTATTGTTTTGCAATGTCATTTATTTTTTGTTGCTTAATCGTATTGCAATGTTAAGAGCTTGCTCTTCTATACTTAGACTATCATCATATCTCGAGGACCAATAGACCTATATACGAAGTAGCCCCTTTCTAAAGCTATGAAAGGCATTCGTAATGTCATGAAGTTTAGTGAAGCAAGTAGGATTTATGGTATTCCAAGGGGTACTTTATAAGATAGGTTATATCTAAGAGTACCAGAAGTAGCACGAAGAATGTATCGAGAGTCTGTGTTATCGCCACGCCAAGAAAACGCCACAGCGGATTAGTGTATTAATCTCGTGAAATGTGAGTTTCCGCTAAAACTGGAAGATCTTTTAAACACAGTTTACAGCATAATGGTAAAAATGGTACAATGGTACTATTAATATGAACGTTAGAGAATATATCAAAAGGGCGAGCTATGATATCACGAGAAAATATAAAAAATTATTACATAATCTGCAGAGTTATTTAAATCCTCTGTGGAAGACAATTATCGAGAACTTGTCACTTTGGTCGCGCTAAGAAAGTACTCGAATTAGGAAGGGGGTGCCGCCACGCGGCAGTAACTGTTTTAACTGGGCATTATTTATCCCCTCATAACGACTTCTGCCGGAGCTGTAGATACATGGAGTGTTTCTTGCGCTAGAACAAGGAAGCAGTCTTTTGGTTAATACTTCACGACGCGAGCGGACTTGAAGAAGATCACCCAGCTCATCAAGGACTCGGAATGGCTCTTGTGGCGGATTGTGGGCTATACAAAATGCCATATCCCAATGGATCCTCGAGTGCCTTTTCTGAGGTCTGCCTGGAAGAGGCAGGCGCGGAACCTACTTCACTAAACTCCCTGTAGAGCTATAAATATTCCTAAAGAAAAATTAACTGGTGTTTGTATCAACGTTTACATTTTATTGAATGTGGTAAAGAAAAACGAAGCCAAAATATTGATAATTGTACCCAAGAAAACATATATTTTAAAACTTATATTTTTAATTGTACTCAAAAAACATACATTTCCGTAAACTTAGAAACTATAAACGATTCAAGGATCAAAAAACCTTTAAATGATCTTCCAAAAAGTAAACATCAGTGAGCTACCAAAAACCCGTACTTCGAATCACAATATTAAGGTTGATCAAAACCAGGCGAATAAGCGGAAAAAACTCCAGTTTGAATCAAGTGTTCTGATATAGCCCTTGAAAATGGCGTCCATCCTAGAAACACTTTTCAAATCCCGACACCAATTACTAAGTCGTCCTCGCCAAAAGTAATGAATAGGTTTGGAGCGGTGTCATCAGGAGGGTGGAAATGACTTGAAAAGTGAAACGAAGATGAGAAAAATGAATAATGTGGAAATTTTAATGAGAAAGTTAGAAAGCATAAGAGTTACAGAAGAAAAAGCACGAGAAAGAACCCAGAAAAGGATGTGTGACATCGAAAATAACGAATTCAAAAACATTGAATGTGATCACTGTCGGGTACTACGAGGGTAGTTTGATAAGTTAGTGACTTTTTCAATGAAACATTTTTTTTAGGTAAATAAGCGTTTTATTTCTCAACATAGTCTCCTTTTAGCTCTATAGATCTAGTCCAGCGTTTTTTCGACTTGCTTATTACTTCCAAATTATAAATTTTTCCAAATCGAAAATCAAAATAGGTATTTGTTTCAATGATGACTTCTTCATTCGACCCAAACCTCTTACCTTTCTTCAGGTTTGGAAACAGGAAATAGCCACAGAGGACTAAATCTGGAGAATATGCTGGACGGAGTAGCACTTCGTAGCCCCTCTATGTATTTTTACGATGGTGACTACGCACGTATGCTCCCGTGCATTGTCTTGATGGTACAACACTTTTTCTTTTCTTTACCAAATGCGGCCGTTTCTGCTTTAAATCAATATCGAATTTGTCCAAAAGCTCTGAATAATATTCACCGGGATCGTTTCACCCTTTTTAAAGTAATCAATGTGAATGATACCGCGTGCATCCCAAAAAATTGTAGCCATGACCTTTTTAACAGACCGACCCATCTTGGCCTTCTTTGATGCACGTGCACTCGAAGAAAGCCACTGTTTTGATTGTCCCTTGGTCTCTGATGTGATGTGAATGCGATGAATCCATGAATCAAGTAAAAAGATTACGCATTGCGCAGATCCGCCATATTGGAATTCTGTTTCATTACGTCACACGTGACAATCGCTTTGAATAAGTGGGCTTAGTTTTATGAAAGCGTTTTTATAATATTTAGTTCCCCGCCGTAATTATCTTTTGCGAATATTTAAAACGTGTAACACACTCGTTAATTATCGACGTATGTATGTTCGAACGACTAATAGCCATCCATGTCACGTGTGACGTAGGTGCGCACATCAACTCATTTTCGTACGGCGATCAGCGTAATCTTAGTATTCTTTGATTCATGCGATGAATCCATGTTTCGTCTACGGCAACGAAACGGCACACAAACCCTCTCTGAAGGCTGCTAAAAATTGTCAAACACTCCTTTGAAGTGGTCATACAGTCCCGATTATGGTCGAGTGGGAGCAATCGCGACACCTATCGCGCGTTTCTATATTCGTTAAAATTCACGAGGTTGTCTGCTTTCAATGGCTGCCAAACACAAACTAAATAGCGCAGCCTGCTCAATATTTTACAGTAGTCTATTAATAGATGGCAGTTGATGGGAGCAGTGTTGCGCTTGAAGTAAGTGCGCGGAAAATTCAAAAAGTCACTGACTTATCAAACTGTCCTCGTATTTAAAAAGTACAGAGTTGACAGACAAACTTGGCTTCATCTTTTTCTCATTTAAGTGCAGCCCTATTTTTTGTGTGATTCGCTCGTTCTGCATGAAAGATTCTTTAACATTGAGACACTTTCTGCTTTTGCCTATAAACAGGTTCCTAATCATATGCTTTACCATACAAATCAAATAAATAAAAATTTCCTCAGTTTATCCAATTTCCGCATTGAACAGATACGGTTTCATTAAGTTTCTGGTGAAGTGGAATGAGGAATCTCCAAAATAATTAGAACGGGCACATTTACGCAGCATATAGCTTCCGTAAATGCACTCATCGGTTTCTCGATTCCTAGTTTTAGAAAAGAAGTCTCATATGTTCTGAAGTCGTTGCACCGTCCAGACCTTCCTACGTTTATGTAGAGAAATCTTTATCTGCAAAAGAAATCCTTTATATTAAATTTATTTAAACTCAGGCCGTGTTTTCCCTTTGTTCACCCTTTTTCATTTAAATTATAATCATCAGCATCTTGGTACTACAGCCGAATCGAACCGTAGCTTCCTTAATGCTCCGCCTGCATTCGTCTCGGTTCAGTAACCGCGTCCTCCAGTTCGGTGCTCCCAAAAGCGACCTGCTCTTAGTATCTATCGAATCCGCCCAGTGCTTCGATGGCTTACCGACTGTTCCAGCTCCGCTCGCTCACCCCTTGAGAGACTGCTTGGGGGATTCGATTGTCGTTCATTCGTTCGACGTGGCCAGCCCATTGCAGTTTTTGTAATCACAGGACGGTAGAGGCTTCCATCTCATCATATATGGTATACAGCTCGTTGTTGTACCGGATTCGCCATCTATCTTCTTCCCGTATTGGACCAAGGATTTTTCGCGCTACCTTTCTTTCGAACGTCCCGACGATTGCTTATTGAATACCTACACAACACAACATATGCAGCAAACGAGCCAATAAATAGGTGCTGCGGCTATTAAACAGCATGAGCGATAACTTTTCCCCTACGATCTCTAAATTAACGTTTAAAAATAACACCATCAAGGCTCTCTCGTTATAGTCTCCCCCATCCTCCACCATACTAACATATATGTATTGTATATTCATTTTAAATTTAAATTTGGTATTTAATATGTTAGTCATTCGTTTGTCATTTGTCATTTATTTATTACTTTATTTGTTGTCAGTTTATAACTAATTTTATTTATTCATTATTTATTAGTCTTGTATTTGTATATAGTTTGTTTTGTTTTTATTTTGTTTCGTAATTCTATGCATGTACTATTTTGTTTTATTTTATTTTATTCTTTTTATACATGTACGCCTTGCTTGGTAAATAAATAAATAAATAAGTATTTAAGTCTTTTTCAGACGCCTGAGTCAGTGTCCAGGTTTCGCTTTCGTGGCATAGCACAGGTCTGATAATTGTTTTGTAGATACAAAGCTTCATATTCCAGTGTACGCATCGAGATTTCAGAGTGGGAAGCACAGAAAAGAATGTCTTAATGCTTATTCCCACCCTTTGAGAAGTTCGTATTTAAATTATAATATCTGCATCAGTTTCTACATCATCGTTATTATAGTTTTCAGCATCATCATTTGAAATTTAAAAATTCAACTGTGAAATACGGAAAACCCCAATCAAAAACGGGAAATATTTCAAAGATTTCAATCATGCAATCTCTTTAACTATTTTAAAAATCTTCACCAATGAAAATAAGTAATAAAAACTTAAAATTACGCAAAATTACGAGCTATAGTATATTTTTTTCAAAATCAAAAAAATTTAGTATTCGAATTTATTACACTTAATTTTCTACGTGAAGAATTTTCCCGTTAATGCATATAATAATAAATTATCAATAAAACATAAACAAAATAAAACTTTTTTAAAGTTATAGCACGTAAAGTTATAGCACATTTTTGTATTTTAAATCATTCAAAAATTCCCACCAGAATAGCTACTAGGTGAAATTAGATCAAATTTCATTAGATTAAAAAAAACATAGAAGCTTAGTAGCACTACTCTTCACATCGTGAGAATAAAAAACTTAATTTAATCGTACCACTACAGGAAGTTCTTTGATTTTTTTTTATCATTAACATGACTCGGATGTGGCGTTCAAGTTGAGGCACACTTGTATTAACGTGATCTGTTTCGCACGATTCACGACAATGCCGTTGAATATATTTCAAAAGTTTTTCGGAAATACATTGTATGCGCGTGCATATGTTAGTCTTTGCTGAAAGCTTCAACTGAAATAGGAAATTGTGGTCCGGATTAATTAAAAGTTTCTAAGCGTGGATAAACAATGTTGCAAACTGATAAGAGATATGCTTGGTGGGTGATGGCTTGTGGGTTGATCTAGATGGATTTGTAAGCGAATGGAGGTCAGTATGTGAGGATTTAGCATATTCTCAGATGCCGGATTTGTTTGATTAAATGCTTATATGCTCTGGTGATCATTTTCGCAACGATTAATTTTATCAAGACTTAATCGTGGTGATTTTTTTTTGCCTCGAGAGCTATGTAGTAAGATAAAATTTTCACTTTTGCAGCCACTGAAGGCTATTATCAATGTTAATTGTGCTGAAAATATGAAAATTGGTGATGGAAAACTCAATTTCTTTAAATATGCTAGCTCCGATTCATTTTAAACTTAATTTATTCAATCTCCAAACAAAGTATGCAATACTTATATGTAAAAGATAAATAAAATAATGATCACATCACAAATTGCTTAAAATTATTATAAATGAAAATTATCAAATAGTAAAAAATAATTAGTACATTTCGAGCTGCATAAAATCACGGCATAAAAGTAACTTTGACAAGTGGGAATACTTTGAAGTTATGGGAGAACACAGTTGTTAAACATCCTGCAAGTGTCTGTCAGTCAATGAAACGTTAGATAACGCGAGTAACGGTAGTTTTGTCTGGGTACTTTTTTCGATTTCATATGCCGTCCAAAAATTGCTTTGAGTGACTATGACTAAGAATGACTATGAGTGAAAAAGTGAGAGCCTTCTAGCGGTCGGTCCATTTGAGTATTGTCCCAGCGAAAAAAAAAGCGCTATATAACCGATATGCAAGCGCTTGACCAAAGCAGCAAACCGCTTTGAACATGCTTTGGCTTCACTCAAATTTAACATTGCATGTCATTGGTATAAAGCGCTTGGGTCTCGCTTGAATTTAAATGCTTATAAAGTGCTTTTCCTAAGCGAATGACAAGCGCTTTTCCTAAGCAAATCCAAAGCGCCTTTATTAAGCAATTACAAACCGCTTTTCCTAATCAATTGGAAAGCGCTCTCAGGAATTATTGATGTTTGATTGAATCATGGTTTTTATTTGTTTAGTAAAGTTTTTATTTGTTATATTAAAAAGAAACTATAACCTAAAAAACAAGAAAATACAATTTTATTTTAGGGATAATTAAATGCTTATTGACTTTATTTTTTTAAACAAAAGGAAGGGCCTACTAAAACCTAAAATGAAACACAAATAAATGAAAAAAGACGGGCAAGAAGCAAGTATGAAAAAAATTGGTATAATAATTATTTGACTGTATTTAAATGAAATATAGAAAGTTTATGAATTTTTTTTTTTAAGGTGTGTCCCATAGTGGAATTTGTTTTTTTGGGCTCGAATGCCAACCCTCATCTCTTTCTCATATTCCTCAAACGTCATCGAATCCTTTAATGAATCTGTGTAAAGAAATATTAATTTCCATAATGAGTAAATTAAAATCATATTACCGTATATATATTGCGAGAAAAGTGTTTTCTTCTTTAATGGGGTCTTCTTTTGTTGACCGTCCCAGTTTACAGTCAAAAGAAATTCCTCGCTTAACAACATCGGAATTGATTTTCTTAACTGCTGTTTCCCAATAGTAGCATGTAAGTAGGTACTCTGTAAAGTCGTTGTTCATATTTATTATATAAAATCTAATATTAAATTGCCTTACGAATTCACGAAAAGGTATATCCTTTATTTTCTCTTCGGCCCTAATCATGTCCTCAAGGTTACGAATGGGAAATATGTTTAGATCGATTTGGGGCTGGAGCACAGTTTTAGATATTGCTTCGAGAATAACTGAGTGGCTTGCAAGCCACTCATTTTGACGCAATAAAATTTTTTTAATTTCGTCAAATTTATTTACATTGTCTTCATTTGCAGCTTTTAGCTTGGCATTTTCAGATTCTGAATAATATACGAAAGTATTAAATGCTCAATAAGTACGTCAGCATCGACAAAAAACATACCTAAGCTTTTACATTTTTCACATTCCATGAGAACGTCAGCCATAAAAGCATTGCATCTGTAAACAGCAGTGGCGTTAGCTGTATCTTCCATGTGGGAAATTTTTTCTGAAATTGAAATTTTCAATTCAATATTCAAACAAATTTTGCATTATATTTTCCATACTTCTATAAACACTGATGCAAAATTGGAATGAGAACAAACCCATTATCAGATGGTAATGACATTACTTTGCAATGTATGTCCTCTGTTTTGAATTGTAATTCCTCAGTTTTAATGTTAGATACGAATGTTATTCCCAGTGCCGCTATCGATTCAACCGGCTCAGTAAAAAAATTGCTTATAAATGAAAAGCTGAAACCTAAAACAAAGTCTTGTCCAGCCTGATTTTTAAAAAATCTAGTAACTTTCAACGGTATCAATGGTTTCACATAACAAAAATTATCTGGCATTTTATTGCTTATTAAAAATTTTTTTGGATAAAAATTGTCGGTGCAGACGTACTTTCTATTGCTTGTATCTTTTCTTGCTTCGTGTTTAACATCTTTTGCACAAAATCTTTCAATAGCTCGATTATTCAGTTGCTGCAAAATATTAGTAGGTTGTCTACAATCTTTCTTGAGAATTTGCATGTAATTTTCGAAGCGATACGCAGAGAACGAGTCAACGTTTCCAAATATTTTGACGCACTCCGCAAGGTGAAGCAAGTTGTGAACGTTGTAGCTTATTTTATTTTCCCCATAAATGGTTTGAAAATTATGTACAAATACCTTCAGCATGTCTTCCACGACATTTAAATTTTTATTACAGGTTCGCGGGCAGGAGAGCAAACGGTAAGATGTACTTAAAAGTAAAAAATGCTCGTACATTTTTTTATCCAAATAATGTTTCAGTGAAACGATTCCCGTATACAATACCATTTGCCGAAACTCCACAGCTTTCCAGCGGGGAATTTCATTTATACTACGAGGTTTTCTGTTGAATTCAGTAGGGATACAGAACGACATGGAACGGACATGTTTGTCAAAGTTTTCTTTTTCAGATTTTGTTAATTTGTTACCGTGGAATTTTCCATCCAGTATAAGAATCAGCATTTTTTTAAAAACTCCCAAATCAACTAGATGCATAACATCTAATGGAAACTGGGAAATCATTCCAATTTCGATTGTTTCCAAAATATGTGAATTATTTCGAAAGAAATCCTTATGATGCATTGGGTTGATCCTTTTCAAGAAGCCATCATCCGTTCTTAAGTTGGCTCTTTCAACTTCATAAGTTAACCGTTTGTGGATTTGCCTCGCAGTTTGCGTGCATTTACTGCATCCATTAGCTGATGTATGACCAAGTGTTCCAGTTACGAAAGCTTTAGCTGGAGCATCACATATAAATGCTCTTATTCTTAAACTGAAAGGCCGTTTGTCAATTTGTAGCATGTTATCTTTTAAATGTTTTATTTCTTCGACTGTGGCTTTAAGATACACATTTATATCCAGAGGTTTTCCACGACCAACGTAAGCCCCTATTAAAAAAACATTATTTTTCTTATTATTAGTAATTGCTCCTAAAATAGGCCATAATGTCGTTGCGGAACTTTTGTACAATGGAAGACCGTCGATGCCTATATCAATTTCTACTTCCTCACCTTCTAAATCGGGTTTCATTGCGTTCAGTGCCTTTTCTATTCCGAAGTGAAAATATTTTCCAGGTTGCATTTCAATAATGTTAATTTGGTTTGATTTTATACGAAGTAAAGTTGTCATCGATGATGGAAGATTATTACCATTTTTGTTTAAAATGAGAAGCAAATCGTTCCCTGCTGCGTGCGATATTCTATGCTGAATGGACCAGAATCTAAGCTTTTCTTGTAGTGTTTCATTTGAAAAATTTTCAACGGAATCATTTTGTCTTATTTTGGCATATGTGTTTACGGATTCAATATTTTCAGCTGAATTTAAATTTTCTACAAATGTGCTACTTTTATTTGAATTTTCTACGGTGTCATTACCATCTTTGTTTGTTTGCAAGTTTTCTCCATTATTCAATGAAGCCAAATTTTTTGCAACCAGACGTTTGAAATGCCTCTTGCTTACTCCAAAATGTTTTTGTGACATTGCAAACTTCACTCTAGTAACAAATGGACGACATATAGCATAATATAGAACACCAGAAGTAAAATACTACTCCCTCTGTCAGAAAATAAGGGTCTCATTTGTAAAATTTGGTCTTTCTATTTATTATTATTATAAAAATAGAAGAAAAGGATCAAGTCTTCTTTGTTAAACAATTGCCTATTGTAAAAAAAAAAGTATTGATTCCGTCAAAATGATTAATTTAAGTAATTACGTTACAAAGTTTTGGGTGTATGATTTATAACTAAATATAATCTTCGTATAACAAATATAACGGGAATTTTTGTAACTCCTACAACGGTGTTTGGGGGTGGGGATCGTAAAATGAGTTATAACTCGAGATATACTTACTGTAAACTAATGAAAATTTGTGCATTTACGTGTATTTTTGATATGTATATGTTATGTATATTTTTTATAATGTGTTTCAGACCCTATCATTGATCCTTAGTCTCTATACTGACCATTAAAAATGTGACTCTTACTTACGGACAAACTTTTGTGTGAAATTTGACTTACCTTCGAAAGGAGGGAGTAAAATATATTATCTTCACGTACAATATTTTATATTCACTTCACTAATCACTCAATCACTTCACTAAACTTCATTCAATGAAGACTTCACGATCACTTACAGTTACGAAGAACAGCGTATTTCGACAAAACAAAATTGCCTGGAACTTATGGCGATTTTCGCGAAACTCTTAAAAATATGTATTTTATACAAATATGTATGAAATTGATAATTGACATCTGCTTTGGTCTCGCTTTTATCAAAGCGCTTTCAAAGCACTTCAAAATTGTTTAACATAAAAGCGCTTTATCTACGCTTTAAATCAATGCGCTTTAAAAATTTTCGCTGGGGTATGATAATCGAAGTCAAGCTTGTGTGGTGATTGGCTAGTGTCTTGTGAGGTGACTTTGAGGACTGTGTTGATAGACGATACGATTAAGGTTGCGATGCATACTTGTACATTTACTCGAGCTAAGTGCTTCGTTCATCGTGCAAAATATTAAAGGAAATAAAAGCAAAAAAGTTTTGCGTGCCAACGACACGCGCTGTTCCCAAGCGGTCCCCCATCTAAGTACTAACCGCGCCCAACACTGCTTAACTTCGGTGACCTGACGAGAACCGGTGAATACCAGTGTGGTAAGACCGTTGACAATAACTTAGTCTACCCCAAACTATACAAACACTTCTCAGTGCCATGTTTATTCCAAAGTTCAAGACGCCATCAAAATATCTACTTCTACAACACAACAAATAACATTCATTACATTATACCAATCATAACCATTTGGTTATTCCCAATCCCATAATGTCCATCCTTAAAAATGAAAGAAAAAATAAATTGCACAAATTCATGATGGAGTCGAAAGTGAAATTGATGCCACTATTAACTTCGCAAAGGAAAGGGCGAACCGAATGAGGACTTTGGACCCACCACCGTAGTAAAATGTTTAAACAAATAAGTTTTTCGATGTTAAAGTAAGTATATAGTTAAATCAAATTTTCAACTTACGACAAACAAATGATTGTTTAGGTACCACAATTTTTAGTCTCTAATTCCGGTGGTGAAACGGCTAGCCGTAACCTTTTACGCGCTGGAGTCATCAGCCGAATACTGAACTAATGTACGCGTGATTTGGGAAATCACGCATGTATTTAAGAATCAGCAGATGAATCAGAGTAAGAAAGTTTTATTCCATGTAAGAGCATAAAAAGAAGCATGTAGACCTATGCAGCAACGATATTTTACATTCAAAATTTCGTACCAAGTTTCTGCCGCTGCTCAAATCTCACAGTCAAATCTCACTAGTCTTTGAGTTTATGGACGAAAGGTGATGAATCTGAAGCTAGATTCTCGTTAGAGAATTCTCGTGAGACTTCATCATTGCCGATGTATCTAAGCCCATTTTAGATGCAGACTTCCTTTACCACTATGGTCTAGTCCTCGAAGTGGCAAATTATATCCTTGTAAATAATCTTACTTTCCATTCAGCTAAAGCTACGTGCACCTCGTAAAAACTTCTAAAACTAAAGATTTTGGTTGAGTCGTCAACTGATTAAAAAAGTATCGTGCCATCACGAGCAACGCACAGGATTCTCTCAGCCGAGGAAACTGATGGTAACACAACACATTTTCAGCACAAGCCTTCCAATAGTGTCAAGACCACGTTGACTAGCTTGAAGAGCCTGGCTTCCGATCGATAAACAGGCTAAAATAACCTGTATTACCGCTGCAGCCAGAAGATCTTTATAAAATTCTCCCGAATAAAGGAACCTCCCAACTGCTTCAAGTCCCACAGCTAGTTCTTAAGCCTAAAAACATTTTACTGTATTACCAAAATGTTCGTAGCATGAAGACTAAGCTGGAGGAAATTAGAACTGTATCTGTACTTGAAAAGGGTCACGTAATTTGTATCTCTGAAACTTGGCTTGTTTATGACATCTTCAGTTATGAAATTTTTCCTATTCACATAGTCTACCGTTGTGACCGTAACCGTTTTGCAACAATGAAGTCCGAACGTGGCGAGATGCTTATTGCAGGGCTTAATTCTCTTGAAAGTAAACTCTGTGCTGATTTCGTTCCCAGTCTTCCTGTTGAATATGTAGCAGTTTGTGTGTCCCTGTCTATTAAATCTTCGTTGTTTGTTGCCTCAATATATATCCCTTGTAACTCTCCCTTTTCTACGTATGAGCGATTTTTCTGAGAGCTATCTTCCTACCTAAACATCAACTTTCCTTCTTCGTCTGTCATCATCTGTGGTAACTTTAATGTTCCATCTGTTGAATGGGACTCTGGTTTTTCCCCGTATTGTTTCTCACAATAATATTTCTATTGCTGTCTCATCTTTTCTATCATCTTGTTCACTTTATCAATTTAACTCTGGCGCTAATGTAAACAATAAGATTCTTGACCTCATCCTTTCCAACATCGAACCTTCATTCCTCCACAACGCCTTATATGAACCCTGACCCCCATCATCCTCCCCTCTTTGTAGATATTGTTGTTAATCTATCTAATCGTGCTAGAGTTTCCAATAAGCCTTGTTTCAATTTAAAAAAAAAAAAAAAAACAATTTGGACCTATTAGCCCTCGATCTCAACTCAGTTAATTAGTTCGGCTTGTTTCGAGGATTTGACATTGAAATTGCAGCTAAGAAATTATATTCTATTCTTCTTGATTTAATCACCGCTCATACTCCAATCTTTCATTTGCGTAAGCCCAACGATGGTCTTTGGTTCACTGAGAGTGTTAAACGTGCTCTAGATACTAAAAAATGCAGCACGAAGTAAATTTTTGAGCTCTCATTCCGACCAAGACTACGCCGATTTTTCTCGTTTGCGTGCTGCTGCCAAGAACCAAATAAGGCTTGCCATGCGCAACGATTTTCCGGACACTGAATCTTCTCTGCTTTTGAATGACCCTTCTTGTCATTCTTCCGCTCTTTAAAATCATCCTCTCCTATACCTGACTCCCTTACATTTAATAATATCACTACTGCTCATCCTCAGAATATTTGTGATGTCTTCGCACTGTTTTTCTCTTCTGTATGTTCTGACTCAATGATTACCTCTTCTTATAGAGTTTCTTTTGATTTCCCTCCTTGTCTCTCTTCACTCTCGACTAATCGTTTTGAAGTTGAATCCCTTATATCATCTCTTGATTCTAATTACCCTCCTGGCCCTGATGACATTCCTAACTTTTTTGTGAACAATCTTGAATCTTCCTTATGTATTCCTCTAACAATTTTATTGAATATAAGTCTTTGTTCTGGTAAATTTCCTTCCTCCTGGAAGCTGGCAAACATTTTCCCTATTTTCAAATCTAGTGAACGCAACGTCGCCTCAAATTGTCGCCCTATTTCTATCCTTCCTTGTTTTTCCAAAATCATTGAACGTTTCGTGTTTAACAAAATTTATGACTTCCTTAGGTATGCTTTTGTTTTGTTAAAGGTCGGTCCACATCTACGAATCTCATGCAGTGGCCTCTGCGTTAGATGGGAACTCTCAAGTTGATGTTATATATACAGATTTCTCTAAGGCATTTAACTCTGTCAATCTTGAGCTTCTTCTACTCAAATTAAACCACTATGGTAACTGTGAGCGTTTACTTTCTTGGATATATTCGTTCTTAACTAACCGCACCTGTTTTGTCCATCCTCTCCAGCGTGTCGTCCTCACCGTTTCCGCCCTCTTCTGATGTACCTCAAGGATCAATATTAGGACCACTGTTATTCAACCTCTTCGTCAACGATCTTCCAAATGTTTTATCGTCATCTTGTTTGCTTTATGCAGATGACTTAAAATTATAAGCTGTGATGATCATCTACTTCTTGAGGATGATTTGAACTCTCTTACTGCTTGGTGTAACTCTAACTGCCTATCGTTAAATGTTTCCAAATGTTTTTCCATGTCTTATTCTCTGAAGTTCCAGACGTATGCCTTTCCTTACTTAATATGTGAATCCGTGCTTGTCTCTGCGAAATATTTTACTGATCTGGGGGTAACCTTTGATCGTAAACTTAAATTTGATATCTATGTTCGTACCATTATTATTAGTGCCTCACGGATTGCTGGCCTTGCTATACGTTCCTGCCACAATTCTTTTAGTATTTTTACATGTGCTAATATATTTACTACCCTAGTTCGTTCCAAACTTGAATATTGTACTCAAGTCTGATCTCCTCGTTTCAAATATCTTTCCGATGCCGTTGAATCTGTTCAGCGGAGGTTCACTCGCACCTTACTCTTTAAATATAATCTTCACTACATGCCTTATGATGAACGCTTATCACTCCTTAATCTCCCTCTCCTAGCAAAGCGCAGAGTTTACCTGGATGAATGCTTCCTGTTCAAAATTTGCAATGGCTATCTGACTTCATCAATAGCATCCATGATTAATGAACGGCAGTGTGAGAGGCAAATTAGGTCATCTGTTGTACGTACAGATACTTACTTTCATTCTCCTGTTTAACGCCAATTACGTATCCATAATGGCCTCCAACTTGGTCCTCTTCCACACTCTAAGCTACCTTTAAAAGTAGTATTCGTAACTTTATATTTGCTACTGATTAATTAATCTATTTTTTTTTGTCGTACGTGGCTTTGAATTGCATATTTTTAATTTTCTCAGTTTTTAGTACCTGTTTTTATTTTCTATTTGTTATTTTCTGTTTCTATTTCCAAGCTATCCTATTTGTAATTGGACTTTTCGCCTGTAAATAGATTGTTGAATAAATAAATAAATAAATCTCCGGTGGTAGTTTAACGTGTGTCGGTCAGATAGGCTAAGGCTCCCCAGGAGATGATTTTGTTTTGTTGAATCGTTGGCTGATAGCCGCAATATGAGAGCCCTCTTGAAGACCTCATACGACGTCTCTGAGTCTAGGGCTCTACCCACTGGACTACACGAGAACTTATTCCCGTTTTTACGCAAAGTGGTAACAGTGATTTAGTTTTTCAATACCGCTTTTCAATTTGAACAAGCCATACAACACGTCGAAAAATTTGCAGATTGTAAAAGTTTTATTTGTTCAAACAAACAACGCCATATTTTTTAACCAGCAACCTCTGTTAATTTTTCCAGCCGAATATACGGCTAAACTAGATGTAATATAAATGTAAAACTATAATCTGTATCATTGAATTGTACTTATTCATATATTCTTTTTATTAATTTTTATTTTCCCTTTTTTATTTAATTTTTATTTGCGCCTTGGCGCAGGTGGTCGGAATCCTTTTCGACGCGATTTCGAGTCAACAATCAAAAGTGATTGACGTTTCAGAAACGTTCTCGATGGTACTTCGCTTTCATCGTCCGTAGCAGCTGTTGATAAAAAATATATTAGTGTTTCATTCACAATTAAAAAAAACCTAATTAAGGATTCTCACCGCCTTGCGATGCTTGTCCCGGTGATACAGAAACTTGGCCAGTGCGTCCTACTAGATTCATATAGCACTTTGGAAATGGTTGTGGCTTTTCATCAAAAATTGTAGATGGTGCACGTGGTGAAGTTAGAGGCATGTATAGTTCATCAGTCTAAAAGATTTTATTTCGAGATTATAAAGATAAAAGGAGTGAAAAATATGAATACTTTTATTTCTCCACTTTCTTCTTCTTCCTGTTCAATTTCTTCTTCGACAACAATCTGTCCTGATCGCTTCATACCACTTCTCAATTTCTCTGCTAGTATCTGCAAAATATACAAAAACAAAACGCTTAGTGGTATTCATGGTGTTCCTTTTTATAGGGTTTCTCAATGACAAATCCAATCCATCTTAGAAATTGAAATCAGCTTCTTCAATTTAAGCCTAATGTCGCAATAAATCAACAGAAAAAGTAAGAACTCTGATAATTAGCAAACACTGAATTTTTATTACTTACATATATTAATTCCTCATCGGTTGCCTCATTTTCCAGAAAGTTCGCCAATCCATCTGTCAAAATGATTTTCTCCGGTAACGTGACGTCACTTTCTTCTGCTTCTTGCAATTTAAAAATCAATTCAATTAACTTCTCTCGTATTCGTTTGATCTCTTTCTTAGTATGTTCGATTTCTTTGTAATTGCCTTCCGTTCGTTTTTTAATCTCAGCGATTTCAGTTTTCAGTTGTTCTATCAGCTCTTGATTACTGAACGAGAAGTACAAAAAAACAGATTCTACAAAAAAAAAAACAACACAAAACTGAAAAAAACAGTTACTTACTCCTCCGTTTCTTGAATATCGGAAAATTTCAATGCTTCCAGATCTGCAGCTAAGATTTCACGTTTTCTCTCCAAAGTTTTCTTTTCTGTTTCCGTCGCATTGCGCAAATAGTTTAGCCGCGAAGTCGACTCTTTCTGTGACTCGAATCGAAGTAGGACTTCTTGTGGAGTTGTAGCACCTGTAACTTCCATCAGTTTTTTGAAAATGCATTCGAATTCGGCATAGGTTGCTTTTAGCTGAGAATCAGGATCATCGTCCATATCAGTTTTGCCCGTTGTTGGGTCGCCAGAACTTGAACCGATACTATCTTGATGGACCAATGTTTTACCTGAAACATTTTTTTAGCGATAATATTTGCCATTAAATTGCTTTTAATTTTATTTACAAAATTTTTGAAAAGTCTTGGTAGCTTCAAAATTTTTATTTTTTATCATAATGCCAGAGTATTGGGAAATAGATTTTTGTACAATAGTAGTAAGGACATACACAAGACAGAAGCCGAATAACTTTAAATACAAAATCATTATCCGACAATTTATGGAACGCTAGACTTAGACCTTGTCACCGCAACACGACGAAATTACCAGTCGGCCTAAATGCAGAACATGGCTATCCTGCTTCCAATCTGACCCAGAGGAAATTCCGGAGTTAATTAGGCTATTCAACCCTGATCTTCTTGCGAAAGATTGGAGGGCTATTAAGATCGGTGAGTCGATTGATAATTGAAAACAGGTCATCTTCAACCTGATTGAAGAGGTGATACCGCTTCTTGAGAACCGTAAGGGCATCATTAGATACGCTATTGACAAATTGTCTCTGCCGTCTTAGCTGCTTTCAGGCGTCCGAATCACTGTAGTATTTTCCATGCGGAGGTTTTTGCGATACGTAAAGCCGCAGATCTGTGAAGAAATAATTATCTTTACGGACAGTCAAGCGGCGATAAAATCACTGATGTCTCACACTTATAGGTCGAAATGTGTACTCGACTGCATTCAGGCTATGAACAGACTGGGTAACAGAAGAAGAGTCAGAATCTTCTGGGTCCCCAGTCATAAGGGTATTGATGGAAATGAGAGGGCGGATGCGTTAACCAAGTATGGGGCTAGTCTTCCCGTTTCGGGATTGGTAGACATCCCATCTCCTATCCAAACGATTAAGAACTCAATCGACTTCAAAATGATGCAAGGTGCGACGTGCAGATGGAGTGCAAATCAGACCTGTAGGGTAACCAAAATCATGTGGGGGTCATACAATCTCGTATCGACTAAATACCTCCTCGAAATAACGCGGACTGGCTGCAAACGACTGGTTGGCATTTTTTCCCCGAGTGTAGATGGCAAAAAAAAAAATCTGCTAACCAGATCCCCGGGTGACCTATCACCACGGGGTATGTGAGGTTTGACTCACTAAAAAAAGGGACCATCTACAAGTCCACGAAGTTCCGAGTCGGGACTCGCCTAAGCACTGCTTCGACCCGATCGTGCTGACTCACCCATTGGTAACCACGGACTTCAGAAACTACTACAGTTCGTGGGTCTGTAAGGCAACCCTCCTCCCACTTTATGCACAGCACTTTCTCAACATATGTTGAGACTGCGCGCCAGTTCTGCTCGTTTCGCAGCATTGAATCCACGATCGTCTTAGGTGTTGCCAGGCCAATCGTGGACTCAATGGTGCTTTTGTCTTGTAGCAGCACATGCTATGAAAATGGGACTCTTAACCAGCGACACCTGTAGGATGTGTCAAGAGCCAGGGGCGTCAGAAACAATCCAGCATCTCCTTTGTCACTGTCCGGCACTGACGAAAATCATACTACGCTGCTTCGGTGAGCCCTGGCTGGTGGATCTCTCGCACACTGCAGAGCAAAGGTTGAAGGACAACCGAAACTAACTTTTCGAAGTGATAGTTAGTCAAAAAATCTATAGTTATGGTTGTGGGAAGGATAATCTGGCTATTGGAGTAAAAATCATTCTCAAGACATGATGGTTTACTTTTTAATGCATGACCCACGATCACGCCACAAGACCTCCTACTGATATCTATCGTTACGGAAGCAGTGACTACTGCAACAAGGATTTGCGTGCCCATTTTCATAGGAGCTGACTCCACTGACCATCAAGTAGTTTGGGCTAACTCCAATATAAATAGTCGCGGTGAGGAACTGTTTGACTTAATTTTGTCTCGTAGCCTGTTGATTCCTAATGTTGGCAATGAAACGATTTTCCTGACCTCAAATCGTAGGAAGGTTCTTGATGTTACCTTAGTCAGTGGGTGACACACTCATCTCCTTACAGGTACATAGCCTTTAAGTATGGCTTATCAGAATAGGTAGCCTCTAATAATAGAAAACAATGGATTGGACAAAGTTCCAATCTCTGGTCCGATCCTCACTGAAGCCGTCTCCAGGGGACATTCATTGTCATCAGGGTTTAGAACTTGCGGTTAGTACTCTTACCAGTGCTCTCAGTACTGCGATGAGAGTGGGGTGTCCTCCACCTAAAGCTAAAGGAAAGTCTAAGCCGCCATTTAGGATTTCCAATTCTCAATTGAGGTAGGCCATAATTTCCTTTGGGCCGTTCAAGTCTCCGGGTCTTGATGGCGTTTGTCTGGGCCCCAGTCTTCATATCCACATTGAACAAACTGAGAGGAGGAGTATACTCTTGCTGCCTTCTTAAACATTCAAGGGGCTTTGAACAATGTTAAATCTAATTCTATTGTGGAGGCAATTGTGGCGTTGAATGTTCATAGGCAGCCTTCGTCAAGCAGCCTTTCAGGAATAGAGTTATTTGCTCAAGGGACTGCTCACTTGGAAAGGGGTGTCAGCACGTGCATCCATCAAATGTGCAATATCACGGAGAATACTCTTCTGATGAAGCTGGACCGTGCCGGCTGCCGGCTATAAGGACGACAAGGCCATGGTAGTCTCAGCAAATTATCCTTCCACGCTTTTGGAGAGGTTGAACTCCTCTCTGGATATACTTTTACCTTGGAGCCGGGATGCGGTTTGAATGTAAACCGTGGCAAAAAGGATCCTGCACTGTTTACAAGGAAGTATAAATTTCTTCGAGTTGACCTGCCGAAATTAAAACGGAATTTCTGTTGAATTGATCCAGAGGATCAAGTACCCGGGACTGATCCTCTATTCGAAGCTACTATGGAACGAAAATAAAACAGAAAGAGCACGGTAAACTTTCGGTGCTCGTTCCTCCTGCAAAAGTGTCATAGGAGCGAATTGAGGTCTACTAGCCCACGTTGTTGCATGGCTCTACACAACTGTAGTTGAGTCGAAACTACTGTATGGACTGGCATTTTGGTCGCAAAAAGCTCCTAAGGCAGTTTACCAACGCTTTCTTAACAAAATTGTAGGCTGGAATCACTTCTGGTGAGAAGTGCCCTTCGAACCCTTGGCTACCAACCAGTTTACTTGTTTTATCGCAGGCGAGTCTTTCTGCTGTGAGATTGATTTGCATTTGTGCGTGGACTAGAATAAAATTCTCTACCGATATCCTGGGTAGAGAAACGAGCAGGGCTACTGACCTCCTGAAAACTACGACTCACTACTATGAGAAACTACTAGAAATTAAATCATAACTTTTGCATAACTGTTATTAAAAATTAGAACTAAATACTACCTGATGAAAATAATGTCCTTTCAATTCTTTCCAATTCGATTTTACGATCTTCGACTTGTTTTCGAAATTCTTGAGCTTGCTTTTCTCGCGCTTTTGCAGACTGATTGGCAAATTGTTCCTGTCTTTGCAGTAAAATTTTCGCATTATCTCGCATGCCTAAAGCTTCTTGATGGGTGACCTAAAAAGGATTTGATCTTTTATCAATTCATATGCTATACTTATTTTTATGATATGTAACAAATCTGTGGCATATTTCACAAGTTAGACGATTTGAAAGCGATTCCACATGTTCGTGGATTATATGTTTCAAGATTATTCTAAATCGGCAGTGGTTCTAGTTTGTCATTCTAACAAAACACATTGTCAAACCTGTAATCGATGTATTTCCGCTTGTTGTTCTTTGAGTGCATGTTTCAGTTCTCGCAACGATTTCTCAAATTTCTCGGCATCGTTCATCAGCGACGCTTTTATTCCTTTATATTTCTTACGAATATGTTCTGCTTCCATCCATTGCACATTGGTACGATGAATTTCGTTCTCCAACCGACAAATAAGCTAAATGTAACTTTATTAATTTCACTCAATGAATATCGACCAAATACCCACTTTCCTATTTGCCTCCTCCTCGAGTGTCTCCGGTGGTGGTCCACCTAAATCTTGATTTTGATATTTCTTATATGTCAGTAGCTCCTTATATTCCTCTACGAGCGTATTGAAATACTTTTGTCGTTTTGTATACTTGTCGTGAAGCAAATCCAACTTCTTCTTCAATTCAATTATCTTCAAATCCATAACGGAAAAAGCCTCTTCTGGTCGTTTATTGGCCAACGGATACTGAAGTCTTCGTGCCACTTCCTGTGCCTGTTTCACATAGAGTTGAGTTGTGGGATTTTTAAGAGCGGCGATTTTTTCCCGTAGTTCCTTGATTTCCTTCTTCAATGTTGTTATATTGTCGGCATTTGATTTCTTCAGTTTCTCCCATTCTTCGATGTGGGCTTTTTTCTGTCCCTCTTAAAATTTACTGTTTCTTGTTAGAATGAAACGAGATCAACAAGAGATAAATTTACCTGCAAGAAGTATTTTCTTCTTCAAATCTGCAATGTTTTTATTATTTTGGCTGAGATTCTCGACTTCAGCCATTGTTTTGGCTCGAGTGTCGAGAGTATTGATCAAACAAGAGCGTACTAGATTACATGTATAGAAATTGCAACATGTTGCTTGTTTGTTTGTAAACAATAATAGTATCCATGGAATTGGAGTTCTATCGCTATTGAAACTCATTCGTTAGATAACTTGAAATTGGTTAAACTCAGCTTGTAAATGTGCATAAGGGCAAGACAATTGAAAATATAAGCTTATAACAATAATCAAACATGTAAACCATTTCACTGAAAAATTAAGCAACAACTTTGAAACTATATAAATTTGTAACGTAATTTAAACGTCATATCCGTGGTGAGTTTGTTTGATGGTTTCAAATGTTAATTGTGGCAGCACCACATACAGCTCAATACATTCACCATCGTCACTTCCATATAACAGCGCCATCTCGTTCTTTGCCACTTTCTTGAATTGTCCTCTTCACTATCTATTCCTATCTGAATCCCAAAGGTGCAACCGACCAGCCAGCAGTAGTCCCATTCAATACAAATGCATCCAAACCACAGACACAACATCCGTATACACAGGGGACCGGGCCGTCATAAGTGTCGCTTGTGTGCGTAATTAATGCGCGACTGGCTCAAAAAAATCAGGTAACGAACTAGCGCCGATGTCAACCGAGTGCCTACATTTTTATCACATCCGCCATATTGAATCGGATCTTCGGTTCAATGGACGGCCATTTTTGATCTGGCGCTCGCACACATTCTCGTTCTCTGCCGCTGCTCTACTCAACACGAACGATACACGAAAATCCAAGTGGTGAATTCACTTTTCACATACACAACTAGCCCGGTCAGCTACACCGACAAGAACCCGAACAAAGTGAATCGAGACGCGAATGCAAACGCATGCGCTGCTGGTCCGCGAACGAAGGATTCAAAATTTGAATAGAAACTTGCTGTAGAATCGGTTAAAAACAATTCGAGTGAGTAATTGGATAGTGTGCGGTTCTATTAGTGCGTCTAAAATGTGGCTGAGTGAACGTTTCGACCGCGAAAATCACGGCTAAATGGCGAGCCGCGGCCATCATATCCTCATCGTCCACGGGCTAAGAAGTGCATCCAGTTCGCTAGCAGTGACTATAGTAAATTCAGAGAATAACGCGAAAATGCCTAGTGAGTTGTTTTCATGTCGTTTTGGTCGGTTATCAAGTGTCCTGTGAACGGGCCTGGATCAGGCTCGAATCCGAAAAGATGTTTTCGCGTTCTGGAGTGAAACAAACAAGTGGTTCTTAGTGACGAAAAGTTACAATTGGAAGAGAAACGGCGACGGGCGATCCGACCTTTCGTTTTGCTGCCTGTCGGCCGCCGCGATCGCGAACACGATTCAAAAGCAAAAAGTGAAAAAGTTCTGGAAGTGATTTGTGGTGTCCTGCGATCGCGAAACGTTGGATTAACTACATTGCTTTAACTAGCCCGTTGGTTCCGTGAATCATCTGTGAATTCTATCGCGAAATACTGAAATAAATGTGTGCTAAATGTGATACGGGCAAGGATTAAGGATACTTGTAACATGCGGTTGCCTAACAGTCAACTACCCAAATCGGATATTTGGATAACTCTCACCTTCCTTGGATTTATTCTATACGGATTTGGATTACTTGGCGGTGTCGAAGGTTTGTGTTGAATTTTTTTTTTGTTGGTTTTCTGTAACCTTTCCAAGCGCCGCCGTCTCTTGCTCGCCACCCGCCAATGGCCTTCTTTGCGCGATCTCTTCTTGTTCTCGAAAGAAGCAAAAAACAACCACCGCCTGGCATTGCCTTGCCAGTAGTCACCTTAAGAAACCAGAGTGCGAGCGAGAGACGGCAACATGTGGGCGAATATGATAAAAAGGGACGAATGGACATTGCATATTGTGTCATTAGAGAGCTATCGGTCGCGGGGAGAAAGCCAAACTAAGCAAGCCTGGCCAGGCGCGTCGACGATAGCGACTAGATTTCGATGGCAAAGTGTTTTTTTTTCGCAGATTTCGCTTTGCCAAACGGGATCACGACAATCGTTTTCCAAAGCTCCGTAGGTTTGCACTTAAATTTTCGTAGAAGTTCAAGACCTTTGGTGCGGAAATTGCAATCTGATCGTTAATTGAAAACCGATGACAAGGCGATTGTGTGCAAAACAAACGATTTCAATTCGAGCAGGTGTCAGTGCTCGAAAGACAGAAACCTTACCAGATCCTATCCGAATTCGTTTTACATGATGTTCGGCATGAGACCGACTTGCCTGGTCGTACGAACGAACGTACGTACAGATTTATTTGGCCATTTGTGCGTGAACTATTTGAGCGTGTTTAATATTTTAAGATGGTTTCTTCATATTGGTATGGTAGCAGTTTGCGCCGAAAATATGTGGTTGGATAGATAATCGAAATGAAGAGAATATTTTTCGGGGACAAGTTGCCATTTCTTATTAGCTATTAATACTTTTTTTTATAATTTATATTAATCAATGAAATTAATTTATTTTGATTAAAGGAATTCGAAAAGTATATAAATAACGATCAACGATTTATGTCACAAATTATTATAAATTTCAATAAATTACCCATAAATATCGACTTGACCATTTCAAAATAAACATTCAGTGAAAATTATTTCGAGCACGGAATAATCCGAGAAATCTCGTTAGCCTAGTATTTACATCCTTCATTGGAATGCAGAGGAAAAAATACCTACTTATTTAGGCCATCTACAATAAATGTGCATGTTTAAGAACACAACTGAAGTCAGTTTCATTGCACAGACTCTTCTTTATGGCAGCTGTAAGCCACTTAGTCAAGGAAAAAGCTATTTCAGTATCGTCTTCACTCGAATGGAAATAGGGTAATGAAAGGGAATCCCAAATTAATATATTCACTTAATATACTTTTCAATGTTAAAATCCATAAATGGGATATATGGAGAATCAAAATATTAAGATAAAGTTATTTGAAATTAAAACACGCAAAGAAAAAGAAGAATCTGGTTCATATTATCAATCAATTGTAATAGATTTTTTTATTTGAAAACTAAACGAAATGCTTCCTAGGCAGCAATAGAATTGCAATATATGGGGAGCATCATCTTTAACCAAAGATTGAAGAGTAACTTTGATATATGTAACTAGAATCATTAAAATTATTTAATTTACATGATCCTTCTGTTATTTGTTTTTCAGCTTTTTAAAAACAGGATAAGATCTAGCATTCTTCAAAGTGAAATTATTACAGATTTCCATAGCTAATCTAATAGGATCTTAATGTTTTTTGTTAGCTCTAGCGACATCAATTCTGAAATTATCTGTAACTCTTGTATGAAACAGTGATAATAACAGCGGCCTAGGGGAGATATTGAAATTTTATATATTATTATTGAGTAATTTATGTGTTGTCTAAGCATTATATATAATTATTATATCTCTCACATTAAATTTTTTTGTTTGAATGTACAGAGATCATTTGAAGTCATTCTAACAAGTCTATGCATTGCCTTAATTAAGGTAAAAGACCGTAATTTCGTCATGTTAAGGAATTTTTTACATTATCTTACATTGTTTTGGAGGAACCTTGTGATATTTTGAAATAGTATGCTGAAAATAGTTATGCCTGGAATATTCACAATGCTATAGCATTAGTTAATGCAACAAAGTTTTGGTCAATAAGATAAGTCTAATTTGAGCCTAATTTCGTCACTTAAAAGAGTCAAATTCCTAACTATTAATTTCGTCTATGTAAGAATATAATCTTAGAGCACTGGTTTTTTATTGAAAACATTAAAAACTTTTTGGAAAGAAAATAAAACCTTGGAATAAATAACAAAATAATTCTAACAAATTATTGATTGCATTTAAAAATTGCTGACATCGTAAATGCCTTTACTGTTTAATAGCAACGGAGCATTGATTTTTTTCACAATATCTTCTCTATTGTAGAATTAAATGACCTCCTTATCGGGTCATCGCCAGTATTGATTTTAAATTTAGAATTTTCTATATCTATAACCATTCCCGGCAAATTTTCACCTTCGTAAAGGATAACCACAAAATCACCTTTATTTATGCTTAGGATTGTGAGTTTTTAAATTTTTTTCAATTTCCTGTCAGCCTTTTCTTGCTTTTCCATGCCTTTTCTAGCTTGGTAATTTAAAGATTTAATTAAGGAAATGGATAAAAAGAAAATGTGATATAAAAGAATGAAAATGAATCCAAGTGATGCCAATCTTACTTCTGAATACAGATCCTTGAAGAATAGAGTATGTTCCATGATCAGAATTGCTGAGAAAGACTTTGTTAGAAGAAAACTTATTTCTGCTGAGGGTGATGTTAGGAGAGTTTGTAAATTCATCAATCAAGAACTTTTGTTGGGCAATAAGATAAACAAATCTAACTCTCTCATTACTGCCCATAATCTCGTTGATCATTTCAGCTCTATAGGTGAAAAATTTATTGAGGACTTAAAAGTGAAGTTTAACGTTGACAATTTTGAAAGGCAGAACATTCCGGTGAATTCAAAGTCTCTTTTTTTTCGAGCCTACTGATCCTGGGGAAGTGTTTGTCATAATTAGCTCATTGAAGAATTCTTCACCTGGAACTGATGGAATAACTTCCGAAAACTTGAAATTAGTCGCTACTCAGATAAGTATAACCTTATATTTCTGCAATCATTAATAATCACGTTAGCAAAGGTGAATTCCCTACAGAGCTGAAAGATACCATAATAGTTCCTATTCATAAATCAGGTGACGATTTAGATCCTTCTAATTATAGGCCAATTGCTTTAACAAGTTCGTTTCTCAAAATTTTCGAAAAAATTATCAATAAAAGACTAGTTAAGTTTACAGAAAATAGTGTAGGATTTGATACACACCAATATGGTTTTTTACAAAAAAAGTAACACAACATTTAGCGATTTAGCGAAGGCCTTTGATACAGTTAATCACATCACTTTGTAAGAAAACCTAAGCGAACTTGGAATAAGAGGCTTGGCACTGGCGTTAATTGGTTTAATGATGAAATAAGTAAGCAACGAGTAGTTAACATTGGTGTTCTTCAAGGGTCAATTCTAGGGCCAACTTTATTTTTACTCTATAGTATTTATAATTTATATTTCTCGGGCAAATTAATAATGATTTAATTGTTTATGGGTCCTGGCTTTTGGGAAACAGGCTATACAATCAATACCTGTAAAACTATTTACATGGTATTCAAGCAGATTAATAAGAGTGAGATCTGCCTTAACATCAGAATACATGGAGAGGAGATACAATGAGTGGCTAGATCTAAATACTTAGGACTAATTATTGATGATAGATTATCTTGGTCCCCTCACATAAGTAATGTGAAATCTAAGTTGGTTTTCTGGGTTAGGCTGTTCAGAATGAAATATTTCTTGGATATAGAGCTAAAAAATATGATCTTCAACTCTTTTGTGCTGCCTAAGATTACTTATGGTATATTGAATTGGAGTCAAACTTCAGAGATGAATATTGACTCAATTCATAGAATACTCAATAGGATAGTTAAGGCAGTGCATCGACTTGATAGACTGACTCCAAGTGATATACTATGCAGACAAACAGATAAATTCAATGTAAGGGATATTATATTTATGGAAAAAGCTAAGATAATATATAAAATACTCAATAACAATATAAAATCTTCGATATATCCAAGAAGACACTGTGATTATCAAGGTACCACACAAGATTAAAGATAATCTCAGGCTTGATATCGCTAGAACGAATAGAAAACATAAAGATCCTATTAGATTAGCTATGGAAATCTTTAACAAAATACCTATCTCTTTGAAGAATGCTAGATCTTTTCCCGTCTTTAAAAGGCTACTGAAGAATCACATTAGAACCATGTAAAGTAAATTACGTACTATTTACTACTAGTTTTTACCGATTGCTGATTTTTGATATTAAAATGTTTTTTTTTGCATCCCTCATACCAGCACTCTGTTGCTGTCTGGGAGGCAGTTTCTCTCGTTTTGTTTTTTCCTTGAAAGTCTTTTAATTAATTTTTATTTATATTATGAAAGAGCTTCTTCTTCTTTGCATGCTTTTTATTTTTTTTCCACTAACTTCCCATCAACTAACTCTATCTTACTTTCTTTATTCTCCATTTATCCTATTTATGTTTTCTTTTTGATTATTATATACAGTGGTGGCCAAATAAAATGCGACACCTGTGAATATCACCACATAACGTCTCTTCAGAATAATCGCCGAGCTTAAATCATACGAACTGGTGTTTAAGAATTCAACTATAGTGTTACACTTTAAATGTAAAAATAACAGAACCAAAAAAAATTCTTTTTTGGACAGTACAGCCAATTTTCCGTTTTATGAGCAAAAGGATCATTTTCGCAAAGAGAGTGTTGAATTGAAAATTATCCATTATTTAGGATTCGTAATAGGAAATTTGAAGGAAAAGTATTAGTAGGGAGGTAAAAACCATATTCTTTATTTAATTTAACAAAACTAGTATTTCGTATTTCCTCCGCGAGCCCGGATCCCAGCTTCAATCCTTCGAGGCATGGATTTTATCAAAGACTGGCAGTATTCAGTGGCTATGTCGTCCTCCCAAGCTTTTTTGGTGACGTTTTTGAGTTCCTCTTTGGCCCTGGGTCTCCGACTCGTCAGTTTTCTTTTAAGTTCCGCCCAACTATTCTCGCTCAACTATTCAGGGCTGTTTCCTGGCCACTCCAGTGTCGAAATTTCCCTTTCTGCGACAAATTCTTTAACCTATTGGAAACCAAAACAATTTTTTTAAGTTTTTGGTTTTTTTTACTGTCGTATTGAACTGTTGTTTCTAAAAAAAAACCACAACTCACCTTACGAGCGCGATGACATGGAGCAGAGTCATCTTGGAAAATTGGGTCGTAAATGACTGGGAAGAGCCTATCCATCGACGGGATCACATGGTTGTCAATCACGCTGATGAAACTGATCGCATTCATTGATCCTTCTAAAAACACCAAATCTCCGGTGCCGAAATAAGAAATGCAACCCCAAACCATGTAACTCGGAGGGAACTTGTTTCGAGGCACAACACAGTCTTTGTGCAGTTCCTCTCCGATTCTGCGACGTACATACTGCAGTCCATCGGATTGGTTCATGTTGCATTTGGATTGGTTGGAAAAGAGTCCTCTTTCCTAGTCATTTTCCGACCAATTACGATGAGATTTGGCCAAATTCAGCCTCGCTGTTCTCATTTTCACCGTTTAAGATGGTTTTTTTCGGGGCCGTCAAGCTGATAGACCAGCTGCATGTAGCCTTCTTCTCGTAGTTCTGTCACTAATCACTATTCCCATCGCTTCCTGGAAGTCCATGTTGACTTCCCTAGCGGTTTTTTTTTCGGTCACTCAGGCTTATGTTCTTGAGATGCCGGTCATCTATCGGTGTCGTCTTTTTATTGCCAAATCCTGTTCCTGGTGTCCGCTCAAGAGATCCCTTCGCATTTTTTTTTATAATTCTCACCACAGTCCCGTGCTGACACCAAATCCTACTGGCTATAGCCCTGGTAGAAAGCCCTTCGTTGCCTAACATCACAATACTCACTTTTTTTCACTCAATAGCTGTGGTGCCATGTTTACTCGTCAACGGTCAAACTAGACTGAACGAGTGACCGAAGCGGACTCTGTCACGATACCTGAACAAAAAGGTATGTAATTAGCCCCGCATGGGATTCTCCCAGTAAATTTGGTTTAAAAGGGCCACAAAAATACGATTTTCTAGGTAATTTCGCTTGTGTGTATGTGTCGCATTTTATTTGGCCACCACTGTAATTTAATTTCAAATTAAATGTGTCGAGAGTGTGGTTTGGGATTCCTTTCCTATCCTATTCCCTTTCGGGGGATGATGATAATTTTAATTGCTTCTTTCTTGACCAAGCGGCTGACTGCTGCTAGGAAAAAGAGGCTCTGCAATGAAGCTGACCCCCATTGTATTATTGTGTTAAAAAAGTGGTTCATGAGACAGCGCAAGAACCTGTTCAGATCTACAATTTGAACCCTGAGAAAGAGGGAGGATTTAACGCCAGCAATAAATGGTTTACGATTTTAATGAGAGAAAATAAACTTAATTTTTTTACAAAAAAATCTTCATATTTTTCAAAAAAAAAAAAAAACGAACTTTACAATAATATGTATCTAGATTTCTTAACAATGTTTTATACTCTTCTCAAATTATATATTTTTTAAATTAATTACTTTTATATATATATATATATATATTCGTTATATGCGTTAATTGCTACAAAAAGCAAGCATATTTTCACTATTTTCTATACATGATGTAGGCAAAACCTCGAAATCGGCAGCTAGGCTGACATTAAGGGGTTACCCCCACTTGCAACTTTGACATTTTTCTATTTTTGTTGTTGCATTTTTTCAAGTATAACTATCTGAGAATACGTCCTTCAACTTTCAAGTCAATCCGAACATAATTGACCGAGATATGAGCGTTGAAAGAGAAGAAACTGTTACTTAAACAACCGTTACTTATAAACGCGTTTTTTTCGAAATGACATTTTTGAAGTCGGTGACCAAAATTACTCAAAAACTACTGAGCCTATCTTTTTGAAACTTGACAGGCTTATTGAATACATAAAAATGTAGTGTTTGATCGTTCGGTTTTTCTTTTTGATAAAAAATGGCCGTTTTATAGCAAAAAGACGATCGTTTTTCTAAGTGAAAATCGAACCATTAAGTTTGACTGTCCGCCATTTTGTAAAAAAAAATGGATATTGTTTTAAATCCTTCGATCAAACACTAGTTTATACTGTTATTTAACTAAATGCATCGCTATTTTTTGCTTCAGATGATTCAGTTCGACACAATGTTGGTCACCGCAAAAAGTGAAAATTAAAATACCATTGTTTTGACGGCCATTTGTAATTTAACGATGTAATACTTTTCAATAAAAAAATTACTGAATGGTGCTTAATGTATGTACTTTAAGATAATATAATAGTCGTTTAAAAAAATTTCGTAGTTTTCTTAAAAAAAATTCATGAAAATTTTGCGCTACAAGTGGAAATTAGTTGCCTATAATGAGTTTCTACCACCTTGGACTCTATTATGTTTTTCGCTGATTTGACCGAGTTTGGCAATGAATTGTAAAATGCGATAGCCTGCTAGTCTATATCTAAGTCATATTTCCCAGAAAACCAACTTAGATTTCATGTTACTAATTGAGGAGACAAGATAATCTGTCATCAATAATTAGTCCTGAATATTTAGGTCTGGCCACTCTTTGAATCTCGTCTTCATGTATTCCGATTTAAAGATGTTACCATGCTTACTTGCTTTTATTAATCTGCTTGAATATGATGTAACTAATTTTACTGGTGACAATCAACACCCTGTTTCCCAAAAGCCAGGATCCATTCACAATTAAAACATTATTAATTTACCGATTCAGAAATTCAGCAGAGTTGGCAGAAAATAACGAAGGTTTCATTAGCATACATAATATATTTTCCGGTCAGGCCAGAGGAATATATATTATTAATATAACGTAAAAATATAGTTGGTTTTTTACAATCAAACGGTAGATAGTTCGTATATTTAAGGATTTACGACTTGCAAACAAATGTGGTATGATGTTCTGCACATTGTATACTTACAGATATATATTTTTCAATGAATTTCTGAACGTATAACGCCTACTAAGTAATGTGTATGTCTTCCCTGCGAAATTTAGAATTCAAGTCTGAATTTATATCTAAAACTTTCGAAAATGGAACCCATTGCTACAAAAGTAGCTGAGTATTTTTTGGTCTTCATATTCTGTCTATTGTCAAAAAATTTAGTATAAAAATAAATAAATATAATATAAAATAATATTGGAGGTAAGAGACGAGATTTCCTTACAGAGTTCCGAGGACGAAAAAGTCTTTTCTAACCCGTGAATAATTAGTCTTAGATTTAAGTATTTTTTAGTATCTACCGTACTAAAACTTACCTGTAAATTACGTGCCTAATACTTACCTAAAAATTGGAAGAGATTACCCTATAGTTTTAAATTTTGTTCGACTGTGTCCGTCTCTAAAATAGTCCCTCCCCCCTATAATTCCTTAAGGTGTATAATTGGAACTTTAATCTCCGAGGGCCTGAATATTTCTTTGACCATTGGAAGTGTTTGGCTGTTAGATTGGCGCTTTTTTGATCATACGATGCAGTCACTATTATATTTATTAGATGATATAGTGGTTTTTGAGAGTGTCATTTTTGAGTATATTCGCATAGGTTGACTTTGAGCAAGAGTGAAGTAAATTGTGGATTTGATATAATAATTTTGGATAAATCAAGTGATATTTTTTCAATTGCATCCATTTTGTGCGTAAGATTCTGATGCTCATTAACAATTGACGTAGACATTCACAATATCTACAAAGTCACCTTTTCTACGGAATCATAATATCCAGCCACAATTCGTTCGACCTAACTGAATACCATTTAAAATAGGTGAATCCTGAAAGCTTGTTTTTAACACTGCTACGAGATGGACGATAAGTTGGAATGTGACAGCATGATAAACAAAGAAATGGCCCATAATTTGAGTTTAAGCGAAACCTCGAATTTCATCATGCATACGCTTTTTGAAATATACAATCCAAAATCCGAAAATTGATCTCTGCTTCTCCATATGTAATAAAGATTTAGGCCCAATAAAATATCTCTAGATTATCAGCTCTGGCTAAAAGTAGTTCCATCATACAAAATGCGTTAAAAGTACATAAAACCATTGAAACAACACTAATTTTAATATTTTAATTTAAATCAATTTTTTTTTCCTTTTTGAAGCTAGATTTATTTATTTTATTCGACATATATCGATATTTCGAGGGTAATCTGCCCTCTTCTTCAGTGTCTATTGAGATGTCTATTTTAAGATGAAAATTTTTTGCTATGCTTTTACCAAAAAGAATGCTCACAGTTTTGTAATTCGTTAAATTCGAACGACAAACACATATGCAGCAATACAGTGATAACATATTAACGAAATTTTTCCTAATAGTCATAATCACAGATTTAGATAATAGAATTAATTAAAGATCATAAATCCCACACTGTAATCTACACCAACTCTGATGAAATTTTCCATCACCCACTGTACACATCTAATGCTCGTCAAATGAATTCCATACTACTTCTAGATCTCTCTCATCCAGACATCGATCACAGTCCTTTTAAATGCCATTTAATGCATCCGTCGCGATGGGGTTACGAGAGGGCTCCGTCATCTAATAATTCCAAGATCGGAAAAAAAAAACGAAAAAAAAAATAAAACGAGTGGGCGTCGAAATGAATGGCGTTCAATGAGCCCGACAGCTAGTGCAGTGTAATGATATGCCAAGTGCTGCTCCACTACAACGGATATGTGTGCATATGCACGTTTGTAGTACTGTTGACGAGTACAATAAGCCCTTTAACCGATTCTCTGTCTTTTCGGTAAGTGTTTTTTCATCATTAGGCTGTTAATCAACTGGAAAAAAGGGGGAACAATGATACGGTTGCTTTTATGGGTCCGCGATAGTACTCGCACTGCCACGGCAACGCAGCACACGGATACGTTTCAGTTCGGCGTGAGTGAGAATGAGGTTGCACGACATTGACGCATTTTCAAATATAGTTCCGTGGGAACTAGACGAATGTTGTGCTAACCCCCTCGAAGAAGTGACTCTTCAGTTAATATATTGATGTACTCATGTCGACCGGCCGCGCTGAGATCTATGATTAATTTCTGATGAAGAATTGTGTAAGAATGTCGAGAGAGCGCGTCGAAATGTTTGGTTTCGAGAAAGTGAAAATCGACTATGTTTGACTTGATCTCGAGAGACTGAAAGTGGATTTTAATGAAAATTCGTACGTGTTTCGTTCGATGGATACGCAAGATGAGCGTCGTCAATGCCTGGCTAAGGATAGGTCATTAATTCAAGTGCGTATGGCACTTGCATCGACCAACGAAAGTTCCGTGGAGAGTCCGTAACATTGCCCCGGAGGGCCGAAACCATTCAACCGCAAACTGTCGTTGACCAATATACATATGCGTAATCGCAAAGCGAATTATTTCGCTGTCGGCACCGAAAAGACAGACAGACAAGTCAAGTCCGAGCCTAGCGCCAATGGATTCTCGACTTTAATTTATTCTTTCCTCCGTTCGATTCTTGAGGCTGGCAGCGAACAAACAATAAACCAGCAGCCATAAAGCAAGCCCAAAGTCATTCGACGGTGACTACACTCGGGCAGACAGACAATAAGCTAATTCCATTTTCAAATTAGTGGTTAACTAATTTAAGCTGAATAAATTGATTAGATCGAGCGAACACAACGCAGGCAGCGGTAGAGATTTTTATGGTCGTTGTTTACCGTCGTCGTATTCGTCGTCCACCGCGGTTTATCTTCAAGTTTTCGATTGTAAATGTGCGATTGTGACGAGCGGTTTGCAGAAAACAAGCGACAATGTGTGGTTTTTTTCTTTTAGAAAATGGGATATGCAAGGAAATATTTTTTTTTGCATAAAAATTAAAAATTAGTATATAATTAAGAGATTTTAGCTGATAAAAACTTTCGTGTATTTTTTCGCTTTAAAATTCGGTTGTTGACATTCAAAATACTTTCACCGAACACAAACATATCCAAAACCATAATACTATCGCTTTTTCTTACGTCATTTGATGCATCCCATTTTCGCCACAAATCTACAAACAATATTCTGTTTCCCATCTAATTTAATTTTCAACTGAAATCGCAACAACGGAAAATGCATTCAAATAGATTATTACACAATTCACGACGATCAACTGAAATGTTTATGCAAAAGAAATGCTTTCTTTTCACGAATCACTGCTGCTAGTAGAATAGCATTAATATTTTTTTTTTGTATTGTAACAAATTCCCATTTAACCGGACGTGCACCCGCAATTGTGCGGAACTTTCATAAACAAACTCGATGGATGGCAGCGATGCGATGGTAAAAAAGCATGAAATTAGACGCGAGACATTACTTACTGTTTGCTATATTAATTCAATTTCATGGGGATATATTACCGGTCAGTTTTGTTTGCACAAGAATAACAATGAGACGGAAAATTTAAATGGCTAGATGAATGTATCTATTCATAAGTCAATTGTTTGGTGTTTTTGTTTGAGCATTAGAGAAATGAGAGATTTTCAAGAGAGTCATAACTGAATATTTGATGAGATATTGTGATTTTATACACATCTGTCAGTATATTTTTTTTTATTTTAAGGTATTCGGTTTCTGTATTTGAAATTGTTTGATTTTTTTTTTTAAATCATTGTTTGCTCAGACTGTTGAACTTATTTGCTTTCTTTGAATACATCTATACCCTCATGCAACTTTTACGTTATCTATATTTTCAATAATTTTATACTTAGCACTTACCATATCTGTATAAATTTGTTCCAAGTTTAATGTATTTTTTCCAGATACAAATAGTAATTGTATCGTTTCCACTGTACCTATTTCGTTTTCATCTTCACCAGTGAATCTAATTTCCACTCGAATGGAACTGCCACAGTCTTTTTTTAAGATATAAATTGGTAATTGGTGAATATGAATATATATTTTAGCGCATATCTAAAAAGGTTCGAATCCAAAAAGTTACAATCGCAGTTTAAAATGTTGCAATTAAAGTTGAAACGACTATAGTTAAAACGGCAAAATTTGGTACATAGTGTTGTAGTGCATTTATTATTATGTATCAAGAAAAGGTTTGTGGAAATATCCAATTGCTAGGGCTTTATTATATTTCGAATACACAAGATACAGTGTTTTTTTTTTTTTAGAGGTATAGAACTTTGAAATGAAATAAAATACAGATAAATTGCTTTGATTGCAATGAAATTGGTTTTATTGGAAAGATAATTCTCTGCCATTTTTATTTGAATATGATTTCGGGCGTGTGAGCGCCACGACTGGCGCGGAGGAAGTCCGCACGAGAGGTCCAATTTTCGACTACTCTAACCAATAATTGGAGCCGTATCCCGCCAATAACGCGGCGAATGTTGTCTTTCAAATGGTCAAGCGTCTCGGGCTTGTCGGCGTAGACGAGTGATTTGACGTATCTTCACAAGAAATAGTCCAGCGTTGTTAAATCACAAGATCTTGGAGGCCAGTTCATAGGTCGACAACGAGAAATTACGCGCTCATCAAATGCTTCTTTAAATAAGTCGATGGTTGCACGAACTGTATGGCATGTTGCGCCATCCTGTAACTTTCAATCTTTTTCTGGTTTATATTTTGATCTCACTATACTCCGTCTCGAAGCCCCAGTAAGGAGCGGAACCAATGAAGGGTATTTTAGCCTGTTCTTTAGTCATGGTATCAGCCTCCTCGTTTAATTGGTGCCCTTCATAGTCGGAGATTCAAATCAAATCGAGGCTAATTTGTGCCTTTAAGAGTATATTCGAATTTTCAAAAGCTTTTAGGCGCGTTTGGTTACCTGATAGGATCTTGACTCTAATCCTTTTGGTGTTTCTTTTCTTTTCTATTTACGTGGCCTTAAGTATTGCAAAAGGTTATTCTTATGCTGCCTCCTCACTGTAGGCCATCATCGGCCACTGCAATGGTCGCAATGATCGCCACAATTATGGTCACCATCACAAATTTGCCTCCACACACTGGGCCGCTAGATGGCCATGATTTTTCGGTTACGCATGATGGCCCGCTTTGATTTGTGCGAAAAACCACTCCGAAAGCCATCCTCGGCCATCGCCATTTCCATGCTTCGCCACTGTCGGCCACTGCAAGCCATCGCCCGTCTACAATATGGGCCACATGATGGCCCACAGTGAGGATGCAGCATTAGAGATGCTGACCTAAGTGAGGAAGGAGCGCATTAAGCTTATAGTTCCTCCGATCGCTCCACAATCCATCTTTGAGCAGCCCTTATGCGTTCTGCACACATTTATGACCTTGAACCTTTTCTCGAAGGTTGCTCTAGTATTTATTTGCTCAGCATTTCTATGTATTCCAGGATATTAAGGTGGACTCTTAGATGTCCTCATTTGTACCTGCAGGCCTCTGTATGTTTATAGTGGGCTCTATTCTGAGAGTCACTTCACGTGACAAATGAAGTGACTCTCTTGATTTCGTATTCTGAGAGTCACGTGAAGTGACTTCATCTCATCTCAAGTGACGTTTTCGATCTGTCGGCTATTCCGAGAGTCACATGAAGTGACGAGCGTCACGTGAAGTGAGATTTTCAGTCACTTGATAATATCAAGTGACTGTGGTCAAAAGTGATATAAATTGATATTTTGGAAAAAAAGAAGAAGGATTTTGACAAAGTTTGGATCGTGAATCATGAAAAAAAGTAAAAAAATCTTATTTTGAAGATAATCTATATGTTTTTATTTGAATAATGCGGTTAAACTCGAATACGTGTTCGCCATAGCCGTTAGTCCTTTTCTAATAATTTTTTTGGCTCGTATGTTTGTGATTTTGTTGTTGTGTGTTAATTTTTGGGGTGGTTTTTATTGCTTTCGCTTTGAAAACGCAGATAGCATTGACACATTTTTATAATCATTTCACGCCAATTTAGTATGTGCATCTCATTCTTTCGAGCTAAAAAGTGACATTTGGTGTTTGAATTTGAAAATTGAATTGTTTAAATGTCTTTCCAATAAGAAAATCGATCGAAAATTAACCAGCAAAGTACCAGCCTTAAAAAGTAAAGGCTGGTACTGAGTTAATCGTGAAGGTAAATTTCTACAAGTCTCCATTATCTCGTCATTCTTTCGCGGGAAAATTTTAGCAATGGAGAAAAACAGATATAAAGCTTATTCCTGACGGATAAAATGTAAAGGATTTCAATTTCCGATCGATTTTCTTATTGGAAAGACAAGCGATAATTCGAGTGCCTTATTGGACTGATGGAGAGTCATCCACAAACAGCGCAGCGAACACATAAAAACCACTTCTAATATTCACCAATACTTTTTCCTAATCATTATATTTATAATCTTGTATAGCAAGTTTAAATATACCTGGTACACTTGTAAATACCGTCCTCTTTTTTATTTCACTAATAATATGCTTATTTTTGGAAATTCCTGTTTGCGTTCTATTTTCCCTACTTTCCATTTGAATTTGAATTTTTTTTTATTCTACTCCCTGTTCAAAGTAAGCTGCACTTGTGATATTAAGGGATGGAAAGTTTGTGCGCGCCAACGACATGCGGTGTTCCCAAGCCGTTCTCCATCTAAGTACTGACCACGCCCAACACTGCTTAACTTCGGTGATCGAACAAGAACCGGTCGATGTCAGTATGCTATGGACGTGGTAAGTTTCAAGCGTAGAAAAATTTCATTGACATGGTACATTTCAAACGTTCAGGCGTTGCCATTCAAAGACAAATTCATAGTCACTTCACCTAGAGTCACTTCACGTGACTCTCAGAATACCGAATCGTAGGTGACGTGACTTTTCAAGTGACGAGAGATCTCACGCGAGGTGATTCTCAGAATAGGGCCCAGTATGTTTTATTGCCTTTTCTTGAATCTTGAGGTGCAGCGGTTCAAGGTTCAAGGTTCAGAAGAGCCTACAAACTTGCCTTTGAAGCGGAGCTCATTGCTCCTGTAATCAACAGGAAATCCTTTGAAATATATCGAGCTTTTTAAGAGCAGTTTTTTGTTGTTGTGATTTTGATTCACCGTACTGCAGCTGCATATAGGATGATAGGTCTGACAATTTGTTTGTATGCGTAGAGTGCCTGCCTAAGAGGTTGTCCCCGATTGCGTCCAAGCATGTCACCCACAACGCTTTAGTGGTCTTCAGTGTCGTTTTGTTTAAATTATTGTCCTATGTGGGTTTCCTGTCCACGTAGATTCTTAGATTTTTTTTTCATACTGTAGACACAATTCCGTGTCCTTAATTTTTAGAGCCGTACTCTCGAATTTCCTTTTACTGGTGTACGTCGGCTTATTGAGGATTTATGGGTTGACTCTCTTCTTCGTACCACTGTGTAGTTTCGTTTAAGGTCTTTTATGTTTCTATATAGCTTCTTAGACCTTAATGGTTTTGAAAATCCCTCTTTTGTCTACTCAAGGGTAGCGAAATAGGTCTTGTCAAAGTATCCATCTCCTAAGTTATCAAAGTATCCATCTCCGGTAATTTTTCTAAGGTCCAACTTCTCGATAACTCGAGGCTTTTCCTCCAACGTCTAGAGGTAGGTATTTTGCTTCGCATTTGTGGTATCATACAAGCTCATATCTTCTGTTTTGATGCTAGCCAAACTTCCAAGAAACATTTTTGATACATATTGGTTCTGTGAATTTTTGTGTTTTTTCAATGATTGTCAATAAGAATCATAAACCAAACCACAGCGCTCACGAAAATTAGAAAATTTTTACCAAGTTCATCTAGAAAGTGCATACGTATGCTTAAGATTGCTTAAGATGTTTGAGTCAAATATAACAAAATTTCCCGTTTGTGGATAAAATGTGTAAAATCGTGTTAAAAAATTTGTAACAAATCGTAAAATCCAACAAAAATTATTTTTCTGACTCTCAGCCAAAAACCGTTTATCACAAAACTCGATTAGTAGCTTATTTTTGTGGAAATTCGAATTTTGTTTTGCTAGCATACATCTCCGCAAACCCTAACTAGCTAAATCTATTTTTTCTCGAAGACCACAACAAACTATTTGCTTAGCTAAAATATAATCCATGCTATTATCTATTTCCTTCCTGCGAACAATATAACCCATGCACACAATATAAAAACCCCATACAAACATTTGAAAAGAAAGACAATCGAGCATAAAATTCCAGTTCTTCCTCTTCATAGAGCACGCAGCAAACCCAACAACACCACAGCGCATTACACTCTGGTTAACAAGTGCTCTCGAACAACAGCAGTATTGAAAATCTCGCGATAAAACCAACGATTTCTGAACGCCAACCACTTAACGCAAGTCGTCCCATGTGTGTTCATAAAAATCTAAATCTTCCGCTCCCCTATCGTATCGCGTCGCAGTCCCACGACCATTCAGCGTCGCGTAGCACTTTAAAATCCACACATGTGTCATATGAATCGAGTAAATGCAAGAAGGGACCCTGGCGTGGTGCGATGATATAGTATGGTGACGAGACGATTGCACTGACTGACTGACTAAAACTAAATATCTGAGAGATACCACTCGCAAGTTCCCACACTTTTCATTAACGCATGCGATGCTTTCGATGCGTTTTTTTTTGTACTACAAAACCATTTGCGTGCGTTAACGCTGCATACGAAAACGCGTAACGCAGAGTGTGTATTGTGTCGACTGTTAAAACTATGCGTGCTGTGGCTACGAACGTGAACTCTGCTTTCATCCAGCCAAGCAGTCTATAATTTTTTTTTAACGATTTTTATGATGTGTGCCACATATCTTTTCGTTTGTGTGCGCTGTGTTGTTTTAAAAGATTTCCCTTCATCAATCCGAAAGATATCAGATGCTTGAGAGCGCTGCTGGCTAGCTTTGTGGCTGAGCTTGCAGTTGGCAAGATTTGGTTGAGTGATAAGCCGAGCCCGGTTGCCCTTCATACGGCCCAGAGTATGTGAATGAAATTGCAGGCCGGCTAACTGACTGATTGCTAGATCCGAGTACGACCGCAACACTGCGACGAGTACTAATTTTCCAGTGTTCATTGATGTTTCCGTTGAAAAACGGCCAAAAGATTCGAAGCTCGAATTAAACGCAAAGATACTTGTTGATATCGCCGCGTACACTGTCAGTTTGTTTACATCGTTGCGAAGAGAAATGGACAGATAAAAATCCCACACACTGTTATGTTTATTTTTCGTTATGTTTGAATAATCACTTCTATGATAATATCTGACAGAGAGTTTGGAAAGTAATTAAGAGATTCGATGGTGTTGTTTTGGCTAGATTGAAATGATTCAGGTTTTGTTTTTGTAGAAAATTTCACTGTGCAGGTGGATCTGCAATAAAGTGAAAATGTGTGAAATGAGTAATGTAGTCAAGATTTGGTGAATTTGAGAGAATCTCGTTAAAAGAATCAAGAAAGAAACTTGGAATTTGTGACACCGATCGTAATTTAGATGGGATATAAACTTTGTAGCTGTAAAATTGGTTATTGCTTTTTTATTTACAACGTATAACGGCAAGTCCGAAAAGTGAAGGCATTAGAAGGGGCAAAGCGCGAATTTCGGTTGAAAAAAACAGTTTGGTTATTAAGTCGATGCTGAGTTGAAATTAATATACGATGTAACGACATTCCTACCTTAACTATAAACTTTCTTCTGCAAGGAAGTATGTATAAAGTCGCCTTTTATTCATCTGTATAATTTTTGAAATTGTACAAAGTGTGTGAAACTTTTGAGTCAAGTTAATTTTTATGGTTTGGAAATTAAATAAAATTTTTATAAAACTCCTTTCTAATTTTTTCCTAAATAAATTTGATATATTTCTTTCATCATTGCAATCATCCACGACCCAACACTCGGTAGTCCGCTTTAGACTTACTGATATTAGAGTCTCAGAAGTTTCAGTTTTACGCCATCTGGGTTATATTTGATAACATTAGCATATTCGCATGTCATCTTTCTAACAAAGACAGAGCCTATTGTATTACTTCAATAATCCTGTGGATAAAAAATAATTTTGAATTAGAAATGAAGGGTAGTACTATGCTTTTTGCGGGGCGGTACTGCTCGGTTTTTCTTATCTCTGATCCACAATAAAAGTAATCCCTAGGTAATCGGACTAGTTTTGTTTAGAAATAGGCATGAAAAAACACTTGTAAACATTTAGAGCAAGTAAATCCGCTGAGCATCATTTCTTTAAAGCTGTAAGATTGAATTTCAAATAAATTGAGTTGAAAATACAAAGCAAGTCAATGAAAAACAGGGTAAACAAGAGGAAGTCAAGAATGGAACCTTGTGGAACGTCAGAATAAAGCTGGATAGAAGACGAAGCACAACCGCTAAAGACATCATAACCGATACGATCAGGGATGTATGATGAACGATGGCAAAAAAGGGTATTTGGAACACAAAAATGACTTACTTTTTCCAAAAATAATGATATAATGATGGATTTGCCATGTTAAATGCTTTCACAAAGTCAGTGTAGACCACATCATCTTGTAGGCGGTTATCTAAGGAACATCGTCATATTTGACAAATTTGACAGAGTTAGTTACTATCAAACGGCCTTTAACTTAATTCTTCCGAGAAAAGGTGACAAAAAGTAGTGTGCATTCTATCCTAAACGTTTTGCTCTAGCAACGTAGAGAAATGAGAATGAAGGGATAAAAAGAGAAAAGCAATAGCAACCTTCAAGCTAAAGAAAGCGCTTATACAAAAGGATGGCGGATAAAACTTAACAAAAGTATTAGGAATACCATCACGGCCACTGTTCCCAGAGGTATCCAAGGAATAGAAGCATTGGCTGGCTCTAACTTAAAGGATTGAGGAAATTGTTTTAATACAACAGAGACATGACTCATCTTCGAATTATCTTCGTTTCCGCAACTTATTTTTTGGCTGCAAGAGTGACTCACAAAAATCGGTATTGTCAAACTCATCCATTATTGAATTCCTGCATCTTGTAAGAGTGCAAGCGGCATCACTGCCACGCTCTGTAAGCTAAATCCTGGTGTCGATATAAAGTACATTAATCCCATCAAGAACCCCACCACCGGTGAAAATAGTTTCAACCACTTGATATTACTTGACCAGGGAATCTTCTCGGTGCTTAGAGAAAAATACCAAATGATGTTGAACTACTACTTGTATATCGTTAAATTTGACTAAATCTAGAAGATGTGAAGCATCTACTTTTTCAAATGTCCTTGGATATGTCTCTAGAGTAAAACCCAAAGATCCAGGGGAACTTCTCTCGGAAAGAGTTCATTCAATTGAAATCAGGTGGACAAACGCTTCAAAAAATTGGCAAAACTGCAAACATCCCCCTATATAGTGCTTGCACAGAAGCCGCGGGTTCGAGGCAACAGGATCTAAGTACTAAGTTCAACAGCTTACCTTCTTTTTTATTCCTTACTCTCGCCACTAACAAAGGAGCTGAAGGACTTGGTTCAGTACTTTGAATCGGAGAAAATGGAGCTCCTGATGAATTTCGATACTGATTCCTACCATACCAGTTCAGGCAGCAACAAATGCAACACCAGAGGAGACAGTCTCTTTGACATTATAACTTCTGCTTGGCTAACTCTTAACAATGGGATCTCTCCTACCTTTATCATCCCTTAAATCGATCAGCTGATCAAAATTGCATAATTTAGCATCAGTGCGAACGGGCTATTATAAAAGTCCAGTTGCTGATATGCTAGGTTCAACTGGAATAGTTGGATGAATATGTAGGATAAAGTCGCCGAAGTCAATGGAATCTTGATTGATGACTCTAAATAGAGCCTTATTATGTAGCTATTAAGAGACCTGCTTGATCAGCAAGAATAGTTGCACGAAGGCAGACGAACCACAGAAGCTCAGGGAAGATATCAGAAAACTCTTCAATAGATCTTGTAAGATCAACATAGAGGACGACTGGATCACTGGAGTCTCATAAAGAACTTCAAAAATTTGAGGTGGATCTGCTAGAAGAAATCATTCAAATCGTTCTGTGGGGGTCTGGAAAATGCAATAGAGACCTTAAAGCTGTGCAACGTCCTCTAAAATGATGAGTTAAGCTGGACTCTTAAACACCTAGATAGTTAGTTTATCTATTTCTCTACAGGCTTTACTTGAGAATCATTTTGCGGGTGCTCTAGTGATTGAAACGCAAAAAGGCATCTGTTCCTCTGACCAAACCTTCTGCTCTCCACAGTTGTTAGTCATGCTGATACACAACTAAATGTGTATTTACCAGCGAAATAGTCAGGGATGCAATCATGTCCTTTTATAATTTTAAATTGTCTGGCCTGGATGGCATCTATCCAACTATTCTAATGGAGGTAAATGATCTAAAGAAAAGCAAGCAAATCTTTAGAGCTTGCCTCGTTCTGTGGTATGTTCTGACTCCTTAGCTTCAGATTCAGGTAGTCTTTATACTAAAACTTAAAGAAGTTGACTATTCAGACCCACGGGCCCACAGGCCAATGAGTTTAGCATCGTTTATGCTAAAATATATTTTTGAATGACACTAGTCAAATAACCTAAATGAGGAGTAATCTGCGAACCAGCGAATAAAATCTCGTGAGTTGGACCGTCATTTTCTGGTTTACAGTGCTGATGAGTCTACATCAAATGGTGAGGATGAAATGAAAGTGTTCGTGAAGGAGTTTGACTGCGCGCCTTTTAGGTAGTTGCGGCATAGACGATGTCCTAGTCAAATGGATACATAACATGCTGATGCAGAGCTCGTTACTGTGGGAAACTGGAGCCGTCTGCTACGTGAGAACGTAGGTGAAAAATACATGTCATCCAGGGCGTATCTTATCGTCCTTCTTGGAGTGTATGCTAATCGACTTATTGCTAAAGGAACTACAAAAAAAACATATACGTAGCCACACTACCAGTCAGTAAGGATCTGAATGAAAATACACAACATGCATTTAACTTAAATGATCATTCGTGCTCGAGGCTTGCCCTTTCAGTGATACTCGTAAAACGAAACTTGTTGTTATCTTTCAGTCAAATGTCTACGAGTAATCTTGGACGAAAAATTCCGGCTTGGTGCACTTCTCAATCTCTACCCACTCGACATTGAAATGAATAGGGAGCGCTCATCGCCACAGAGCGCTCCCTATTCATTGATACAAATTGGCCTATTGATAGACGGCGAATCTCGAGTGTTCATACTCGTTTGCAGTAAAATACACGAAATATTTGTTTTATTATATATATTCTTGAGCAGATGAGACTGGGATCACTCTGAGTTTTTCTTCAGGGACGGCTCAAAGACATATGTTAGATCTGGAGCTGGTTTCGATCTATGTCGCTGCTGGTGTTACACAGATCCTTGACTATTTTGAAAAAATCTCAAGACGGGTAATGAGATCCATCTGCTCTGGATAACCGGACGCTACGTTGGAGGAAACGAAATTGTTGACATTATCGATAAGCAAGGTTGAACGTATCTACCGCAGAGTCGTAAACCCGCCTTAGGTGTGCCGAAAGCATCTAAAGAGGGGCTTTGTCGTGCAGACAACAAAGTCGTCAAATCTCTTTCTGATAAACTATAGTTTCCTAGCAATTTATTCTGCTTATAACGAATCCTTGAAAATCGGCCTAGAATAGCATGAGTCTGGGCCTCATGAGTGGCTTTGGCGAAGGACCCAGCTTTCTAAACCTGGCTTTGCGTTTTCGTCATGATCAACCTAATCAGTCTTATCAGTTTGGTTGTGATGTTGAACTCTCTCATGGCCGTATAACGTTTAACGTTGGTTAGACCATCATAGTCATAGCCTTTGAAGTCAATAAAACGATGGAACGGGTTCATGTCATATTAAAATCAAAGAGTGAATCCTAAATACAAATTGATCAACAAAAATGCACTAACTGCGGAGGCAATCACTCTGGCATCTATGAAGAGTGTTAAAGGATGATAGAGATTTACAAAATTAGGCGTGTTTTTTTAGCTCCGCCTATCTATAACAGAACAATGCTGACGCATTGAGAATAACAACAACTCCCCCTTTCCATAGCAGGAGTTGTTGTTTCTAACGCGTCTGCACTGGTTAGCATTGTTCTGTTATGGATAAGGGGAGCAAAAAAACGCGCCTATTGAATATAATATCCAATCAGGCAGCTCATTTTACATGTAAAGAATATTACTAATGTTGATTGCGAGAACACTTCCAACACAATTGTTCAGATTAAAAATATTTAAATGTAATGCTATTGTCTAGTAGTTTTAAAATGTCCTCATATTTCTACGATAACAAGATAGACTGGAAAACTAATTCGTCTCATAGAAAGCTTAATTCGAACCAGTTCACAGCTGATTAAGCTGTACATTCTTTATTCTCAATTTCTTTGACAAATTTACGCCTCAATCACATTGAATTCAACCTGCCAATTTAATTTCGTTTCCAATTCCATTTAAAAAACGCAATGATTATAATTTGTTTGATAACACAAATGAGCTTAGAAATTTGTACTCAATTTTAATCCTCCCAGATTGAGAATGAACAATGCATGAACAGTAATAAATCCAAGATTTGACTGATTAGCGGTTCCCATGTTCATTTAACAATTAACCATTCGAAACCTGCCCATCATATCCATATTTTCAAAACATGACAGCTTTCCAATCAAAACCCAAGCATTGCCATAATAAATTAGAAAGCATGTAAGTCGAAGTACTGATCATCGAATAAATTCCTTAGCTTCAAAAGATCATATGCTAATACGATTATAATTACACTATTAATGTCAAATTAACAGAGACCCCGCGTAATTAACTTGGTAGATCACAATGAAATTCTCTCGAACTATGATCTTCATTGAAAAAATTCATCAAAATTTCCACTCATCTGGAATTCTTCGGTATCGCCAATAAAAAAAAAGAAAAAGAATTTCACGTGTAGCCTAGAAAAATCAAACTCCTCTGCCCTGATGTGCGTGATGTTCGATCGTTCCAATCGCAAAGATTTCAATCTTGTGGAAATCGGTACTCTGTAAGACAGGAAGCTCGACCGACACTCATAATTATCGGAATCGAAATTCAAGAATAGACAGTTAGATACAATAAAGTGCAAGTTCTCGTGCTTCTTGGACACGGTCCAAAGGTAGGATTGCCAAGATTTTTAGCCAACGACACAATAACGACCATAGCACCGCAACTATGGACAAAACTGGTTTTTCATGTACTTACGCGCCGCAGAACTCGCTCTCCTGCTGCAAACCATTCCACTAACATTACCATCACGGAGAATACCTTTCTCTATATAGCTGCCTCTTCTGCGTCTCCGATACACTTTTACGACGAGGACGGTACTAAAACTGTTGACGACGATGGTGACGGCAGGGCAGGCAACCAAGACGTTTCGAATAAGAGAGGAACACGCGAATCTAGCAACAACAATAAAAAACCTGAGGACTAAGAAGAAGAAGAAGTAAGTGGTAGACGAAGAAGGGAAAGCAAAACAACTACGCGGACAAGGTAGAATCAACATGATCGCCAGCATCAAAGGAATACCTTCATATCGAACGGAGTGTAGAGGACTGAGTACGGTGCGGAGACGATGAAGTGGATAAAGCTACAATTTATGCCATTCCCCTTGTGAGTAGTCAACGCGACCGGTTTGGCCAGCAACAACTCGCCGCAAAAGTATATTAAAAAAGATCTTGTTCTACTACAATTTTTATTGTGCCACTCAACGTCGTCATCGACATGATGATCATCATCATATCACAAGTTCTTTTCATTCCAAAGAAATTGAACAGATCATGAACAAGTTGTAGACTTGTGTTACAGTATTTGACATTTGTGTTTGTACGCCTCGAGAAGATGTCCTGAACGGTAAATGGCTAGTTAACACTTTTTCGTTATGCTACTGTAATGTAATGATACCGTCGCCACCGCGGCTTGTAGTGCCAAATGAAGAAGTAAATAGAATAAGCAAATAGATTGCTAAATTGAAAGAAATGGAATTGTTGGATTGGTTGTTGTCTGTAAAATTATAGATCAATCACTTGATATCAATAAAATCGAAACACATTTTAAAAATTTTGATGCCAAGTCTTCTGAGAAAAAATAGTTTGTGTGATTGATTTGAAAAATAAACAGAGTATCCACAAAGTTACGTTTGGAAGACTTTGCTCCTCGAGAAGAGCAAGGCTTTGATGGTAAGCTTCAGCCCTGCTCTTCATGAAGATTTAAGTGTCCAAAATTAACTTCATGGTTTCTTTGTTTAAGGCCGGCGGTACATGTAAAAGCCTGAATTTAGACCATTTTTCAGAGGCTTATTTAAAATAGAAGGGATAAATGAATCGTTTTGAAAGTGTTCATGTTTATTCATTACATATTAAAATACAAGAATCTGATTTTATTTGATTGTTTGTTTCAAAATGGCCGCCGTTGTAACCAATCTCCTGAGACCCTCCCGACGAAAGGCATCAATCGGCGAGATTTTTAGCATCAGTTACAGCAATTTGAAATCAAAAAAATGGGCTGGAGTGTGTTTATTAAACATGTATCTTCTATTAGGTTGCTGCAGATGAAATGGCCGATTTAGTAATGACATAAAGTTGGCTGCAATTTATTATGTTGGCACAAGGCGGCGCAAATGATATGACATATTGAAGTATAAATACTGCTACCTTGGTTTATGGAGTCATATATGTTTTGCTCTTCATAGTGATCGTAAAAACAAAAAGAGAAAATGAACATGGAAGTGAATCAAAAACGGCTACTTTTACTATACGAATTTAAATTAGAGCACAACGCAACGGAAGCAACGAGGAATATCAGCAGCGCATTTGAGCCTGATACAGTTAGCGAACGAACCACTCGGCGGTGGTTCGAGAAATTAGACGTTCACAATTCGACAGTTTGCCGCCACTCGCAACAACTTGGAAAAGTTAAAAAGCTTAACAAATGGGTTCCGCATAATCTTACCGAGCAAAACATAACGTGTGGAATGGATATTCCAAGTTCTCTTTTCTCCCGCAACAAAAAGGAACGGTTCTTGCACCGAATTGTAACCTGCGATGAAAAGTGGATTTTATACGATAATCGTCGCCGATCGGCCCAATGGCTAGATGTCGATGAAGCGCCAAGACACACGCCGAAACCAAGCCTTCATCCAAAGAAAATAATGGTAACTGTTTGGTGGTCTGTAGCTGGAGTTATCCACTATTCGTTCCTGCAACCTGGCGAAACCATCAATGCTGAGAAATAATGTGCTCAACTGGATGAAATGCATAAGAAATTGATAGTCCAAAGACCTAGGCTTGTCAACAGGGATGGAGTGATATTACTTGCTGATAACGAACGACCTCATGTATCGAGAACAACGGTCCAAAAATTAAACGAGTTGTGCTATTAGACTCTTCCTCACCCTCCATATTCACCAGACTTCTCACCAACAGGTTACCATTTCTTTAAACATTTGGATCACTTTTTGACAGGAAAAAGATTTAATAATGAAGCTGCTGACAAAAATGCCTTCGAGGAGTTTCTTCGAACCAGAAACTCGGACTTCTACAAAACTGGAATAAATGATATCTCGTTGGGAAAAGTGTGTTGCATCGATTGGTACTTATTTTTATTAAATAAATTGTCTTTATAAAAAGTTACAGCTGTTTAAAAATTTATTACTAAATCGGTCATTTCATCTGCAGCAACTTAATAGTTGAACCAAGAAAAAAAAATTAAGTAAAAAAATCGTGAATTAGCACGCCCCATAAAAAAGTACGATTTATGATCATTTTTTCGACAGTTTTTGGGTCGAAAATGCTAAATTTTGAAAATTGGTTTTGGCATTATTGAGGTTCAACTAGAAGCTTATACTATAGAAAAAACGTGTGCCAAGAACTTTGAGAACTTTTTGAGTTATCTTGCCCGCCAATCTAAAAAAAAGTCCTTTCGAGAAAAACGCGTAGTTTTGACACACAGAAACTCTATGATTACAGCGTTTTAGCAACTAATCAGCGATTCAAGGCCCATACAGAAGTCCTTCAGTACGTTTATTTTTTAGATGTTAATTTAAGTATTTATGCAAAAAAAAGAGAATCGAATTTTTGAAAATTTTACATGTATCGCCAGCCTTAATCTTCATATCAAAAACACAAATTATTTTTTCTCAAAGGGCTACTGTCTCTTCAAAACGTTTTCATTTTTTTGGCGAAAACTTTTATATTTAATAAGATAAATATGCTAACTCTTGTTTATTCAAACCGTATTCGTGCAAGCTTGGAATATATCCTTTTCGTAGGTTTTTGGTAATAAAAAAAATATTACATATTTTCGATTCAAATTCACATATTTTCAACTCAAATTCGTAAATTTTCGAGTCGAATTCTTAATTTTTTCATCAAATTCATACTTTTTCAAGTCAAATTCATAATTTTTCGAGTTAAACTCATACGTTCTTAGAATTAGTTCATATTTTCCACATAAAATTCATAAATTATGATCTAGGTGAAAAAATTTAAACTCGTTTCGAACAAAATATGAATTTGACTCGAAAAATGATGAATTTGACTCGAAAACTCATGTTTTAATTTGAAAAATATATGAATTAGACTCGAAAATATTATGAATTTTACCAAAAATCGGTGAATTTGACTCGAAAATGGTGTGTATTTTTTGTGAGCATCGTTTTTTCCCACTCACATAATTTGTAATTGACTCGAACTCACTCGGATTCATCCGAAACAATCAATACCTTCAACAATCAAAATTGCAAGAAAAATATCCTTCGAATCTAATAATTCCCTGAAATTCCCCTTTCCCTAATTCAACTTACAATGCATGCACTATACCGATAATTTGATTGCCACCCTCAACGTAACAACCTCATCATCGTGATCTGTGCGCTCCGTTCGAATCACAAGAGACGGTAGGAAAACCCCTGAGGGTCAATGGTATAACACAGGGCACCAGTTGACGACAGCTGCTCTTTTTCGTTAGAAATCAACCAACACTCGAACAAATTCTTAGGCACATACAAGCAAAATGGCTCATGCTGGGTAACTTAACTGCGAAAGTTGATACAGGCAGGACGGTCTCCCAGTTGTATTAGTGAAAAAAAAACACATACGCATATCTGTGTTCAGAAGATGAGGAAATTGATGAGAACCACATGTGTAGACAAGACGACTCAAAAGTATTGGAACAAACATTTCAGCGATCGTCGTAACCGCGATTCGACATATCCCAGCAGCAACAGCAACACACTCAAGACGTTGCTGAACATGCTTCGACTAGGAGGGCTATCTTAAAAAGTGATGAAGCAATCTAGGCGGATTTGTTGTTGTTGTCGTCACTGGTCTTTGAGAAAGGTAACGTTATTTGATCAATTCGTCATATCGGTCTGGAGCTGGAGCTGGCTGGGCAGGCAGCTTTTGATGGTGAATTGGTCTATGGACCGTTTTTTTTCTTGGCCTCTACTCTGTACTAATAATTATATTTCTGTTGTGCGAAATGCTGTCGAAATAATGTGTATATTGTATGGTAGTTTTGCAGATGCAACCATTAGTTTTTTAAATAATTTTATCTTAAACCATTTATCTATAACAGTTTTTATTTCGAGAGTTTTTGGCATGAAACAGGTAGTCTTTAAAGTAAATTGGTAACGTTTTGATGTCGGGAAAAGAAGTCATTGCCTCTTGTTCTAATGAGGGGCTTCATATATATATCTGGACATGAGAGGAATTAATATGTTTCTTTTGAAAGAACATATAATCAACGAAATAGTTAATGCTGCCATGGACCTCTCATTTTACTTTGGGGGGCGATTTCTATTTTTGGTAAAATGGTTCTGTAATAAGTATATTTACCAGTTCAAAGCGATTGACATTGTAATTGTCGATTAGATAGGAAAAAATAAATGACTTGCGTGCAACATTAGAGGTTTGCCAAAGAGATAATTTCATAAATATACGTTCGGTTCATGATGCAAAATTAAGATTTTCGTTATCGTAATGAATGCAATCATATTGCTGAACATGCCACCCAAGACGAAAATCTAAATCAATTGCTGTTTTAATTAAGGTCGTTTTCGAAAAGTTACAATGAAGGAGGTATTCCTGGACGCTACTTTGCGTTTTTTTTGCTTTTTTTTTGCGCATGAGCATACTTTCCTTCTTCGTCACTTTTTTTTTATGGGTTTGGGTGCTGATATGGCCAAAGTCCTTGGGATCTTAAAAATGTTTCTTAGGCCGAAATTTGGATTCGTGCATTGAATCTGAAGAATTCCTTGAAGTACGCTCTGAGATTAATGATCCTGCAGTTTAAACCTAATTATTTTTTTCGATAAGTCTCATATTTTTCAATATGTCTGGTATTAGATTTATTCGTTTATATATAACTCGACTTTTCTTCATACGATGTTCTTTGATGGTAAGTTGCTTCAGATTTACTCATAAGCTTGTTTCAGGTCTTTTTGCAGCCATCTTCGCTTTTTCTTTTGATAAGAACTCCAGCCAATTGGTTTGCCATTGATTTTCTCATTTTGTCATCCATCTTTTTTTTTTGATTAGCAGTAATTTGTTTGAAGTCAAAACTTTGCTGATCCGCAGCCTATATTACATAGTTAGTTTCAATGCAGATGCCATAATCGATATTTTGGCAAAATGCCTCTCATGTTCTATTTTTGTTTGTTTTATCAATCCTGCTGAACATTAATCACTCATCTGACCTTTTTCGTCCCTGAGCAGCATGGTTTTATGGTTTGCTTCGACAAACCTTTTTATATCTGCGAATTGTTGCCTCAGCTTTCGATTGCCAACATCAAGCTGATCTATTCTATATAGACTTCTCTACTTCTTCTGACTATGGGAAACATTACATAATTCGCAAAAAATTCGAAAATTTCAGAATATCTCGTTCTCATTTCTCTTATTTTCTCTTCTACCTTGTTAACCGTTCCTGCAGAGTGACTCTAAATGGTTCTATTACATGTTTTCATCTTTTCCGCACCTACCCCAAAAATCCACTCTCCGTCCTTTATCTTTTATTTTGTGCAAAGTGAGGAGAACTGCATACGGCTGTGGGTCAATTAACATTAAAACACTACAAAAAGTTTAATAAAAAGTAAGGAATCTTTGACCATTTGGCTCAGGTCAATGGAGAGTTCATTCAGTTTCGGTAAGTCAAGTCGAGGAAAAGTACTAGCTCCGTTTTACTGGAGTTCGGATTCAAACTACATTTCCGGCTCCGACGTGAAAGTATGTTAAGAGAGTGATTTAACAGTTCCACGCTACAAGCGGTCAAGGTTTTACTGCTTGTACGAGATCCTTTCATCAAGCGGTGCTACGTATGTACCTGTGATTAGAAAACGATCACTCCTGTATGACTTTTTTTTCACTCAGGCGGCTAAGGTAACGTCAATAACCATCCTCAGATAAATCATTTGCGATGGACAGGTTGTAGAGAAAGATTGAATAAAAGAGTGATCCACCATGGAACTTTCCATCGGAACTGTCTCCTACTTCGTAATGAGCATAGCAGTCAACACCTACAATAAGAGGCATGCCTGTCCTAGCGATTCCAGCAACTACATCCTTGACAATGTTACAGGTATTAAATGCACCATGGTCGTGAGCCATGTAGCAAGAAACAAACCAACATGTCCTTCGGTAGATATCCGTTGCAACAGCCAAGCTATCTGTTTCACAAGAACAAGAATGTTAATCATCTATTTTTGGTAAGAATCCATGCCCGTGGTTTCTTCAGACTTTCGGGTGCAATCAGTTTTGTATCCATCAGTCTTTATCCGTTGCTGCTGCTTTGGAATTAAAGTAAAATAATCCCACGACAGCCCGTGTACGGGTCTAGAGGTTGAAGCTGGCAGAGAACTTTATAATACAAATGTTCAATCATTGTGAATACGAGTGTTCCACGACGCGCTTTACCACTGATTTAAATCAGGTACCTAATCAGAGCTAGGTGAACTCAAAGTTTGGTGCGCAGACCCTTGTTCGAACCAGAGACCCCACACGCAAAAAGCCAGTACTCTATCCACTAGGCTACACTCAAGCTTCGCTGCTTTGGAATGGTGAAGATTAATTTGAAATATCGTCACCATAACCAGGGCCAATTCGAAGTCCTCTTTGGAAACTAGGGCTGTATCACTCCCCTCCTCAGGTTTTAGATTCAGGAGGTCTAAATAGCTACCCAAATCAAAGGTAGTCCGGACACTGATTCCAACATCGAGCTCAGATGCATCCCCAGAGAGGGAGAGAGTCTTCTACTTCAAGTTTTGTCTGACAGACTCAGGATCCCTCGATGTAGAACCCTTATCAGTGCCACTTCTATAAACATCCAGATATAATTTCTTGACCTCGTACTTCATAATACCTTTCCGGGCCTCGAAAAACGGTTGTGCCTCTTCATTTAAGATGAAGGGACCCTCCTACCGTTTTCAAAAAGCTCGCCAATTTTGGCCATCTTCCAATCTTGAAAGTCTAACGGTCTTTGAAATTGCTTCTGGATCAAAATTGAATCAGGTCAGGGATCCATACGCTGCATTTAGTCCGACTGCAGACTTCACCTTTCGGTACTACCTTTAGTTTAGCGCCTGACCAAAGTTTTCTTCGTTCAGAGATTGCCTGCTTGTAAAAGTTGGCTGAGCACTGATCGTCACACGATACTAACCTGATTGTTTTGCATCAATCCGCGTTATTCAGCTAGGTATCTTTCTGCATTTTACAACAGACTCTGAATAAAGCCTAGCTTAATTTCAGCCAGTTTTCTGTAAAGACGCTTCTAACTCCATTCCCGGCATCAATCACAACCCAGATAAAGCTCTCTTTGGCCATTTCATTGAAAGGCCAAGTAAGCCCACGAGCAGCTGCCATTTTTTAAATACTTTTTTTTCAATTTAACTGCTTTGAGCATTTCTCTCAGCCGACTTCTGTTATTTTTGAGTAGAATCATACAAGGAAGTTGTTGCTCTCCAACAAACTTTGTTGTTCATTGAACGGACACTTTTTCCTTGTCGGACAACGCTTTTGAGATTCCTCTTCCTCAGAGCTTTGAAGGTTGACCTTCTTGTTCTGTAAGCCAGATAGTAGTTGGCGAATAAATGTTAAGTGTATAAAGAGGGAGCGGGACTGAATATGGCATTAGTTGGCGGTCGGGTCGATTTATTCGCCGTGACCTTCACGTCTCCTTGGCCGCAGCTTCTGGTCTTTCCTCGGGCCAGGCTTGGTGAGCAAAGCCCCGGGCTGCATGAATCGGGGGTTGAGCGTAAGGAATTTAATGAATAGTAAGATTTTCTATAAATTTTTTTAGCACTGAAAAGTTTTTTAAACAGTCTAATACCAATAGCTTTGATGTTGCTAGGAACCCTTCCTGGTTTTATTAGTCATATTATGATTGGCTCCGTTCCGATATACCCACACCATTATGTCTTAAAAATTTAAATAGCCGCTTTGTATGGTTTCTGCTAGCCAATTGCTGCCTTCGTATACCGTTTTGGTCATTTTTGAAGCATCATCAGGTTTACGAAATACTATTCTTTCCACTTTTAAACATCGCTACTACAGCACTCACTTCAGGCCGCCCAATTTCTGCATATGCCTCTAATTCGATTCCAAAAAATAAAACCAGGTTCAAACCATCTTTCCTCCATGTCGATGCTGCTCTTTTTGGTGAATTTTGGTTTTCATATCTCGCCTGCTACGTCCTTATTTGTTCCCTCTGAATTTAGCTCTGAACTATAGAAGATTTCTGAAAACAAAACTGGACAAATCAAACATTTTACACGTATAAGATATTTGTTGACATTTAGATCAGCAGCGGTCACACAGAATACACAGATCATTTTGCGGCTGGAAGCAGTCGCTGAAGGAATCATTTACTCTGAACATCTTAAAGTCATCAGGAAAGAGGATTATAGATTATAGATAATATATGATATGATAAATATTAAAAATAATAATGGACCCAGCATCCAACCTTGGGAACGCCGGAAAGAGAACAGAAGAGAGAAAATGTGGCATGTTCACATTTGGAACGCAGATAGGATCAGAAATATAGGATCAGAACCGAGATAAAATAGGCCCGAAATTCCAGAACCTGCGACCTTTATAAGAAGAAGTCTGCGGCCAACAAAATCAAAAGCTTTAGAAAAGTCAGGGTACACCAAATCCATTTGTATCTGTTGGAATGTTATGAGATTACAGGTAGTCTGCTTTAAATGACTCTTTCGAGAACTTCATCGGATTAATGGAGATGTGAAACGCAAGAAGATTTCCAGCTAGACGGGAAAGAGCTAAAGAAGAAGCTAAGGCAAAGGAAACGAACAAGGGCTAGGCAAAAGGACTTAGCTAGCGAATTCGGGATGCCCTCAGTATCAAAACTGATGTTAACACTAAGACACTCGAGTAAGGACTGCATTTTAACGATTGCCTAGATCGAGTCTAGGTCTAGATAGCCCCTTGCACTGCGACCTCCTGGATCTATTGTAACTTCTGGGCGCTATGTCTTATAGGATATTCAGATTCCTTGTAAACTTGGATATTTCTCCGGATGGATCTTTTCTAATGTCCCAGATAGGAAAAGGAGAGACAACAAGCATCTTAGCGTCCTAAATAAAAGAGAGAAGATTTTATCAGCGACAAATTAAAATAAACTTTGCATCTTGGTTTGACAGATTATGTGGGCAAGAAGTGACACAAAACCCAGTTTCACCACTTCTTGCCTAGATGTGTTTACTGCATGTTTGTTAAAAAAATAATTTCGTTTATTTTACTACCTCGTAGGTTTTCGTACGAGACAATCAAAAAGTGGAGCTCTGAGCGTATAAAACGTGCATTTATGAAATTTAATATTAATAAATAACCTTCTTACATATGGAAAAATTTCAAGTTACGAAGTGACAAATCTAGAAAGTCAATCTTTCAACGTCAATCTCGTTTGAATAATGATTACAGCAACCTTGATTTAATCTTTCCATCAAATTCTTGTGGTTGATTTCACTTCAACCAACTCTCCCGTTTTACGACATGTAAATCATTTAGTTGTCTGACAAGAAAATCACAAACTACCATAATTTCACTTAGTCCGAACCGAAACAAGAACAAAAAAAATTTGCATCTTATGAGGTGTGGAAAATTCACAAACAACTCCATCGCATCGAAGGTCGATTCCATTATTCAACCACCAACTGAATTACATCAATCAAGCACCAAATGACAGCACCATATACGAGTAAATTTCGGAACGAGAACAACAAGACCTCTGGCTGTAATGATGGAATCGGACGACACATGGCAGGTCACCTTGTCTACGTAGTGCTATTACATAGCTAGCTACCAAGTGCAGTTGCTGGTCCATACAAGACATCCATACAAATGTATTTCAGTTTCAATTTTGCAAACAGTTTCCAATTAATTTAATTTAAACTGCCTTCCGTCGACCAATCACACACCCAAGATTCAATGCAAATGGAAATTAAGTCTAGAAAATTTGCATTGCAGTTTGTTTTTTTTTTCTTCAGCGAGGTCTTAAGTTTGCTGGCATAATATGCATAGTTGTCCAGAGGCCCAGGTGTATATGAGTAAGTTGTAATTCTTAATCTTATTGCTTGGATAAAGTAATGAGGTAAGACAACGGTTTATCTCATATGGTTTCTGTTTCTTAGTTGCACATATTCGTATGTGTGGAGCATGTATGCTAACATGTAAAGTATTTTTCATGTGAAATGTTACGATTTGAAGCCTAGCCTGACGGATTCAGGTTTTTTTTTCACAATTATTCGTTGCTACAGCACGATCTAGTTTTATCTTTGCATTTTTGAAAACGCAATGTGCATATGTTGTTGTATTTAATCCTGTTGTTGCTAATTTTGTGAATTAATCGATGTAATTTCATGTTAGGGCAATATTTACCTTTGCCGCAAAAATCATAAAATGATTTTTTTTTTTGATTTAGCTAATTTTATGCTATATTAAAATGCAAAGCATTCTCAAATCCTAGAATTAAAATGTATCTAAAATGAAATAAATGTATTAAAATGTAAGATTGTATTAAATGTATTAAAATGGAAGATTATACACTTGCATCTATATAACTCAAATCAAATTAGTGATTAGATGAGTCATATTTCGACTCCATTCAAATTCTTAAAGTCATGAATTTAAGAACCGCATCTTATACCTAGCTTCTGTTGCATCTTATACCTAGCTTCCTAAGTTTTTGGCTTGATAGTTAAATTATGGGGTTTAATTAATTACAAGAACCATTTTAAAAGTACCCTGACTACATCCTCGTACTAGATTTGAGATTTTAGGCTCTCACAATGATCTCCTAGATTTCTCAAGCTAACGTTCTGTTCTCAAAGCAACAAAAATTATTCTGTTCATATGCCCATTCTCTGAAAAATTCCCATTGTTTTCACCACTCCATATTCCCCAATGATACCACTGTTTTTAATCTACGAAAAATCTGCGACCTCTTTCCATAGTATTTTTCTTTCTTTTTCTCCTAGCTCAATCCAATCTCATTTTATGAACTTCTCCATGTTGCTTTGTCTTCCCTTCTTTCATTCACACAAGTCCTCTGAAAATATCCTTAAATGAAACAGGGCAATAGTGCGAGGAGGAGGGTTGGTCTATAAATTCTCAGACGACCAACACAGTTCCATTCATCAGGAAAAGAAAAATCGAGATAGGAGCCCTAAAAATTAGGGGGAAACAGGTGCGTCTACAGAAAGAGGTGAAATATCTAGAAGCCCATAGGGATAGGAAATTCACCTGAGATAGTTATTTATATAAAGTAACACTGAAGGCCACTTAGTCTCTTTGGGTGACCAATCAAATGCTTGGACGCAACTGACAACATCAATAGATGGCCGGCTTACTTATTACAGGAGCAATGAGCTCCACCCCAACAGCAGGGCTATTTCCTAATATTTGCACCATTTTGGCGCAGTTTTTCCAATATTTACACCATTTTGGCGATTTGAAGGAGCATTTTCTATATGGCTTGCTGACAAAGTTGACAGGCAACTTCAATAACAGGTCACTCCAGCTGTACAGATAGATCAGCTTCTGCATGGTCTACAATATGAAGGATATGAGGCTAACTGGACTGTATGACTTTGGAAGGTTAGTCAGTTTGTTGTCATCTTTGGGAACAACCACCATTAGCACCATTAGCACCACTCTGGTTTTTAGTTTTCTTGTGGGTCGTTGTAGCAGAGCCGGGATACTCCCATCTGGTCTTGATGATTTAAAGACTTTTGAGTTCGTACCAGATGATCTGTTTAATCAGTTGTGAGTTGTGTTTAATCAGTTGTCAGGGCAATCGTCTTCTTCCTCAAACACACTATGATTACCAATTGTACACTTTGGGAAATGTGATTTAAGCAACACTTCCAGGATATCACCGCAGGTAGTCGTCATCCCTCCATCTGGGGTTCGAAATAGTCCTATATGCGCTTGGTGGTCCTTGGACAGAGCTTTCCGTTTCCTTATGCCGGGTTTCCACCAAAGAGACAAAACAAAAAACACGGACAAAACATGTTTTTCTGAACAAAAACACGAATGTTTTGTAAAAACTGAACAGTTTCGCGAGCATTTTTGTCTCTGAAAACTGTTTTAGTAAACAAAACACCTTTTTTGTCCGTGTTTCTTGTTTTGTCTCTTTGGTGGAAACCCGGCATTGCAGTGTCTGCGATGTTCTTAAAACTCACAGAAGGCACTCCAAGCCTTTCGTTTGAATTTCTTAAGCTCTTTCCTTTTGTTTTTGAATCCATCGGTATGAGCCTGAGTTCAAACAAGATTCTATGCAGTGGCACAAAAATGGATACTACCATCTAATGCTGCCTCCACATTGTGGGCTATTATGTGGCCCATTGTGTAATCGAGCGATGGCTTGTAGTGGCCGACAGTGGCGTAGCATGGAAATGGCGATGGCCGAGGATGGCTTTCGGAACGGTTTTTCACACATCAAAGCGGCCATCATGCGCAACCGAAAAGTCATGACCGGTCCATCTAGTGGACCAGCGTGTGGAGGCAACTTTGTGATGGTTGCCATCATTGCGACCGTTGCAGTGGCCGATGATGGCCCAGAATGTGGAGGCAGCATAAGAAATTCAACGTGTGACAGTCTACTGAAAAAGTCATGGCGAACATTTTTGGAACTCAGAAGTGATTCTATTGTTTGATTTTAAAACAAAGGCGTCTCGATAACTGGAAAATATTATGCTTGAATCCTAGAGCGGTTGAAAGAATCCACAAAACAGAAAGGAAAATTAATCAGTGGTGTCCTCTTTCTGCATACCAACAAATGTTGTTTTGAGTTGACTGCCCTGTATAAGGTGGGATTCAATACTTTAGATCAGTCGCCCAACTGCCTTAATCTGGCTCCCAGTGATTATTATCTTTTTCCAAAATTGAAAAAGCAACTTCGGGGGAAGAAGTTTTCAAACGGTGAAGAAGTGAAGAACGCAGCTTCGGCGTATTTCTCCGACAAAGACAAAACAATTTTTTTAGAAGATATACATAAACTAGTTGAAAGATCCTCAAAAATGTATTAGAGTTGCAGGCTAATATATTGAAAAAGAAAAAGAAATTTCTCCATTCCGCGAACCTATTGATCCACCTTCGTAATAACGGGGAGCTCAGGAATGAGTCGACTAAAAAGAGGTACTTACCCAGCTGAGCCATGTGATCCAGTACATTTCAATCAATCGAAACCACTCACACCTCAGTGCTTATGTATGATCCAGAAACACAATGAGCAATGCAATGCACATAAAGTAAGCAATTATTCTTACCTATGCTTCGCCGGAATATACGTGTATGTTGTATTATCTCTTAGTTCTCTGCGATGAGCTGATTAATTAATTTTGTCACCGCTCAAAGCTCTTAAGCTGGTCAATGATCTTGTGATCACTACACAGGGCTATGTGACCTATTTTTCCAGTTATTAGATCTGCGCGGTTAACTAGTGAAAGATCGTATATAATGATTGATGGCACAGGTTAGATGAGCTGGATGAATACGGCCGGTACCACTATCATATAGTTCTATCGCCGAAAATCTCACAAATGTAGACTTCTGAGCAGCAGCACGGCTGCGATCACTTAATGTTATTGTTTCTGCAGAAGATTAGGCGGTACAATCCCCTCATATTTGTAATTTAAATAGCAAGGCATGGCTTGTGCTGTGTGGTTTGGATTTTTGCTTGAAATTTGGATGGCGTTGGGGACTAATAGTCCAACGCTAGTGACGGATAGATAGCTCAGATAAGGTAGGCTGGAGGTTAAGTTGTTCCAAATTTGCAAGAATTTGTGGTCTGTTAAACTGAAGATCTAATTGATAAAAGTAAAGGCGCAATATGCCGCCAGTACTCTAAACATTAGCAACGGCACCTACTCATAGCACTTTTGGAACGATTCCGAATGTGCGGCTCAGTAGAAATAGTGAGCGAAACTGAGCTGGCTCACTTTAAAGAATCGTATCACCAACCACAATCCACTAGCTAATGATATTTGGACAGTCATTAGGTCACTAGTCAATTTAGTTGTTCTAGCGACAACGACTCTTAAGAGTACGGTCAAGTGGGAGCAAAGAGGAGGTCGAGACGCGAAATCGATTTTGTCGCTACTATCGCTTTGATGCGCAACGCTCACGTCGTTCTGACTTGGCCGTACCATGAGCCATCCTTTTCTTCCTGATTCTTCTTCATTCTTCATCATTCTTCTTCTTCATTCCTCATTCTTCTTCTTGATTCCTCATTCTTCTTCATCGTTCCTCAGTCTTCTTCTTCATTCCTCATTCTTCTTCTTCATTTCTCATTCTTCTTTTTCATTTATTCTTCTTCATTCCTCATTCTTCTTCATTCTTCTTCATTCTTCATTCATTCTTCTTCATTCATTCTTCTTCATTCATTCTTCTTCATTCATTCTTCTTCATTCATTCTTCTTCATTCATTCTTCTTCATTCATTCTTCTTCATTCATTCTTCTTCATTCATTCTTCTTCTTCGTTCTTCTTACTCATCATCGCTTTTTTTTTCCTAAGAAAGATTTGTTTAGCAAGTTTCCTTGACTGTATCTTTGCTGTATATCTTCGATTAGTTCACCTATTATTTTAAAAACTGATTTTAATTGATTCCGTACTCCTAAGCGAAACAAATAGAAGTCAACCCGGAGTTTCGTAGATTCCTCCCTATTTATAATGTGCAAGTGTGGAAGCACTGATAACATGATAGACAACATTCATTATCAAATGCGCAGAAGTAAACCAATAGATTTTTGAAGAAGAGGGCAGATTATCCTCGAAAAACCAATATCAATCAAAAAATTGAAATATACATACAAAGATGTAAAGGATAAAAGGAGCTATGGTATATTTGGATAAAAAGAGCAATTATTTTAAAATCTTAGGTGATATTGATTAGATAGTAGTAATTAGATAATAGGTCGGGGTGAATTCCTTATAATTCGGACTGCTACGAGATTCAGATTCTCTTCTAAGATTTTTCTCTCAGCACACTTCACTCATACCGTTGTCCCAGTATTTGCATTCCATGTCATAATACCTTGCACATCCGTTTCGTATATTTTCCTAGCCCTGTTTTGATGCACTCCAGCTCAAGTGATAGTGAAAGTCCCTTACAAAATGTCTAGTTAGGAACACAAACAACTACAAAATGATTAAGAGTACAATCGATTGTACGATTGTCCTTCTCCGTTCAATCAAATTTCAAAACATCAACAACATCACAACATTAAATCGACACATTAGTTTCTATCGCCGCAACACGAACTGCATCGTAGGCCTGAATAGACAGACACAAAATGAACTTCGTGGACGTCAAACAATCCGGGGTAATATCACCATCTGATTGGGGTCAATTGAATTGAATTGGCGCTTCTATTTCGCATTCGAATTCGAGTGACTTTTAATTGCATGATCAGACACATTTTCTTTTCCTATCGATCGAGAGAGTACGAGCATAATAAGTGTCCACGGTTAGCTTGAAGAGCCTCTCCTCAATCAATGTGATCTTTTTCGTCTTTTGTTGGACAACTCATGTTTTCACGTAAAGCGTCATGTGTGGACATACTTATGTCTGATGTTCAAATCTACCGCATCTCGACAATTGTAAGCAAAAATAAATTCACCGTCAAACGAAAGTCTAAACATGAATTGAGAAAAAAAAACACAATCTTTTGAATTGTTCGAGTGGCGGCGAATAGTAAGTATTTTTTTCTCATACGCGAACCGTTAAGATGGGTTTCGTGCAAAGACATTGCCAACGATGGCGGCGATATGAAATTGTCATTAACATAAATTCGATGTTCATTACAGGTATGCATGTATCTACTTGAAAGCTGACTAATATTAGATTGTAATGAAAGCTTTGCGGTAGAGTGTTTTGTAATCCACATACAAATTTGCAGTTATTGCGAACACGGAGCAATCTATGTTGGAAATTAATGTGAACTATTAATTATTATGTGAATACAAGCATTGTGTCGGATGAGATTATGCAATTAAAATTCCCACCAGTGAAAATGATTATAGAAAGGCCATCAGGAGATCCGAGCTTATAAACTAGTTTTCCAAGTTGATTTTAACCTTTTCGATAAATTTCTGTCCAGCTATCCAGTTTTTTTTTACCATTCTTGGACAGTCGCAGTACAACAACTTAGTTCTCCGTTTTTTTAAAAGATAAATATGTTTGCCAATATTGACCGAAATGTCCACTGCCCGAAATTCATGACAGAATGATTGATAAAAATGTCAACGGAAATACTTTTGAACAAATTTTCCTCAGCAAAAACTTCCTAGAAAATCGAATGTACATGTGCGCAAGCATGACACAAGAATTGTTGTGCAGTGGTAACAGAGACGATTCAGCGACTTTAATGGTCACTTCGAATAAAATTTGCCAACAAATATTTACTCGAGTTTTTTTTCCTGTCAAAAGATAAAGGAACTTAACCAACAAGACTGTGCATGATATTATTTGTATCTCTCAGTTGGAAAGTGTGGATAAAGTGTGCTTAACGTGTGCAAACATATAATTCGTGTCCGTTCATGATTTCACTGATATATCCGATAGATCGGTCGCACTAGAAACTATCCAAATGGACTTTAGGCTATAAAAACAGGGCCGGCCTGTACTGCCTGCGACAAAGAAAAGGTTTTTTTTCTCGCAAAATATTCTTATCGCTGGTAAATATGCTAAGGAATGATATCACTAAACTGTGATGATCGTCACTAGTAACAGATGTTCGATGATAATCATTAAAACATGATTTAACTTAATGTAATTTATATGATTTTGTTGTTTTGTTAGGTTAGTTTTCAAAGATGAGTTGTATTCAGATGACGCATGTAATAGATGATGACACATATCCTACTGTCATATCCTGTCTACTATTTTATGATGATGTGCTTTTTTTACTATTGTATTAAGAATGCCAAAAACAAATATTCCCTGTCTAGTTTAAACTTCAGGAATCATTAAAAAAAAGATATGTTGCAAAGTGCGGAGGCGTTTTCTTCGAAGTTTCTACTTGATGGAAGCCCAGACACTTTTGATAGTATTGGCATCAGACGATTGTGAAGGCCAATCAACTGTTATGATGTCATTTTCGTGTTTCCACTCAGTGCAGAGTCGGCTCTGGTCTTTGGAATCATTGTCTTCCTGCTAGATCAATTCTTCGTCTTTCGTGATGAAGGGACGTTTGGTAGCAAGGTAAAAAGGCTTTCTTGTAAATTTCGACCATTTTGGGAGCATTGAGGTTGTAGGTAAAGAGTTGCAAAACGCCAAAACCCTTTTTTGAGAATCAGCCCCAAAGATGCACTTTAATTGGATGTTTGATTGCTGGACGAATTGGTTTGAGGAGGAACACCATACCCGTGGAATGATGCCAAAACCCCGAACAGAAGCTTCATTAGAGAAAACTACATTACTACAATCACGAACAATATTTTCCTGTGCCCAGGTGAGTCGTTTGGCAGTGTGTTTTTCGGACAGCATTGGTTTCTTCAATTTACTCCACTATTTCAAATTATTCGCGCACATACACTGTTATGAAAATGACTAAAAAAAAACACCGGCCGGTGTTCCATGGAGTCCAGCATTTTACAGGGTACTTTGACATCAAATTGGTGGTGAATATAATAAACACCGTTGGGGTAACTCAGAAATATTCCTCAGTGGTGAAAATGTGATATAAACGGATAATTTTTTCCTCGTTGCATGTTGCAAAGAAACACCTAAAGGCTCATTTATGACCTCATTCAGGATAATTTGAAGAAGAAAATCGGTAGATTTTCGCAAGATCTATTAAGATATACAAAAAGTAATCCCACGACAACCCTCGTACGGGTCTACGGGTTGAAGCCGGTAGAGAGCTTCATTACAATTTTTTATAATCATTGTGAATACGAGTGTGGAGTGATTACTTCCACGACTCACTTTACCTCTGATTTAAATCAGGTACCTAATCAGAGCTAGGTGAACTCAAAGCTTGGTGCGCGGACCCTCGTCCGAACCTGGATTCGAACCAGGGACCCCACACGCAAGAAACCAGTGCTCTACCCACTAGGTTACTCAAGCTTAGGATATACACCAAGATTTATTCCAGAAAGGTGTCAATATCATTAAATTTTATTAACATATGAATAAACACGCAAAAGAAATTTATTCGTTTGGTGTACATTAACACTGAGAAGAAAATTTTCCACTGTAGAATGAACATGTTTCCATCAATACCCTATCGGTTGTAAATTATTCATTTCATTTATCCCATCGGTGTCCGTTTGTTTCCCTTTAGGGTTTTTCACATCTCTGGATTTTCTCTTTGTCGTTTTCGGTGAAGGGAAATTAATTTTCCACCGAACGGTCATTTGTGATTTTAGCACCATTATGGTGGTGTATTAAAGAGCATGAAATGCATCAAAGAGTGTAAAATTATAGATTATCCGCTGTGTGGTGTAAAAAAGCACTTCAAATTTTTTAATGTGTATTTACAAATAGTAACGTGCGATGCGTTCAGTCTTCAATTTTACTTGCCAATGACGAAAGGGCAAGCCAGGGCTCCGTGAAAATAATGTCACGATCAGTTTTTCGTCCTTTTTGGCCACTTTTCCTGATGAATCGTGATCTGGAAGATCGTCGTCAGTTTTCGACTCTATAAATCGTTTTACCCACTTCTGAATAAATGTCTTCGACTTGTTAATATACTTTGCAGCCACTGCATAATATATTTTTGACCCTTTTGGTTGCGTACAAAGAAATACGACTTCTAAACGTTTCGCGTACACGCCACTCATCGCGGTTTCTGTGTTCCTCTGATAAGAAATGGACACATACTAAATTTTTTACAAAAACGGGGTCTCCCTGAACATGATATAAAAAGATTTAGGTATGTATAAATTACCGACTGCGAGTAATGCCGTATATGCTTTTACTTAACACACTGTATATAGCATATGAAAATTTAATATAGCACTTAGGAAAAGATATAGAAATAGAGAGATTTCTGGTAGAGAGATTTCAATACTTTAAAAATTCAAACAGTTGCTGCTTGTTTCCATCATAAGATGTTTATCACATGAAGATTCGTCTTGCATTTGCTAGCATCATCATCATCATCATCGGCGTTTCAACCAGGGTCCGGCCCTGATTTCCTTCAACAATTTTTTTTCCATCGGTCCCGATTGCGAGCCGATGTCATCCAATTAGGCACCCTTAATCTCTGAGTGCCCTGGTCAACGCCATCCCTCTAGCGCAACCAAAAGTGCCCACGCTATCGTCTGCCGTAAAATCCGCAAAAAAGAGTTTTCCGAGCAGGTTCCTCTTCGATCATACGAGCTAGGTGCCCTTCCTACCGGAGTCTACCGAGCTTTATCTTTGTGATTACCTCTGCTTCTAGGTAAATAGTGTATAACTCATGGTTATAGCGTCTCGGGAATCGCCTTTCTTCAGATATGGGGCCAATGATTCTCCGCAAAACCTTCCTCTCGCACGATGCCAAGAGGTCAGAGTGCCTTTTGCTGAGAACTCAAGTCTCGAATTCATACGACCATATTTTTGTACAACGGAAGCTATGATCCGAAAGCACCGACACCAAAAATCTGCCTCACGTTAAGACCAACTTACTCTGTGTATTTGATTTTGATCAAAAACTATAGACATGACTCATTTTGAGGGCTATTGATAAAAAACTGGTAAACTTATATGTTTTTTACTTATGTTGTGAAAATTTGGTGGTAGCATCTCTTGGTTAAAAAATGATCGCAATATCCCGTGCTGAATGTCTTTCACCCTAGAAAAACTTTTGAAATTTCAGAATTTACGAAACTGAATCATAGCTTACTTTTTAGGTTTACTTTTTTTTACAAATTGAGCATTTATTGGTAACATCTCTCTTATTGCGAAAATGACCAAAACATTGTAGCTGGCAACCCTATCCAAATAGTTTATATTTATTTATTTTTTAATCAATCAAGGTGCACAGCAAAACAATAACAGATTTACACATGTTTTCCTTAAGCTTAGTTAAAATTATATTGATACATGCCAGCAGAATTTTGGAAGAGGTAAAAATTTGGTTTAACAATTCAAAGCAATCAATAATTCTTTTTTAATAATGGCTTAGAGATAGCTGAAGAATAGTAGTTTGGAAAATTGATTAATATTTTATCTATTTACCTCCTTTTTGCACAATTTTTCATGCTGATCTGAAAACCGTTTTTGGTCCGATTACCAAGTGTGTAATACTAAGCAAATTTTTGTGTAGCTAATATGGTTCACGGTCCAATTTTAGAGGTTGCCCGATCACAGAGTGAATTTTCTTCAAGAAATATGTGCGATGATGTTATAGCTCAATTGTTCAGGTGGTTCGATCAGACAGTGTCCCGATTAGTAGGTTTTGCTGTATAGCCCAAATATAGTTTTTCATAAAAATAAGTAGCCCAAAAACCGCCAACCCGCGAAATGAAAAAAACGTCCCGCGAGCTCAAATTTTAGATAGCCCAATTGGCGGGAAATAGCCCAATCTGGCCACAGTGGGAGAAGACAACATACTGAAAAAAAAAAGAATCAACAACAAAAAACACCAACAAAATCTACTTACTAGTCAGGCAACTGTCGGTAATATGTCAGAGCACGAGGTCGAGTTTAGCCGATGTCTTCAAGTAGCCCATCTTATTTTATTTGACAGCAGTCTGCCTCCGTCATGGCTACCAATTCCCATGCTTTCCCTTGGCTTGGTTGTCTGCTGTCGGTCTGACATCTTGAAGAAAATAGAAAGAAAAAGTAAATAATGTTAGTCAGTAATAAGTGCAAATGATTTTGAACGGTAGGTTTTGCGGAACAGCTAAATAGTCGAATCTTCTGAAAAAAATAAGTAGGTCTAAGTATAGCACTATACCTAAATATATTTGGGAACACTTGATTGGACTGATAAAACTAGCTGCTGACACAGCGAAAATGAATTTCAGGCCAAACAAACAGCTGGCAAACATTAACATATGAATAAAGGGAATCTACTTTTAAAGTCACGTAACTTCCTCAAAAAGGATATTACGAAAAATCTAACCCCAAAAACTTTCTACACGTGGCAACACAACTAGCAGAGGATCGATATTAGACTCAATAGAAAGGTATACTGTTGGGAACTCTAGATTAGTTATGGTTTGAGCACTTTCATCTCTTTCATAAAATATATCGTAGCACCACACCATGTTTGGGCACTTTACCCTGATGGTGAACTTTTATAAACTAAAAATATGTAAAATGATAGAAATAATACGGTATTAATGCTGCCGAAATATTAATATCTTAAGTTTTAGGTTGAATGACCGAAGCTATATTATGGAAAAATAAATAGTAAAAAATAAAGGTCCCAGCTGAGGTCAATCATGGCTCTAGACTAATTCTGAAGTAAATGATGGTATCTAAATAAAGAGATGACGGCATTTTTCAAGTCCACGCAGCTAGAATTGTACAAAATTTGATGTCAAGCTGCGTTTCAAAAGACTTAAAAAAATGTAGAGACTAACTTATCGGAAGCTTTTCACTGCGTTGCTCAAACCTGAATATTTTAACGGTAGACCACCTACTTTTCTTGACTTAAATTACCATTCTAAAACATCTTCTGCATTTATATCTGTGATAAAATATCATTTTAAACCAGCCTAGCTTCCAATCGAAACTATATGATGTCGAATTTCAACTAACAAGCGAAAAATCCACCATCTTCAGTTCTATTAAAACGTGTTAACACATTAATCAACAGTTTATTGACCACTTCAAATCCGCATATACTCTCAAACAATACACACCCAAAACCAAAACCAAAAAAACCTACACTGGATCTAACCAATTATCGAGCATTACCAATAAAACACCTAAATCAAACCTGCCAAATAATCGCTTCAAACACCATACAGCTATAAATAATAAATCCCGTGAAAAAATCCGCCAAACTCTTCATAAACAATAAACCCACACCGAGAACGATCTTCAACAATGTTAAAATCTTAAATCGTTGGTTTACGCAGGTTTAGTCTTCGGTTTTTTTTTGAGAGATCAGATTTTATAGCGACTATATATGGTGCTTTTATCGAATCGATGTGGTTGAAATGGCCGCGAAAATTTCTTCGCATGCAATAAAAGCACTCGAATAGAGCGAGAGAATGAAGTGTCCATGTCACCGTCGACAATATCGTCGTGACCATTAAATTTTCTTTTCACTTTTTCCATACGGTAATTTTTCGTAAATCTGTGCAAGTCTGTTGTAGCGAATTGGGGAGAAAAAAACCTTCGTATCCATTCGCACGTCATTTCGCCGGACGTTGTTGGTGTCGACATCATCGTCGTCGTCGTCAAAAGACGCTGATTTGGGCGCGCGGGGTCAAAAAACTCCTAGCATCGAGTTCACCTTTCTTTAGGCCAACGCATTCATCTCGAAACACGTAAAAAATGTTGCTGGCTTCTAGCATGTACCCAGCACAAGTTCGTCTTGGCGCACACTAGATCCACCAGCAGCAGCATCGACAAAAAAACTAGATAGGCACGCCACAATAAAATCGAAAAAAGGTCGATTCACAAAGATGAAATCAATTGTCTACAGTTGATCTTGAAGCCGAGCTCTGGATTTTCAGGCGAGTGTGCCTCTTAATTCACCCTGATTACATGCTTGCCTGAAGACTAGGCTCGCGGCTCAGTTTTTCTTTATTTTCATTTTTCATTTTGATTCGTGTGTGCGTTTGTTTTTTTTTCTGGACCAGTCAAAGTTGGAACACCGCTGTGTGGCAGGCAGACCTAGAGCTATGTATCTCGAAACACCAAAAGTTTTATAAACTAGATGAATTCAACTATAACTAAACGAGTAATGTCGTTGATGTTGGTGATGATGGCGGGATACCGACCGGGCTGCTAGCGAGATGAATCAGCGAGGTGGCGGCGTCTATTTCGGAATTTCAGTAGATTTCACCCGAAGCAATCAACAATCTAAAATCAAATCCACGGACTGGACCTCGACTCCATCGACGGCGATGTTGATGCGAGCGAGCAGAGAGGAAAAGGAAATCAAGTTTTTCTTGACATGACGATCACACAGATTCTGTTGACCTTTTAGTGTAAATTTTTATACATCTAATTCACGCCATCCGGAATTGTACGTGGTGGTCGATTGTGGTCACGAAACTGTCCCACTGTTGGCTTAACGGAGAAGTGAACAATTGAGTGGATGAAGGACGTGGAGGACATGAGCCTGTTTTTTTTTTTGGGAATTTCCAACAAACTTTGCAAAAATATCGAAAGGAAGAGAGTAACTAACCAAGTTTCTCTGGAAAAGCTAATTATCCGTTCCAATTAATTTCAAATCTGGCCAATTTCCCCCCCTGTTCACCCACCAGTTCCGTACGTAATCAAGTGCTTCGGCTAATGTATTTACATGTTGATTGTGCTGTGGCCTGCATTCGGACCGAGTGACAGACAACAGCGCTTCCAAGTGTCATTATCTGATTAAGACAATTGGTTGAGGAGGGGCAATGATGGTGATTCTTCGCGTTTCGTGTGTGACGGGCTCAGATGCATAGCCTAACCGACATAGCACCATAGACAACGACCCTGAGTGTGATGCGTTAATTGCGCTTAGTCGCATTCGGGCGCGTTGATTTGTCTCCTCTTCGGATTTCGTGGCTAGTTGGTTGTTTGTAAGCAATCATTTGAAGAGCTATTTAGTTAGTTTCGAGCTGAAAATAACTGATAAAAGCCGAAGCGACAGACTCATCAGTGGTAGATAGAATCGGTGGTGGTGGTCATACATGGGTTACGTGACAAGACATAATGGGGGGATGTCGTTGTAGAGTCATTTTCTTGCAGTCGCATTGAACAAGGAAGTGGATAATTACACTACAAGTCAAGGTATATTTTTGATGATATTAGGGTTATTATTTGCCGAGCTAATTTTTGATTGTTTTCTCGGTTTATTTTGAAATTGTGGGAACGTTCTTAACGCTGAAAATAAGATGTGAAAATAGATATGATTCCCTTCATATGATTGCATTTTTTAATAAAAACTCATAGTCTACTTTCTTAATCTTCTTAATTCTTAATTTAAAATCTGACTACCCCCTGTTTAAACTATTTTCAAATATTTTCTCTGCGGTTAAAATTCCTGCGGAAAGAATTTCTACTGCAAAGCAAAAAGCAAAGTAGTTTCAACCGATTTTTTGGTGTCTTGGGTAGTAAAGTTGGAAGACACTTCATTTTCATAATGGAACACGCCTCACCTTGCCCTTGTTTTGACTTAGATACCTAATCAGAGTTAGATTAACTCAAACCTCGATGCATGATCCGCCGTACGTGCCTAGATTTGAACCAGGGACCTCACACACTGAAGCTTGAGTAGCCTAGTGGGTAGAACACTGGCTTCTTGTGTGTGGATTCCCCAAATCCAGGTTCGAACAAGGGACCGCGTACTAAGCTTTGAGTTCACCTAGCTCCCAATAGGTACCGTACTTCATTTAAATCAGGGGTAAAGTAAATCGTGGAACTAATCACCCCACACTCGTATGCACGTTGATTGTAAATTTGTGATGAAGCACTCTACTAGCCTCAAACCCTAGTCCCGTACGAAGCAGTCGTGGGATTTCTTTATTTTAATTTCATCTCACACACTAAGACAGTTATCTATCTTCTAGGCTACTCTAGCTTATGAATATCTTTTAAGTCAATTTAAATCAAATACGATGACCAATCCTTTGCTTATTAGTTCGCACCTTTTTATAAAGTATTGCAAATTCGCATTGGGAAGCAAATTGATGAAACTCAGAACCTGTCTGGACAAAAACAGTACTTTAACCAATAACTCATTTGAATGAATAGTATTGGCGGCTATCAAAAAATCTAAAACTCTTGGAAAAATATTGATTTTGAAAGGTAGAAATCATCCCAGCGACCATACGAAACCTGTAAAAAAATTATATGTAACAGTGTAGTTACTGAAATAAGGAGATTTTAAGGAAGAAGTTAAGTGGATAAATGCGTTTCAAAATAGGCTGTATAGGATGTTTGACAGCCAGGAATAAAATAAATCATGCAGGAAAGGGAAACGGCTGTCAAAATGGCTTGGGTCAAAGCAACTGAAACGAAAAAACAGAAAGAAACTGAATTCGAATTTTACATTATTATCAATGTATATCAACTTGTCTCTTTCGTAAAATCAACCTGTTTCAGTTGGTGCAACTCAAGACTCTTTTGTTAATGAATTCAATTTTAATTTTTGCTTAAAATTTCTAAGGTTTCTATTTTCAAATGATCCGTTTATTTATTTATGTGTAGGACAAGCTTTCGGTGTTTCAGGCGGACGGCCCATTGTTGAAGTATCTTTTCTTTTGCTTTTTTGTAAGGGGTGGTAGCTCCGGTCGCTAATGCGGCAATCAGAGATAGCGATCTGGTGTCTGTATTTATACCATGTGTTGTCTCTTAGCCGACAACTGGGTATAAAACCAACGCTCTACAATTTCGAAAGGCAAAAATGTCATTTGATTACTTTGACTGCAATGATTCTATCGACTTCAACCATATGTGTCTTTCTACTGTCATTGGTAAGCAATAGCTTCAAAGGAAAATTCCCTAAGCTTTGCCATTGGTATAAAAAAGGACTAGTGCTTAGGTTCGCTACCTTCCAATTGATTCGTGTTTTCCGGTCCGGGTAACGTATTTGCACTCTTCATTCAATTTATATGTGTGTCATTGATCTGCATTGAAGTTTCTAGTACACGTAATTAATAGGATTATCCCCAAATTTGTGTACTGAGAAGCAAGGCATGTCTAATATCGATGAATAAAAACGTACACTCATGCGTGCAAAAGAAACGTCAAAAATAATCATGAATATAATTAAATCATTTGATTGGCGAACGAGATTCGGAAGCTGAGAGCCGACAAGACGAGATGCTGCGGTGATTTCAAGAGAAGACCGTCATCAAGAAAGACTGCAGGATTTCTGGAACGGAACTTTAGGTAGGGTTAGGCGTTCACATTATGCAACATGCTCGCACTCTTGAAGCGAGTCAATTTCTCTTAATATATTCAAGTCATCCGCATACAAAACACAATAAAAACAGTCGGGGACCGAAAATGGAATCTTGCAGAACTGCAGAGGTTAGAGTAAGGGAGACAAAACCAGGAATTGATAGTGACCACACAAACGCGATTGCGAAAAATAGGAAAAAGGAACTCACAGAATTGATAATTCTCTATCATCAAGAGCAGAAGCTAATAATCCTGAGAATCAAAAGCTTTAGAAATGTCACTGTTTAAAACATTTACTTGTTTCTGTTGATGCAAAGCAAATGCGACAGCGTTTATAATTGACCAAAGATTAGAAAGAGTAAACTCTCTATATATATCAAAATGATCGAGATTCACTTATGGTGATAGAGTGCAGAACTTAAAGATACAGCTGAGGAAGAGAGATTAAAAAAAACAAGGTCTAATATGCTTCTATAGCAGATGACGACAGTATTGAGAAAGAAAGAATTAACTAGGTGAGTAGAGATATGCAGTTTCTTGACAAAATAAACTCAAAAAAAGATCCCATTGATCGTTAGGAAGGTCGAAGTTTCCACATAACAACAAAGTCCTAGTTGAAAAGCGAGTGTTGAAGCGAATCGAGAGTTCCGCAAAGAAACATTCAAGCATTGATTCAGGACTGGTGCAGAAACTGTAAACATTAAAACGTAATGTAAAACATGTAAAACTATAAGGAAATTAGACGAAGCTAGCGTCATCTGAACTACAAAATTTCTGCGGGAGGAGACAATATACTTGTAGAATCAATACGGATGGAACCTACGAACGACAGTCCTAAACCAATTTAGATACCTCTAAATCTGCTTTGTCAGTAATGATACGATCACGGTTTTTACGGAAGATCACATGCATATGTAGTATTTCATTGTCACGAAAGTCTTCCATCAGCTAAGTTTCCGTGAGACACACCACACTATCACGAGTAAAAATAGAGGATAGTAAGTCATTGCTCTTAGTGAGTACATTCCTCTAATAAATACTAATACTGGAGACAGACTACAATCGAATCTGGTTTCGCGAATCTCCAATGAGCTTGAACTTTTTAAATTTCATTTGTTTATCACACTTGGGTCAAAGCTCAATAAATTTAGCGAAACCGGTTAAGGTTTGGTTTGTTTTTCCAGTTTTATTTTCTTAGTGAAAAATAAATTTTGCTTTACCAGGATTTATCGAAAGGCCGTGCATCGCGCACCAACTGACAGTTAATTCTCAGGCACGTTATGTTCTATATGCAACATCAAGATCCTCGCCACCTCATCAGCATAAGATTGTGCGTAAAGCTATTTTTGTTGCACTTCATTTAGAGCAGCCATAGGAACATTTTTGTGGAGCATCCATATTTATCCTCTCTATTCTCAGGTAATAGTCGATTCAAGCTTCCGATAGCAACAATCTCTACGTCAAAATGATATGTATCCATTTAGGACATTGAACACGTCATGAGCTTTCGCCGCATCAGATAGCTTCCTAAAGGACATGCAGTTAAAGGCCCCTTCAATGCTTACAAACACCTCTATTGGCTACTACAGAAGTACAGAAATAGAAGAATACGCTGAACTGATTCAATGGCATCAGATAAATACTGAAAGCGAGGAGACCAGATTTGGCATGCATACTCCAGAATACTGCGTGCTACAGAGACAAAGAATTGAATACAGGTGGAAATGTGGGTAAACATATATGAAGAACGCAAGACAAAGCCAGCAACCCTAGAAACCCTGGCCGTGATGTTCATGACGTGAACATCAAATTTCAATTTAGATCCAAACAAAATGTTGGACAACTGATTAGGAAACATCAGCCAAAGAATAAGAAAACACATATGTGGATAATTTTTATATGAAAATGACATCTGGTCACACTTCAAAAGGTTTAGTGGTAAGAAGTTGTTTTGGCACCAGCAATTAAGGGCAAACAAATCAGATTGCAATTGGTGATAATCGTCCGCAGACTTAATTGCCCTGCATAATTTTAAGTCAGCCGTATATAAAAGACAGGAAGAGTTGATAACAGAAAGAAAGTCATTGACAAACAGGATAAAAAGTAAGGGAACTAGGATAGATCCTTGAGGAACTCCGGATGTAAGATATATAGGAGAAGAAATGGAACAGTTTAATGTTACTCTGCAAGGAAGACTATAAAGATAGGAGGAAAACCAGGAGAGCAGAGGGCCAAAAAAACCAAACCCATTAAGCTTATTGAGCAGCAGGTTATAGTTCACAGAGTCAAAGCTCTTAGAAAAGTCCATATAAATTACAAAAACTTGACGTTGACAATCGAAGACAGAAGCGACAAAATTAGTGAACACCAAAAGATTGGTCGTAGTAGAGCGGCCCTTGACGAAACCATGCTGCTGAGGAGCAAGTAAAGGTTGTAGAGAGGAATAAACTCTATTACAAACAGGACGTTCAAGGAATTTACTAAAACAGCATAGGAGGGATATAGGACGCTAATTGAAAATGACAGATGGTCATTAGATTTGAAGATTGGGAAAATATTGGCAAATTTCCATATAGAATGGAATACACCAGATGCAAGACTACTGTTGGAAATGATAACTAAAGGAATACGGAAAGAGGATGAAAGGGATTTGACAAGCATATTGGAAATATCGTCTGAACTAGCATTAGAATTTGAAGTATGCAAAAGAGTTTCAACTTCCTAAGGATTGTTACTAAGGGACGGGAGAAAACAGAAGTTATAAAGGTATAGTTTTAGTTGTATAGTTCTTTGGATATGAATAGTCTCTACCAGGTTTTTGTATAAAGACTAATTACCTGTCCCCGATCTCGTACAACGTACTCCAGGGTTACGAATTTTGAAAGATTTTCTTTAGGTTTGCCTATAGGTGGTTCGAAATTCTCCAAGGTAATTCTTACATGACCATAGATCTAGTGTGTACCAGCATTTATCATGTGTACCAGCATCTGGCCGTTTTTAAGAATCCAGCTTAGTTGATTAGTCTAGTCTCTCACAGAACGATTTGAATGACTCCTTCTTGGAGGTCTTCACCGACTTTTAATGAGGTCTTTGTGAGATTCGGAAAGCGATCAGTTACCCTTTTTATTGCTCTTTCACATTTAATTGAAGAGTTGACTAGTTCCCTTTCTGAGGCTCTGCAGTTCCCAGTTCCAGCTAGGAATCGTCTTGCTGTATTTTAAAATTCTCAATGGAGAATCTCAATCACGATTCTTTTATTTGAATTCGGCGGTTTTATCCACTTACTAGGACACGTTCTATCCACAAAAAGTCTCTTGAATTAAGTTCAATCAGTGTTTCTTGAGTTCACAACTATAGCAGATGCAAGCAGCAAGTTCAAAAACTCGCTGGTTTTGGATTCTTTTACAATGGTAGCCTGTGATCTTTCACTGCACCAGGGTCCTCTATTAGAGTCATATATGAGGTTGGGGCCTACAGAATCTGAACCCCTGTTGTACTGAGCGTGCCCATTATTTCCGGACTCAGTCTGTCTGCAACCCGAAGAGATATGTTCCTTGTGATTTACCCTCATGCTGTTTTCCAGATTTCCTTAGTCTGGAATCTTGCGCAACATAAGCTCCTCCATCAGAGAAAGGTGGTGCCCGAGAGGAGAGGTGGCATACTGCATCCCAAAGATCACTTTCAACCTCATAACATGCGTTTTTACGGTTGAACATTTAAACAAGAATAGCTTGGCAAATATTTCTGCAAGGGACACCAGGTCCAGACGTTAGCGCAAGGAATATAGAAAATTCTCATGTAAATGCAGCCTATAAATATCTAAAACAACTAAATCGTATGTGATTAAAAAAAAAAGACATACAATCTACTCTCATAAAATTGTTATTAACTAAACAAAACTACACGCTAAATACAAAACCTGCATCTCAAGATCCGCTCGCACGCATAACTCTCCCTCACAATCCCATGCAAATTTCTTTCCGCAACACGCTACTGCTTTCCATGTCAAAAGAATCTCAACATTCTTCGAAATCGAAACAAACAATTATGATATCGTGTCGACGCCGACATCACTTCTCGCTTCACAGCATCAACAAGTGTAGTTTACCCGGCGCAATTGTATCTCTTTCGTCACGACACTCAGCGCACCCAATCTATATGTACTCGACCATACAACAAGCGACTGTGCACTGGTACTGTACTTAGCAAACCATATCGGCTTAATCAATTTTCCAGGCCGTAAACTCTACTAATATGAGTAATCAAGCTGACCAGCAAATCTAGCCTGTAACTGACTATAACTACCGACTATCAAATGATTTAATAGGATTTCATTAGATTCCCATGAATGGATGAATTTTAATTTTGCACCTGAAAAAAAAAACGATATGTAATCTATTACAAATTAATATGCACATTTATTATCGATTTTATTCGTTTGTTCGCTTCGATAAACTTATTCATCAAATTCGCTATCGAACCGTGGATAGTGTGTTGTACGTTTAGATGTTTTGATTTCGATTTGGTTGTCATTTCGAATGTTTTTCGTATTTTTCGTTTTCACTCATATCTTCTTATTTTTCATTTTCTTGTTGTTTTCTTCTACTCAACAGGTTCAATATCTTGTTCACCGTCACCCTGTAAAAATGGCGGAAACTGCGTGCCGGCTAACGAAAAATCATACTGCAAGTAAGTGTTTTTGTGTTGGATCGTGAGAAAATATTTTATTTTATATTAGTGTAAATGATAGTTGGTAAGGTTGGTGGAATTGTTGTTGGCGTTACTGATGTTTGTTATATTGGTCGCGTTCTTCGGTTACTGGTGCGCGTCAGCCACAACGAACCAGTAGTGAAATGTTTCGAAATTGTTTATGCAAATTACGCGCTGATGTATCTTAAGCGAGTGTGTTGTTTAGGCTGTGGTTATCTTGACTGTATGTATGTTTTATGCTGTTGCAGATGTGAGGAATGGTTGAAAAGGCGAGGCGAAAAAATTGCCTGCAATATAAATACTTATGAACAAAATGTGACGACTCGGAAAGCAATAAAGTTTTTTCACACTGCTGTGGAGGCAAGGTGCAAAATAGCCTAAAATTATAGTAAACTATATTATATAGTTTTCGAAAAAGTGATTTTGTTATGTAAAATACCGTTCGAAGGAAACAAAATTAACTTTGTAGTTGATATTATATGGATATATCTAAGTTAATCCGTTGCATGTTATGTTCTTTTTTTATAACCTAATGCAAATTATATGAGTTGTACCCTACGGAAAGTGGAATAAATTATTTGAATATGCATGGGTCATTTATCATGCGAACGTTGAGTGGACATTCAAGGATATGGAGTGACAAACTGTTCGTGTTGAACTAAATTAGTCATGGATTAAAAGTGGATAGCATTTAAGCGCAGATTGTAGTGAGCCACTTATCCTTGGCATGTACTCGTATGTATGTGCTCATATTTCAAGTCGTTAAATAAACAATGTCAACCACAATAGCTTTTCGATTCTGTCAGCACGGAATTTTATGAACCATGCGGATATATGAACACTTAAAAAATTTTTTAAGCTATTCTAATTGATGAACTAATTTTATACGTGAGGCTAAACAATTATTTAATATTATATTTACATAGAGCTCAAAAGCGCTTAAATACTGGTGAAAGGGAAAGTTATTTTACTGTAAAATGACGTCTAGGTTACTGCCTTGACTATAAATCAATAAAAAGAAAAAAATATAACCAATAGGAAAGGCTCAATCAAAATACTTCTATTATAGACGAGACTTTTAAAGCCCAATCTTACAAAATCTTTACATAAATTTGTTGATTTCAAACAGTGTTTCAGAAAAATAAAAAAAAACCGACTAAAACTGACAAATCTCACTAAACCATTCCGAATATCTAAACAAAAAAAATGTACATGAAAATATTAATAAAAATTGGAACATAAATATCTAAATTTCGTACGCAAAGAAATGTACAATGCAGAGGATGCTGGGTGCTACTGTGCACTAATTCCAATCAAACCGCTCACATCTTCCTTTGAAAATACCCGTAATTGAAAACCTACGATAAAATTGTCTCTGTTTATAGTTTGCGCAGGTAATGATGCCATTTATATTTATATTAATAGAAACTTTTTTATATGATCAGATATATTAAAAAAATCGAGTGAGCTTAAATTTTTTCGATCCCACTTGAATGCACAAGTCTTTTGATTTTGGCATAGATTAATGAAAATTATACCACTCCCATAGTAGATGATGTAAAGTCATTATCCGAAACCATCTTAAATCATCCATCTCAAGAACGTGATAGGTTCAGTCAACTATCTGTCAATCGGAGAGTATTACCAAAAGACACAGGTAGAGTAGAGGTTCGTTGTGATACCACAGATATGCTCTCTCTCTCTCAGTCACTGTACTTTGGAAACTATCTGGTTCCTTTGATGAACTGTATAGTACCTTTTGAGATAATAAAGAATAGATCAGTCAGATCTGAGAGGCCATTTTTCTCCTCGCTAGAACCCTACACTGGTATATGAGATGGAGGACAAACTCCTCTTCATACTCTAAGCCACAGTTCCGATGAAAAACGCAAAACCTTACGCCCAATCGCTGCGCGTGCCGCCCTATAAAATCCGTGTAAACGACAACTAGACAGCTAAGAGCACTATGGGTTAAATTTAACATTAGCCTGGTATAACGCACATCCATGGAGGCCCAGGACTCACAGGAATCCAGCATTTTTTTCGAGCAGTAGATTCACTAAAGCTTGATCCAATAAACAAAAGTATTGTATCATCAGCATAAGATATAATATAACCGTGGATGCTATCTTCCAGTTGTAGAAGACTATTAATATATATCATGAACAAGACAGGGCCCATAACAGTCCCTTGTGAAACATCACACCTGATGCATCTTGATTCACTTTAAATACTACCGATTCTAACTTTTTGCGATCGGTTATAATTTAGATATTAGCTCTGAATATTCGATAATACAGGAGCTAGACATTACCAGGAGCATTTAAATATAAACGAGCCTTTGGCAAAAAGAAATTTATTTTACATTTAAGAAGAAAACACACCTTATAATTATAAACTGTCTGAATTTTTTGATCTTTGGCTCCAAGTGATGACACATTAGTTCAAATAAAGTCAAGCCTCAGTCAATACATAGTAACGATCCGCTTAAAAGAAAGTTATTGCTTAGTAGATGTATATTCTTTAGTATGTGTTTTGTCGAATTGCCTTTGATTTCATTTAATAATAGAAATCACAATACTGGCCCAATTTTAAAAATTAGCTTTGGTACCAATGCGAAGTAATAAAAATTTGACTATTTTTAAGCAATTATTAGCTAAACAGTAGTTACAAGAAAACTTCAGTGTCTACAAAAAATGTGTGGTCTGATTGGCGACAAAATAACTCTATTTTATTTTTTCAGTAACGACAGTTTTCGAGTCAAATTCTAGAACAGAGTTCAGAAGGTGCTTGCAATGCATATCAGTTGCATACCATTTATGAGTATCCGAAAACTGTCATTGCAGTTAAGAGACCAAGACATTGCTTCGTAGATCGCTTGGTGGGCGCTTGTTGCGGCCTATCTATCTGCGGACATAGCTCAAATCAAACCAATTGGTTAAATTATTTGGATCATCATTACTTTTAGAGGACCTTCTACTTCGATTAATTAAAGGCGCACATAAATCCTGGCAACCTTTTAATTCAGAGCTTCACTTGGAACAAATGTTTTTTGAAAAAGTTTTGAAACAGTACATTCAACAGCATTCAAACACATCATGTGGTAAACGTTTGCAATCAAATAAAAAAATGGCGGGTAAATTGTTTTCCCAATTTGCAACTCAAAACCTTTGAAGATTTCACCTGCTCAATTAAAAGGTTCCATTTACCCCTTTATGATTCCGCTTGCCCTTTTATGATTCCACTTGCCCCTTTAAGATTTCATCTGCCCCTTTAAGATTTCATCTGCTTCTTCAAAATTCTACAATCCCATTTAAAATGCCACCTTTTTCTTCAAAATTCTGCTTTTCCTTTTAAAATTTCATCTCTCCCTTTCTCGTAATTTTTTTTTTTTGGAACTGTGAAACAGTCTCCGATAATAGTCGATTCTACTAATAATATCAAGTGCTAATCACCCTTAGATGAAATATAGTTTATAGAAAGTTTTCGGAAGATCAAATTTTTTGCTTTAGAAAGAAATCACAAAAGACCTTACTTAGATTACTAGACACTGAAGAAGAAACGAAAGAAATATCGATATCTGCCTAGAAATATATATATGTAGTTTCTAAATACGAGGTCTGTTCAAAAAGTATCGGACTTTTATTCATAAAATCAACCTTTATATGAGATATAATATTTTAATACTAATCTCCTTCAAAGTAGTCCCCTTGGGCTGCAACACACTTCTCCCAGCGCTTCTGCCACTGTTGGTTACATCGTTGGTACTCCTCCTTTGGTATGGCGTGCAGTTGGTTCGTGGCATTCGCCATGACATCCTCTCTGATCAGAAATTTGGTCCCTTTTACAGGCAGAAAAAGCCAGAAGTCACCGGGAGCCATATCAGGAGAGTAGGAAGGTGTTTTGTGTTTTGCCTAGAAACTCTGAATCAAGTGTGATGGAGCTGCCACTCTCCCGCTGCCCACAGGTCTGGCCCTTTGCTTCTCACTGCTTCAAGAAGGCAGTGCAGAACTTCTTTGTAGTATTCCTTCCTTCCACTAGAGTAAAAAAAGACGGTCAGCATGATATTGATATTGATGCGAACCTTGTCTAGCTTTTTTGGGCCTCGGGGATGACGAATGCTTCCATTGTGTTGACTGGAACTTAGTTTCTGGGTCATATCCATAAACCCAGGACTCATCACCAGTAATTAAATTGCTCAGAAAGTTTGGTTCATTGCTTACAGCCTCCATCATATCCTGTCCAATCACAAAATGAAGTTGTTTTTGTTCAATTGTTAGCAATTTTGGCACGAAAGATGGGTGTCACTCTGGGAGCCAAATCGTCCGTCAAAATAGAATAAATGGACCCAATACTAATGCCCATCTATTCTCCAAGTTCTCTGATTGTGATTCGACAGTTCTGCGTCACCACGGTCTTTATTTGATCGATGTAAGCATCATTTCTGGATGTTGAGAGCCTCCCAGAACGTGCTTTATTCTCCACTGAAGACCGGTCATCTTTGAAGCGGTTGTACAACTTCTTTATCCGAGTGTTACTCATTGCTTCATTTCCAAACACTTGTTTGATCTTTCATACTGTTGCTACTTGTGAATCTCCAAGTTTTAAATAAAATTTAATGCAGTAACGCTGCTCAATTTTTTCGGTCATTTTGTCAAAAAAGACAAATCCGACGACACGCACTACCATTTGATCAGTCATGAACATATTACAGTGAAACCTGTCAAGTTGGCCACTCTTGTAAGTTGGCCACCTGCGGAAATTGACCAATATATAAAAGCACAAAGAAACTCCAGTGCAAAATATTTCCAAATTACCTCTATAGGTTGTCCACCTGTCTAACTTGAAACTTGGCCTCATATTCGCTCATATTTTTTCACCGCTCATGTAAAGTAACCTGCTAAACTTGGCCATAAAGAATTTTTCTTTTATTGTGGAAACATACGTACATAATCATATTGCATTTTGAGTGGGTATTGGGATGAGATGATGCAATATTGTCAGTTTGTGATTTTATGTGCTTGGATTTAAAAGTTTAACCGCTGGATTAGAATTCGTCGAATTTGAATTTGATGTGAGCTGAAGTTTCAATCACATTTGTTTGGTGAATATGAATTAAAGTTTGATGAATATGAATATGAATTAACCTTAAGATTTGGATTTCAATAATCGCATTTAATCGAAATTAAAAATTGTCGTGTGGATGTTGACATTCGAACGCGTTGTAGTGTAATCAGACGATTTTGTTCGCTGCGATAGCCATCGTAAGCCGCGATAAGCTGCGTTGACTGTACCTCAGGCATTAGAATTTTATGTATGGTTAGTAAAAAATATACTGCATAAAATATAAAATTTATAAAAATAATTTACAGAATTCTTCAGATTTTAAAATGGCACCCAGAAAAGCACTAGTTGAGCTTTCTCTTAATAAAAAAGAAGAAATTTTAAAAGAACTGGATAAAGGAGTATCGCAAAGAACGTTGGCGAAAAAATTTGGAATCTCTAAGTCTACAGTTGGTAATATTAAAGCTCAAAAACAACAAATTTTATTTGCGACAGAGGGCAATCAATCAAAGGAGAGAAAGAGAAAGCTAAGAAACACTCGTTTTGAGGATATCAATAAGGGCACTCTTTCATTTTTCAAAAAATGTAGATCAAAAAATATCCCCGTAAGTGGTCCAATGATACAAACCAAAGCAAAACATTTAGCAGAGGAACTGAAAATTCCAAATTTTAGTGCCAGTAACGGGTGGCTTGAATCTTTTCGTATTAGAAATAACATTCAATTTAAAGTTCTCTGTGGTGAAGGTGCTAATATCGACCATCAGGCAGCGGCCGATTGGAAGAGTAAGCTTCCTCATATTGTAGAAGATTATCCGCCGGAAGATCAGTTTAACGCTGATGAAACAGCCCTGTTTTTTCGGCAGCTACCAACGAAAAGCCTCGTTTCTAAAGATGAGATATGTAAAGGTGGGAAGATAGCAAAAGAAAGGTTAAGTGTTCTTTTTTGCTGCAGTGCAACTGGCGAAAAGTTAAAGCCTTTAGTTATAGGAAATGCTGCCAAACCGAGAGCTTTCAGTCAAAATAAAATTGACACGAATAATTTTATGGTCACATGGACTCATAACAAAAAGGCATGGATGACAACAACAATTTTTGAAACGTGGCTTGATTCCATAAATCGTCAAATGAAATTTCAAAACAGAAGAATAATCCTCTTTATAGATAATGCGACAAGCCACACTTCTACAAAACAGTATTCAAATGTTGTTGTTAAATTTTTACCGCCCAATCTAACCTCAGAAATCCAACCATTAGACCAAGGTATAATTCAAAATGTAAAAATAAGATACAGATCTAAAATGCTTCTTTACCTGTTAACAAAGATTGATGAGTGCAAATCAGGCACTGAGCTTTGCAAAATGATTAGCGTTTTGGATGCTATCAGATGGCTTGTTTCCGCTTGGAATGAAATTGGAATATCAACAATAACAAGCTGTTTTCATCGTGCAGGATTTCCTGTGGATGCTCCACTTACCGAAGAATCTTTGGAGGAATCTTTGGAAGAAGTTCAAATGGAAAAAATAATTTCAAGCTTTCCTGAAAATATTCAAAATGAACTTGTACTATCAGCAGACGATATATTAAAAGCAGATGAAGGCGGAATAGTTCACGAGGTTCTGGCCGATTCCCCTGATGAAATAATGGCACAAATTTTGAAAGAGTTTGAAGCTATTGAAACAGGGGATCTAGATGGTGAATCCGAAGAAGAAGAATGCGGCGCCTTTGTCAATTATCGTCCTCTTACAGCGAGTGATGCCCTTCATAACGTAAACGAGCTTCTTTTGTACGTTTCTGCAAACCAACCTAACCTGGTTTCGGAGGTTCTTAACATAAAAACTAAAATAGAACAGCATAGTGCAAAATCGAAAATGTTAAAACAAACAAATTTGGATAATTTTTTGAAGGTACCTAATGTGTAACATGTATGTAATTTATCTTTGTTTGTTTTTTCATAGTTTTACTTTGTTAAATGAATTCAGTATTTTATTGAAGTTTGACTTTTTTATGTTTGATAATATGAAGAAATATATGTGTTTTTGTTGTATATTTACAATTTATTCAATTTATCAATAAATGAATTATAAATTAAAATAAAAACAGATAGTTGGAACATTTTTTTTTTGAATATCAGTGTAAAAACTGATTCTGTTATAAGCTGGCTACTGTAAAAGTTGGCCTGGTGGCTAACACGATTCCCTTATAAGCTGGCCAACATGATCCCCTTATAAGCTGGCCACCTGTGAAAGTTAGCCAAACATTTTTGCCCCACGGGTGGCCAACTTTCGCAGGTTTCACTGTACCAAGGACAGGCTGCCTGTCACAGGTTTGAAACATAGATCTACAAAAACTTGAGCATGCACACTATGTATGAGCACATCTCCACACCAAATTCCGCCCTTCTATCTTCAATTGTCTGGCAAATAAAAATTGAGGTCCTATACTTTTTGAACTGACCTCGTATATCTATAAATATATCTAGCTTCCAAAGGAAAAATTGGTTTTTCAAATAAAATATTTTGCTCTAAAAGTCAAATCAGGTCAAACAAAATATTCATCCGATTTCTATGACAAATGAACCTCAATTGAGTCCTCTATGGGATCGAAGGTGCAGAATATGTGTTGCAACTATTACGTATTAGCGTATTTCAGACTTATAAGGCGTTGTCGCGTGTAATATCGAATCGTTCTTGAATCTATACCAAAATACCGAAACACGAAGATTTCAAGATAATTTTACAGACTTCTGTTGATTAAAGCCTAGTACTAAGGTCCATGCATAGATATATTTTGACAAGTCTCCGAAATCTGATCATTCTTCGGAATGAAAAATTTAACAATCGAGACAACCGAAGATTAAAAAAAAAACAACTTTAATTTTTAAGACCTGCGATTCGTAATTCGTCTTTAGTTTTCAATATGACTTTAATGCACTTAGGTTTTCCTAAAAATGTAAAAAAAAACAAGCAAACATTTGATTATAAACTATAAGCAACATAAACGTAAAAAACTTCCTCGGGCTTAAAAAAGTGTAACGTGTTCTTTCTACTACAATCATAACTTTCGTGGGAAAAAACTTGATTTAGAATCTAGTTCATTTTCATCATATATTAATTCTAATCCAATGATCATAGACAAAACGATCTCATAAACATTGATCAAAACAAAACGAAAACTCATCGATTTATCAATTAACCGTTTTTCATTCAACAAAAACGCCCATGTTTTCACAAATCGCCAATTTCAAATACAACTACCGGTTAAAATTCATGTGAGAATTTATTTTTTTAGTCTAGATGAATCAATGGGAATCAGGTAGACATCCCATCACAATTTCAATCAATATCAATCCTCTCGTCTAGATGTTTTGACGATCATAAAGCAGAAATTATCAAATAAAAATAGGTGTGGAGATTATTATACTTCAAGCTAATGTTGAAAAAAAAAGATCGAAAATATAAACCGGTTCAGTATTTAAATGCTGTATTAAAATATAATTATAGATTCTATCTTTTTTATGGCTGTCTATTGAATATTCAAATATTCTAGCTGGTTTGGATGAAGCAAAGGAGCAAAAATTTTTAGTCACACGAGCTTAAGATTTTATTAATTGACTAATTTACGTGTCTGTGATCTATACCCCGGTAGCAGTTTGTTAATTTCGAATGATAAAATTTTGTTAGTTTAGTTGGTTGATTTTCGATAGATTTGCAAAAAGATATTGGATGTGAAATAGAGGAACTTGATTTCGAAAACTTTTCGGATATCTAAGCTTAACTTGCAAAATCATGAATGATTGCAACTATGGAAAAATCGTGAGATGGTTTCATAAGCTGAATGATTTTTAGAGGTTGACAGTGAAACCTCAAAATTAATAAAATAATATATTCAGCAACAAAGTTATAAAAATATCTATAAATACAATTTAGATTAGCTTCTGTGTAGGAGTACTTACAAGAGGAAAAGTACTTTGAGATGAAGTTTCAGGAGTGAGAGGTGATTATTAATGATTTGCAAAGATTAGAGGACCTTCTACTTCAATTAATTAAAGGCGCACATAAATCCTGGCAAACTTTTAATTAAGAGCTTCACTTGGAGCAAATGTTTTTTGAAAAAGTTTTGATCAAATCAAAGTTATCAATACTATCTAGATGAATTAGACTATCTTCTTTAACAATAGTAAATCTTCTATAGGCGCTATATTCATATTTCTTGTAGTACTTTCTTGTATGAAGGCTGATAGAGAAAAGGGTTTGCTTTGAGATCGTAACATCCCCATAATTAACCAAATCAAATTTTAGTTTTTATGCGTGCTACGTTTTTTGTTTATGCGTGCTACGTTTTCAACTAAAATTGAGAAAATTTGTTGATAAATACAATCATGTTAAAATAGAAAAAAAAACAGTGAAAAAGCAAATAAATAAAATAGTAATTTATTTAAAAATAACTTCAAATTGCGGAGTGCAAATAGCTTGAACAATGTAGGATTTAAGGATTAATTTAGGGAATAGATGATTTCGGTATACATATATCATCTTTAGACGGAGTTTACTTTAATGGCGTGGGTGCCATTAACGTAGAACCTCATTTTTCGCGAAGAATATTTTTTATTCAGTGTCTTTTCAAATATGTACAAATTATGTGTACAAGAATATTATTATAGATCAAATTTAACAAGTTTATGCCATTGGCGTGCACAGAAGGGGGCATTGTAGCCTTTGAAAAAAAATTGTATTTTGTGCATTCAATGGAAATTAAGGAAAGTGAGTGGGGGCCCGGTAGCTGGTACCTAAGGCGTCAGGCCAAAAAGCGGCGTGCTACGGGGTCTGCGGGTTCGAATCCCGCCAGTGCCATGGCTGTAAGTGTGAATGCGTGTGATTGTCTATGAGGGTGGCAAATGGACCCAAACTGGAGGCCTAATGCTGGCCGCGTTCCCGGCAGCCCTCTTCACTAACCTAACCTAAGGAAAGTGAGTGCCGAATTTTGGTCTTTGCCCCCTCTATTTCATAGTCCTGTGTACGCTCATGGCTAGTGCTATAAATATATAACGATTGAGGATAGTTCGTAGGCGTTCATTCAACTCTAAAACCTAAAATATTTTCTGGATTTAATATGTGTCTGGAATCCTCTTGCTGCTGCGCTGGATAGGTAATAATGTAAATGAGTAATGATAAGCATCGTTGGCTTCAGTCTGAAAATAGAAAAGCAAAACCCTCGTTTTAGGATTATGTGATTTTACGGGTGCAATAAAAAAAAACACTAAACATTTTTAGTATCTATTTTTAATCAGTTTTTTTATTAACATTTTAAAAGGATAAAAATGTATTCAATAAACAAAATTGAAATAGGTACAGGCCAGCGAAGAGGAGACACAAAAAAGAAAGTTATCTCATGGTTGACGTCATTCCAACCCTTCTGGTGATCTGAAACATAAATTTTTGGTGAATTCTGTAAAAAGAAGGATGTAGAACTAGTATGACATAGGCGATTTCAAATTTTTTTTCACAAAATGGCGTCCATATAAAAGATGAGGTCATTTTTTTCTCATTTTTTCAACTTTGAGAATTTTTAAAAATTGTAAAAACATAAAATTTCAAAAATCCCTACGTCATACGAATTTCAATAGTGTTAGGAGGATCTGTGCAAAATTTCAAGTAAATCGGTCCTTTAGAACTTGAGATATCATTTCAAGCGTATCAAAAAAAGTAATTTCGGGAAAAACACGTTTTAAGTTTGGAATCTCGTTTCGGGCAGTTTGAGTCATTTAATGTTATGTTATGCTTACATTTTTTTAATCAGCGATCACTGCCTCATGCAATGTTCCTTCTATTTCGAAAGCAAAAATTTCTGAGCCTCTTTCAGCCGAACTCATAGCTCGGAGCGGTTAATTCGTTGTTGATCGCGTTTGTTGGTTTAGTTGCCTTTATGATAAATAACTGTAACTCCGAAAATAATTCGAATTTCCAAAAATACTCTTGAAAGCGCCATTTTTAAAGATCTACGCTTTGAAAATATGCAAACGAAAAAAAATAATCGATTTTTTTCAAATTTCTAGACCAGAATACCCACTTAAGGAGGTCGGACATTTTGCCAGGAATTTCTCATCAAGTTCTTTCTAGTAGATATTCTTGAGAAAAATAGAGGTTTTCAGATTTGAAATATTTTCCTGTGCGGGAACGCAAAACTTTTCTTTCGAATTTCGCCAGCTTTTCTTTATGGCTTTGATACATAGTCATTCAGATAGGGAAGCCGTAACTGAGTGTGGGCCTGATTAGCTGTTGATGCGTGCTGATCTTTGTGCTTTGAGAAAGTGGAGATGATTTTTTCAACAGAGTATAGAACTTGTGTTATACATAGAGAGCTTTTACTAGATTATTTTACCCATAGAGATAAAACTTATGCCTATTGTCGAAGGTGATTCTTAGATATTTTACCGATTTGATCACTAGAACTTAAGGTGCATATGTTGTCAGGGGCATCGATTTATTGCCAGAAGGACTTCAGATTTTGTGACATTAAGTCACAATATGCATCAGTGATGCATTTCAGCTTGGTTGTTTTGCTCACAGGAAAATGTTAAAAAAATGGGGTCTAAGGCTGAGCCTTGAGGTACACTGCTAGAAATCAATTTACTTACTTGTTCGATGAAGCGTCGGTTTCTGAGAAAGCTTTGAATCATTTTGACAATGTCGGCTGAGAAGTTCTGCTTTATGAGTTTTCAAATGATTTCATCTATTCGTAAAGGATGCTAAATGCTTTCTCAGTGTCCTGAGAACAGGCAGTGGTTGATTGACCTATTTGAAGTACCTTGGACAATATGAAAAATAACTAAGAAAGGAAGTGGTAAAAATCCAAAATAAGCATAATAATATAAAACATAATAAGGAAAATGGGAATATAGACAGAACGAGTAATAAGAATCGAAGAAATTTTATGAAAATAGTAACAAAAAATTTTGTTAGAGTAATAAAAGAGTAGCTTGATTTATATGAAAAATTAAAAAAATAATAGGAATTGCTACATAAGTAGAAAAATATCAGTAAAAAAAACAACCATAATAAAAAGGACAGTTTAGAGGAACGAGTAAAAATGTGAAAGTAAAATAGGAAACAGAAAGATGATCGCAAACCACAAATAAGAAAATGAAAAACCGAGTAAAGACGAAAATGTTAGAGCAACGAGGAAAGTTTCTATTGATTATAGAAGGATAAGTGTGATAGTAAGACCTCGAAGGAATTTGGATTGCTGCCTTGAGAAATCTGGTGTGTACAGAAAGTTTTTAAAGAGGTTACAAAAAATGAGAAAATCAACAAAAAAAAATGTTCATGGCCAAGATCGAAGGAGGGATAGAACTTATCATTCTACACTCGTATACAGTCCAGATAAATGGAGTATGTCCAGATAAATTGTGTAAATTGTGACATTTTACACAAACCATAGTTCAGCATATTTTGAATTAAATTCAAATTATGTATAAACTATGATCCATAATTAATTAAAGTCAAATCAATCAACTCAAGATCATGACTAAAAACATGCACACACGATTAAACTATGTCAAAATATTGAATTTCAATGAGAAAATGTGTAAAAATATTTCTCATGTGATATTGTGACGCAGTTTAGTGACCTGTTTTATGTATCGATCGCTTGACGCGTTAAAGTTGTATCTTTTTTCTTGAATCGAATGAATAAGTAAAAGTTATCACCGGAAATTCATTTCAAAGGCATAAATTCAAATCAGCAATGCAAAGAAAAATTACACACATAAAATACGAAAAAGAAATTAAATCTCGAGTTTTTCATCTAGCCGGGTAAGTTTACGTAAGTAGTTTGGTAATAATTTCCGAGTATTTTCTAGGAAAGAGGAATTGTGTAAATTCACGCTATCGTAACGAATCGATTGAAAACATTTTTAAGGGTTCATTCGAACTGAAAGATATTTGTATCTTCTTAAAGAATTCGATAAGATGGAAGTTAGTTTAAAATTAGAAAGGTTGAGAGAGCCTTGCACTTTAATATATAAAAACAGCATTCTCAAAAATTCTCAAAATATATTCGTGAATGCAGAGCCCCCGCAAGCGATAAACAAAACAAGTTTGCTTCGTCTGCGATCGCAAAATCGAGATGCGTTGACCATTCTTTCGTCCAATCAAATAAACTAGAATTTGCATACATATCTGACGACTAAGCTTTTGAGTTACGGGGTTTTACTGTATCTATACACGACTATACCGATCGTATTGTATCCATTCAACCTTAGTTATTTTTTTCGCACAACGACAAAACTCCGCCTCCGGTCTCAAAGTGCCTCCAGCACAAAACGTTCCATTTCACAATCCGATCATCAATCAACTCAACATATTGTATCTATCTTTTGTTTCGTCAATAGCTCAATAGCGGAATCAAGGTAAAATAATTGATTGACTAAGAGTCTCAATATCAAAAGCAAATATGAAAGAAAACCTTTGCATGATGATCTCCGGTGTTCCACTTTCAGTTCTGTTAAGACTAGTAAACCATTCCTTCGAATTTACGATTCGAAACTCTGTTGAGTGGAATCATGATGCAGTATCGTGATACATTTTCAGCTTAGGGGTGTTTGGGGCAAAAAATTAAATAACTCAAGAGTTTAAAAGCAAACTAAATGAATTTTTAATTTATTTCATTTTGAGACGATTTTCGATGAATTTGATATATTCCATGTAGTAGGAGATCGCTCCTTGAATATTTCCAGAACTGCATTTTACGTAACTATCGATGACATTGCGGCTGTTGTGATCGGGCTTTGAAGTCACGTATAGATATTTAAAAAGTCTTAATTCACACGGAGACGATGAAAAAGTAAACAGGTTTATGGCGTTTCGATTGTGCTTTCCATTAGTGTGTGATTCTCATCTGCACAAGATTTAATGATCATACAGATTTAATGTTTTGTTTTTGTAAATGTTTTCGTTTGATCCACGAAAATAACATTGGCAGGTCAATAGACGACCGATCGCGATGGCAGTGAATATTAATGATATGCAAAATATCTTGATAATGAGAAATACTTTTCAAGTTGTGGCATGCTTTTTTTAATGTTGGAGAATTCTTTACAAGTCTGTCAGTTGCATTCCGATGAATGGGGTGGTCAAGTCAGTTATTTTTGAGTAGGAGGCAAAAAAATTATGGAATTACAAAATAATAAATAAATGATACAATGTCATTGTAGATCGTATTGAAGAATCAACAATTTAACATGGAGAAAAATTGACTTTAATTAATTTAGTGAGTGTAAATTTGCCTAGAGGCAAACGAATCGCAACGAGAAATAGTGTTGTGTACACTTGACACTTGACGTTTCGACACTGGTCGAAATGTCAAATATCACATAGATGGCGACTAGAGCGCCCTAATTGCACGCGGTGGTAAATACCTGGAACTAGGTAATTATTTTTGATTCGCGCAGATTTTTTTGAAAAACTTAACTGTAATACTATTGCTATAAAAGCTCAGGATTGGAATGAATAAAGATTATTGTCTAGTGGTAAGCCAAATAATAAGCGGCGACCAAGTACAAGAAAAGAATCGTTTTTCTTTTTAAATTCTCTAACGAATTGCTCTAGGCAAGACTTAGCACAAGCGGCGACAGGTTCGCCAAAGCAAAGTCTTAGCTGGTTTATCTGTTGGAAGAATTTTTCTGTTAAATTTGCATAAGCGGCGACAGGCTCGCCAAAGCAGATAAGAACAGAATTTCTGAAGCGAACCGAGACGTTAAGCAACAAGCAAAGTTACTGCTACTTTACAATAGTCAGGAAACGAGAAATAGTCAACGCGTGAGAATATTCTTATTGCGTATAGGGAAATTTATCAGGTTATGATGGAAAAGTTTTGAGGATATTTGCCGTGCACTCGAGTTCTGTGCAATCATCCTTGTAACCGTAGACTCCAGCGGTAAAAGGAAGACACCATACAACTCAAAAGTTGTCCGGCGAGAGGAATCGTTCTGAGATTCTGTCAAAAAAAAAATTGGCAAGAATCGCAGTGGAGGAACCATTTGAGAATATACCAATCATTGAAAAATCTGGACCAATTAAGAAGAATAAAACCCCGACATCTAGCAAAATCTCAACGTAAGGAAATTTAAGCATTGAGTTTGGGATCTCCAGTCGGGAAATTTAAGCATTGAGTTGGATATCTCCAAAAATACCATAGTTATACCATTTTCGATTCAAATCTATAATATTTCTGTCTAATTCACATTTTTTCAACCCAAATTCGTAAATTGTCCATACCAAATTGTAAGTTTTCGCCTTAAATTCATAATTTTTTTCGAGTTTTTTTTGGGGCGAATTCATAATTTTTGCACTTCAAGATGAATTGAATTTACGAATTTGTTGCACAAAATATGAATTTTTCTTCAGTATAATGTTGGAATTTGGAATGTGAATTTAAATCGAAAAAAATAATAAATTTAGCTCGAAAAAGTCATGAATTTAACTCGAAAAATTATGAATTTGACTCGAAAAAAATATGAATTAGACTCGAAAACTTATGAATTAATATCGGAAATGTACGAATTCGGTTTGAAAAAATATGAATCAGACTCGAAAATATTATGAATTTCTACCAAGAATCTGTGAATTTGACTGTGGTATAAATCAAGGGATCCGAAGAAGGTTTTCGAGCGGCTCAAAAAGGATGGGGTTGAATGTTTCATGCATACCCCATACGTTAAATCCAGTGCCCTCTCAATCATAAAGTATACGAGGCGTGGGGAATTGTGTCCACGTTAAAAATACTCCCCATCAGACATAATATACTTCAGTCCGCGCTTTTAATAATCTTCGAACCAATTCTAGGACGCAAATTTCGGTATGGCTTTTAGCTCCTTCGGACATTCTGGCTTTGTCTCTTCAATGTTGGTAAAACGTCATCATTTCATAATTCTTTTCAGCTTGGGGAATATGAACAGGTCATAAGGGGCCATGTCCGGTGAATACAGAGATTGCGGCACCATAATGATGTTGATTTTGGGCGAAAAATCACGGGCAAGTAGTGAAGTATGATCATGTGCATTATTGAAGTTCAATTGTCATGAATTGTTTCGCCACAAATCTGGACGCTTTCTTCGGGTTGCTCCACGTAAACGGCGTAGAGCTTCCAGATAGAATTCCTTATTGAATGTACTCATGATAGACTACACTGTTGAAAACAATAAACACAGTGAAAGAAGCCTTACCATTAGATTGAACTTGACGAGATGTTTTGGGCATTGGCTTTTCATGATATTTTTATATGACCTTAATTTTGATGTCATACCCATACACCTATACTTGATCACCAATTGGGACCCATTTGAGCAGTTCTTGATCGTTGTTAATTTCATTTAGCAACTATTGAGTATTCTTAATTCGGTGCTGTTTTTAGTTGAAAGTTAGCAATCGTGGGACAAATTTTGCTGCCACTCGTTTCATGCGCAAGACATCCGATAAAATTTTTTACCATGAGCCAAATGATATTCCAACATTATCAGCAACTTTCCTGAGAGTAATTTGGTGGTTGCCCTTAATCATTTCCGTCACTTTTTGGACGTTGTCATGAGTCAGCCTAGGCCGTCTAAAGCCTCAATCCTCTGGTAGACTCCCAATCCTACCAATGGTCCCGCCACTAAAAGTATTTGTATCACGCTTCTCTTACAGAACCACTGCCGATGAAATCTTAGCTTACATTAAAGCTAATCTCGGATACATCCGTCGTTGCTAATGTACAGGAAACTCACACATGACTGCCTAAATCATCAGCAGATCTCATTCTGAAAGAAAAAAGAATTTCAGGTGTTTTCTGTTTTTTTTTTTTTGGTTTTTTTCAGCGCTGAGTGTATTTTATACAGACTTTGCCAAAACTTTTGACTCTGTGAACCATGACATCCTCCTCTCAAAGCCAGTTGAGTTTAATATATGGAATCAACTCAGTTGGGGTGGTGCTCATTGCTCCTGTAATCAGTAGGTAAGCCATCCTTTAAAGCTTGTTGAGCCTATTAACAGAGCCTATTTCTTCCACCACATTGCAGCTCTATATAGGATGATGGGTCTCACCATTTATTTGTATGCCCAAAGTGGTTGCTTTGGAGATTGCATTCAAGCATTTTTTTGTCGAACAGAGTGCCTCAGTGTCGTTTTATTTGGATGATTGTCCCTGGTGAATTTCCCGTCTAGGTGGATTCCTAGATATTTTACCTTTATCTGCAGACATACGACTGTGCCCTTAATATTTAGAGTTCCTATTTCGATTTTTCCGTTTCTGGTGCATGGTACTATGCTAGTTTTCTGAGGTACTTTTCTGAATTGTACTATGCTAGTTTTCATTTAAGGTTTTTTGCATTTTGGATATCATGCTATCCAATGCCTTTATATTATTTGCACCAGCTTATATATAGTTGATTTGCCTTTTTATTAGGCAAATTGAAATTTGTGAAGTGGGATCTTTACCAATAGATCACTCCTTATGTATAGGTCAATCAGTTTCAATATGAAAGATGCGAGGCTTATTGGCCTCTGTGATTTTGGCAGGTCGGCCGTTTTGTTGCATCCCTTAGGAATGAACACAACCCGCGCCAGACTCCACGATTTTGGAATATAGCTGAGTTCCAAGCTCTTGGTGTTGTGTGTAATTTTATAATAAAAGATTATAAATCTAATTTCTAATCTTAGTTTTCAATCTTCTTTTTTTAAGTCTTGTGCATTATTTTGTTTCTATTTTTCTTGTTTTTTTAAAGCTTATTCCTTGTATATTCTTTAGTTGCATATGTACCTGTTTATTTAAACAAACTATAGATTTATTCAATAGTCAGTCATTATCCAGTTGTGAGTACGAAATTTGATTTTGTAGCCATTAGAAAAAAAAAATCTAATACAAAATTTTCAGCTTAATAGAGGAAAAATCAATTCAATTTGCTAACACATTTAATAGGAAGATGCAATATGAAGACTAAAGTTTCCATTAAATTCTTAGTATACGTGATGAATGATCGCATACCTTTTTCACCCAGCCAAAGTCACCTGTGTTAAAAAAACGAAATATCTGCCAAATTGAATCCCCGAAATTCAATTTCGGCCGCTTTTGACCAACCCCATATCACTTTGTTTTTGTATTATTAGGAGTTATTAGTTTCCATAGTAATACGGTAGCAGGCTTCTTGGTAATAGAAACATTTGAGATTATGGCATTGAAAAAGCTTTTCAACATCAAAATCACTTTCAAAATCAATTAGAATGTAAAATTAATCTGGTATCAATACTAACGGTACTTCTTGACTATTTATCGACATTAACAATCAAAACAGAACATGACCACCGACTTTATAAACACAAAATTACCTCTATTCCGTGTCTTCTAATTTACATACCAACCTAGGCACGATTCTGTTGTTGTACAATTCACGCACGAATATTACGATAGTACGATTTGTATTCTTCCATTTCAAATTACTAAACTACAAAGCTTCGATTCAGTCAGGTCAAAGCTTTTGATTGTCCAGACTTGAGAATAAAAGAACATATATTTTGCAAACATTAATTTATTTATTATTTTTGTCAATCTGACCTAATTTTGCTATGTCTCATCGAACCATTGTGATGGGAGGAATGAACAAGCACTCAGGTATCTTTTTGTGATTTCCAACAATTGACTTAATTACATCTTTGGTTATCTGAAAGTGTTTGGAAAATATTATTTCGTAATAGATCCGATGAATGAACTAGTGGAAATATTGTGTCCTAAATACGCAAGACACTTTTGTGGTCTAGACTCGATCTAAACTAATCGTGTGTATAAATGGACGATACTGATCTGATCTTTCACAATAGCTTTAGTGCAAATCCATGTTCTGCATAGGATCAAGTGGAATAGTGTAAAGATATTTGAGCTGACACTACGAATAATGATTTTCGTTTGATCTTATCGCAAACTAAAAATAGAGTTAAATCCAACCACTTGTATTTATTTGCTTCATGAGTTGATTTAACAATCTCCATTCAATTAGATGCCGAAAACTCCTCTGTGTTCGTTTTCTAGTATAAGAAAATAATATCTAAAAGCGGTTTGATGAGTTCCAAAACTTTTTTATACTACACACTGTACAACAAAACCAACTCAACCCAATTCGAGTTCTACGAGCAGTCCGGTCCAGTCCAGTTCATCGAGTCCAAGCTATCAGTCGACAAGGAGACACACGATATTCCCTTGAATCATATTAAGAAATGAATCTTATTTATTGTGCGCCGATTCTGATCTTAATCTTTGTCTCAGCTCTCGAAGCATTTGAATATCGCCATTGGCATTAGCCAACACAAAATATACAGGTAAAATGTATGGACTCTAAATGGCGGCCCCTTCTTATTCATGGTGGTGGCGGCGGCCGTTGTCTCGCCGCTCTCGTGTCCGCGTTCGCAATCAGTCCAGCCTGCATCAGCAGCACCCGCAGGCGATCAACAGGTATGTTTAATGCGAACACAGTCCTCGAACTGAATAACGAAAAGAATAATATATCAAGAAAAAGAGAAAAAAAAAACGAAGAAAACGCCAAACCATTTTATGCACAATTCTCTTGCTTTTGTCAAAATACAATCAGAATCTATATTCAGTTTTATGTATGAAACGTCTTGTAATGCGCCGTCCGTGTTGCAGGGACGCTATACTTAGCTATCGTCGCGATTCGAAAGAAAAACACAGCCCGACAGACAGTTGAATTAAGACAGGCGAAAGAAACGGCAAAGCCAGCACAGCCTGAGGCGTGAGTTCATAAAGAAAACGCAGAGAAAATTGCAAAATTGCTGCACTAACGATGCGCGCATATGAAATAAATGTATGTCGCCCACGCATTTCATGTTACTACTTCTCTGCGATTATGTTCTTTTTCATAAGAGTACTATGTGGGACCCCGACGTGGCTAATAATGCAACTGTTGTCCCTTTTTGCATTATGCGTGCGCTGCGCTAATCAAGAAAATCGTTGTGTGTGGGGGCGCTGATAAAAGATTATTAAAAGACTCGTGGGCTGTAATTCCTCATATGTTTTAATAACTCTAGAAAAGGCTTCTGGTAATTGCTTTGGTAAAGTCATGCTTGTTGGGCTTGCATTGTCACGACGTTAATATCTATTGTAGAAATATGTATAGATATGTGTTTGGGCATACGAAGTAATCAATACAGAGTAGCTTAATTTTTTTATTGTGACCAAACAAAGCGAATAAGATATGATCTAACTATTTTCGATACATCGTCAGAACGTAGTTTCGTGCCTACACTCACGCAATTGCTGTCAAAGAAACCACTCATAGATCTTTGTGATTTGGACGAACATAGCATTTTCTTAGTAACTACTAGATGGATCAGTGCTTTTGTATTTTAGTTGTTGATGTTTTCTTGTTTTTGATTTCGATTAAACGGAAAAATTATTTTTTTTCGATTATCTTTGCTGCAAGCTTTTCCGATCTATTGAACAACCAATGATCCTTGGCTTTTGAGATGGTCGTATAGTTCTTTTTGCAATTCGAAAATTTAATTTTAAAATTGGGGTCTCCAAAAATTTACTTTTTTTTCCTCTCACAAATCCAAAAAATTTATTTCTTTTTCGAAATTAGGTTTGTGATGACTCGAAGCAGTTTGTCGCACTTGCTTGGCGAAATTGTTCGCCGCGTAGCAAGTGTTAGAATGTGCTTGAGAAGAATAGGAAGAATAAAAAAAACTCTTGTTTTATTCTTATTAACCCTCCGAGAACACAGGGAGTAAAATTGACCCCAGTGACCTTTTTGGCCGATCGCAGCGCTTAGGCCTGCGGGAAAAGGGGGGTACTATAGGCTCCTAAGTGTATTTCTGTGTCTTGACTATAAGTTTACACCGTTCGCATACAGTCCCAAGTCGTCAGTCGTCGTTGAGAGCAGATTAAATAGACCCCATATGTACTCGACGTCAATTTCGAGGTAAAAATTCAATTTTTTTTACTTGAGATTAATTTAAAAAAGCCAAAAAATAAGTTTGCAAGTGCTTTTGTTTGTTGTTTTTAGCAATATGACGTATAATCTGCGTTCTAGTGTACGCAATAATTTGTTAGCTGTAACAATTTTGGCGACTGTGATTCCTCCGAAGACGACCATGTCTCGGAGCAATCAGAATCTGATATTCAAAAGATTACACCTTTTTTTAGGCTAATTTTTTTTATTATTCTACTATGTCTTGAGAGTATCCATATACATTTTTAGCCCAATATATTAAAAACTGACAAAGTTATGATTTTTTTTAAATGTGCAAATTTTAAAATCCTCTCAATCGCCACCGTAATTATGCGAAGTAAATACTTTTTTTCGAAGATCACTATATATTTTATGATTTTGTCATACCTTGAGTGTATCCCCCTAAATTTTTAGCCAAAAATATTGAAAATTGACAAAGTTACGATTTTTTTTTTGTAAAAAAGCTGATTTTCGATAAAACTGTTTTTTCGCGAATTTTTTCAGGTATGTTAAGGACATTTAGGGCACTTCTAATGCATGAGAACTACTAAAAGAAGTCTCAATCTATACCTACAAATTTTTTCAAATGAAAATCTTCAGTGGCGGCGATTCTATAGATTCAAAAGTTGTTGGAGTCAATTTGACCCCAATTGTTCTCGATGATCGAAAAAATAGGTGTGTTTTCGGAGGGTTAATCAGCCTGGCTAGTCGCCAACAAAGCTGATGTTCCGAAACAGACTGTACATTATTCCATATTTGTTTCTCCTCTATATATATTCCTATATATTATCTCCTATACATTATTGTACATTTCGCTGAATTGATCAGTGTATGGACTGGTTTTTGAATCTAAAAATAAAAATTAATTAATTACTTTGCGTATTGTCCGCTTAGAGGAGATGTCGCTGTTGTAGATAAGTGGGACCGGTTGTTTACGTTTGTCAGTTTTGGCGTTTTACAACACTTTTACATAATTCTCGAGGGTTTTGCCTCATACGAGAATATTATTTTCTACACTATTTGTCTGTTTGTTGAAATTTCTGCAATATCTGTACTGAGAAGACTTTTTTTTCATTTATAAACAGAATAGATATTCTGCGTCCGCCAAAATCACATAAAGGCAATTGAATGTACATAAAGCAAATTTAATATTCGGCCCAGACTCCTTTTGTCAGTTTCAAACCAAAAAAATAAAACAATATAACGTATTCCAACAACATTAAAGATTTAATAGAACACAATTAAATTGGCTCATTTCACTTTCATATATGTAAGTAAATTTAACATTCAGAAAATGGATTTAAGACATAAAAAAAATACTTCTTTCAATCGTATTTACTGAGAATTTTAACCAGTTTCGGTCTATAAAACGAAACAGCAGACGGCCATATTCGAAACAGGAAGCTGTTCGTTTTTAGTTTTTTTAGTAGTCAATCACTGGTTGTCATCCCAGAAAAAATCAGAAACACTAAAAATTGTTACTTATTGTGAGGAAAAAGTGTTTTAGTTCAAAGTAATTCGAAAGAAATCTTTCGATTGGCGGCGGAAACTGCAACAAGTAGCATTAATTTTCGGTCAATTTTCTAAATTGTTGTGTCTTGTGATGTACAAAAACTAAAATTAAATTCATTGGGTAGTCTTTCTGTTTCAGTGTATCATGTAGCCACGCTTGCATATTAGAAATAATTTATTCGTGTATTCTTGGCCTTTTTGAGCCCATTCTTGTCGCCTTGGAACGAATTGTAGTCATTAGAGCTGGGTCCTACTAGGGTTTTCACATATTAGGTATTCCTAGTACGAGTACAGAAAAATATCTGTTTTAAATGCCTGTTCCAATCGTACTAGCTAGTCTTTTTTGAAATATGCTGCAAGCTCGGATTTTCAAATAACATGTAGTTGTATTACAAAAATGAAGGGTTTCATGTTTAACATGAGCAAATATTGAACGGATGTTTATAGTTCTTTGTAATATTACATATGTAACTTCGCTTTGGAGAAGTACGTATCGAAACCCTTGGAGTAGTGCCTAATATCACGCAATGGCTTCGTATGTTCTTTTAGTCCAGTACCCGTTCCGCGTGTGGAGTTTTCTCCTCCGTCTTTTTGGTGCTAGTTCCGCTTGTCACCATTAAAGGATTTTGGGTGTCAAACAATTGAAGCACCCTCGGTTCTATTCTCAAAGAGCTCTTCTTTGCACCGTTGGTCTTCCGACGAAGGGATTTACGTCCTTAAGGGGTTTCGCTACCTTAAACATTTTCGAAACATTAATTTCTTGGTTACTTAAGTTACTTTCAAGAATATTTTAATCGTTTGATTGGTATAATAATTACTATATTATACCAATTCGTTTAATTGGTATAATATAGTAATTTAAGTTGCTGACGTTGTACTTTTTTTTCTTTTGCGTTTTCCTTGAAATTACTTTTTTTTCAAAACGGTTTACATGATATCTCTCAATCTATTCAACCGATTTTATTGAATTTTACAACAGTTATAATGCATGATATTATCTAAAGGTGATTGGATTTCATATTCAATATCTATAAACATTTTTAACTCAACATTTCTAGGCAAATCCGAATTAGTTTTTGCAAATAGCTGTCATTTCTACAAAAAGAAATTTAAAAAATTATTCCCTACGTCACACTATAACTATTACCCTTTTAAATAAGAAAAACATGTGTTTTTGTGTCTTAGACAATGCCTATCAGAGAAATCAAGTACACCATTAACGAGGATTTTTAAAACAGGGCTCTACTTTTCGACTCATATCTTCACCATTTTTTAATTTTTTTTCAAGCTTTAATATTGCAAATCATTCATAAAAATACAATGTATGTGTGTAAAATAGAGATTATTTTTAATGACCGCATTAAAAAAAGATTTTTTCTACCTATTCTTCCGAAAGCAAAGTCGGCGTAACTCCTGAACCTCTGACGCACTGCCGTCAGTTACTGCTTGATTTTCGTTTTTGTTTGTAGTTCTTGTCGTCATGTTTAATGGGTCTTCCCTCAGAGCCGCTATCTCAGCCCAAATGGACAGTCGCCTTAATGATTCTTTGGTTATCTATGCAAGCAGGGAGGCAACGTTAAGTTGGCAGACGTCCGTATGGGGTCGTCTGGTTAGAGCCAGATCAGCGCCAATGACGAGTATAACTTAACCGAACCTATCCCGCCAACTCAATGGCACGAGCTTCGAACGTTCTCTGAGGCCTGCCAAGGTTTTAACGGGACGGAGGCGGCATGATATTAGCCTGGAGCCGTTTGCAGTGGGATGTCACTTCGGTGGTACTAGGTCCAGAATAACACAACCACTAGCCCAAACGCATCAATTCAAAATCGTACGTCAAATTCTTTGTCCGTGTAAAGTATGCCAGGTCGTGCCGTTATAGAAGATATATAACGGCACTGCATCACAGCGCTGCTGGTGGCAGTGCTGCATCACATCAATGACGATGTGGAAAAGAGAAAAGTAAGAAGAAAGGACGGGTAAGAGGAGAGAACGGGTACGAAGAAGGAATGTATACGATGGGAAACGGGTAAGAGGAGGAAACGGGTAAGAGGAGGGAACGGGTAAGAAAAAGGACACGTAAGTGCAAGAAAAGAACGGTTTTGGATAGCATGAGTATAGGATTTGATAAAATTTTGTGTAACCCAGGAAAGGAAAACATAAGAAGGATAGGGATTGTGATATTGTCTTTAAGGAGCTGCCGCCAGATGTACCTTTGCTGTGATCTTATATCACATCGACCACACAATAGTTCACGTCCAGTGGCAGAACATAAAACTGTTTCATACAAAAGTGCCCTGGCCAAATTTGTCCTGGGTATAAAGTGATTGGAAAAGTGAATGAATATCTTAGAAACTTATCTGTGTATCATAACTTTATATTTATAATTTATTATTAGCATAAGAAACACAATTTAAATGTGTTTTTAGTTTGAGTAAGATAACATTTTGAAAATTGTTGATGCTACGCGGGCGCTAAGTGCCTAAAAGTAGGCAAATTTTAGCAGGATCCTCTCATGATAACGAAATTGATACGACGTATTAGTGCTAATAATACATAGGTCAGCATAATTTTTGATGAATGAAATGAAAACAATTGATAAATTTCATGCATTTTCTACCCTGTCAGTTTAAAATTTTCAAAATCCCACAACCCAAAAGTACGGTAACGTTACACTAATATTACATATTTTTGAGTACTCGAAATTTGTGTTCTCGTAAACTTACAAACAGGTTATCAGATCAAAGTGGAGTAGGATCAGTCAAAGCTTTCTGCCCTGACTGCATTATTCACACTGTAGATTGGTATTATTGTAAGCCAAATTTTATAGAGTTTTGTTTGTGAAATAATGATAGAGGTGCCAGTACCGGAAATTTATCTCACTTTTGCTATAAAAAATGCTTCCTAAAATGTGTCAAATAGTAGTCTACTTTTAATGATAGTAAATCAAAAAAATTTAATGTCGTAAATATTGAAACTTTTGGGTGTGGTAAAAGCTAAGAAACTATTTACTAAACTTATTTATTTCTCATTCCGCATGAAATTCGGTTCTAAAAACAACTAAAACGTATAAAATTATTCGATAAATCGTTAGAAGATCGATTATGTAGAAGGACTAGAATAATTTAACATTAATACATTATCCCTGAAAACCATTTGCCTATTTTATTATAAATATTTTATCATATTCTTTCTCGACATAATATTGAATTTTCACAAAATTATTTCGATGCTTCAAAATAGAAAAAATTTCCATGAAAATGAATTGAGAGGCAAATTCAGTGTAGCCATTATCGTTCAAGTCTTAATTTCAAATTTTATGAGGCTTGCACAACGCATTGTGTCTTTTTCTATCTGACATAAAACCGAAAAGGTTTCATAATTTAAAACTTTTACAAAAAACAGAATTAAGACGAAGATATTCTTATTAAGAAGAAGATGTTCTAAAATTGATTTTTTTTTATTTGATTTGGTTCGAAGGTTTGAACTAGAAGGCTCGTTTTCGTTTAGAGGCTAGACACATTAATTTAAATACGTCTTACGTATGTCAATTTCTTTCAATATCGGGCGTGCTAGCAATATTTTAGGGTAACATATCCTCTTCTTTAAAACCAAAACTTAAAAATCAGATACTGAAGGCAAGGCAGTATACCATCGGACTATCGATATCTGTCGAAAAATTGAAATATTTCTCGCTCCTAAGGAAAAATTGATAATTTATTTAAATTTTCGGATTTCGAAAATTGTTCGAAACCGTTACAAAGCTTTAAAATCAAACTGTTCTTCTACTGTGTATACTCACCTCAAAATGCTCTTATACTATGTATTCTCACCTCATCCAGGTTGTAATGAATGTAAAATTAAAATCTTAAAGATCAATGAAAATAGCTCGGTTTCAAAGATCTGTCGCCAACAATCTCGGTCACAAATCATATTTGTATGGCTAATATTCAAAAGAAACCGCAGTATCTATTTGAACCTATTCACCATTCTATTGACTACCAACAAAACAATCACCTTATTCCGGACAAAAAGATACATAAATTATAATTGGCTAATTGAAATCCATTGAAATATCGTCAAGCACCATATAAAATTTTAACATTCTTGTGGCTTAGTCGAAACCCAACCACAAAATCGTGCTGGAATTCTCGAAATCCGATTTTCGAAAATTAATTCTCACATATTCTTCGAAATAGAACTAAATGTTTGTGTGTTTCGACTCAAGATGTGGTGTAGGCGGTTGAATCAATTATATTTCAATGATATATCTCTAAAATAACTGTCAAACTAAACACATATGGATGACTAACTATCTCAAGTACATTGAACGCAAGACTTGTTCTTCTTCAGTTTGATGAGTGAGTACAAAATCTGAATCCAACAATGCTTCCATCAACATCAATCAGAACGCATACAACTACATGGGACGGCCAATAAAACATGCTGCCTGCAACGATGATGACGATTAACACGAACGCGAAAATGACTTGAAACCAGAATCGACGGACCATTTAACTTGCTCCATGACAGTTCCATTAATGTCCGAAACATTCTCGCATCATTTCTATAACTCACATCTGTTCCGAGTCTTCAAGACAAGATACATACAGTATCTAAAACCTGAATCATAAAAGTCGATGGTGATATCATCTCTCTTCCCAGCTATAGATAAACTATAACCAGCACTATAAAGTACATGCATGGCTGTGTATCTAATGTATCTGCAAAGAATCATCATCGTCATCATGATCACCGGGCGCTGATGAAGTATTGGCTTTAATTGAAGTCGCAAATTGTACGCACTCGTGTAATCGGAATCAATCTAGCATAGCAATTTTGTTGCCTGACCATTTACGACTTATCCTCTTGTACAATATTTAGCGATGTTGTGAGTTTTTAGCTTCGGGCGTAGCATATCCATTGCATTTCGTGCAAATTGTTTCATTACTGAATGCCCAATGGACGCCTTCTAGATTCATTTTCGCTTTATCTCCGTAGAGTGTATTCACTCGTATTGAATTGAATCTTCAAGAGGCTGTCCAAATGAAACCACCTTGTTCATTAGATACAATTCATAGGACTTCAATGATCTGCCACTCGAAAAATTGTTTGTATTGTAAATATATGTGTACACTGCGATATCTCTCAAATTAAATAATCTGTATGAGATTCCTTATTCGCAAATCATTTTATTCGAGTATGGCTTGCAGTGAAACGAAGGTTTGCTTCAAAAGGAAAACAAGTACACGATTGAATTGCATCTGTAATTGATGTATTGATTATTCGAAGTGCAGTTACATTGAAGTGTGCCTGAATCTGGCCTGTCCTTTCATTTCGTTTCTGTCGAAAGAAACCTGCAAATAATCCTACTAATTGAACTAAACCAGTTTATTTTTTGTTAATAAAAAAAACCATATGCAGCTGCAAAAAAAAATGATTGTATGTCATCCTATGTGTGTACGTACATATATATATAAATTCGTATGGTCCATTTGTTCATTTAAACGAATAATGAAAAAAAAACTTCGACAAAATGACCTAATTATTGATTAATTTGTGAGTTGTTTCGCTGACAGTTTGAGACATTTATTGGATACGATTGAATTCTTTAACTATCGCAATCTTGAACATGATTCGGTTCATTGGTGGATTTTATTAACCGGAAAATGAGATAAGCGGATATTGAATATTAAGATGGTTTTCGAAGATATGAAAGTGGATGTATGATGGTTTTATTTTTTACGCATGATTTCGAAAAGATGGTACTATGTCGTTTTTTATTACATATTGTTTCCTCTTAAATGAATCGCACATGCTCGAAGTAAGAAATGTTTATTTTTCTGCGAAAAAGTCAGATTCAATTATTTTATTGGAACATGCAATAGCGAAAGATTCATGTAACAGATTTATTGTCAAAAATAACTGTAAGAAATCTACTTTTTTTTTTAGCAATTTGATATGTGCAACTCATTGATAATGTGTTGATACTACGCTTTAGAAATTCGTAATTAAAAGTCCAAATTCTCGCTAAGTATAAAGAAACCCACACTGAAGTCTGCTACCTATTGGACTATTGTCCTTTTCTTCAACTAAACGTAAAGTTCAAGCTTTCTAAATAAATAGGTCTTTCAAATATTACTAGACTTGAGCCTTTATCTTTTTATATCTGATGTGTATAGATATCGAACATCGCACTTGTAATTTGTTGTGGTATGAGTAGATAGATAGGTAAAGTTGCTGTCAATCGGAGAAGCCTACCTAATGATACACATAGGTACAATTAATCGAAATATTTTTACGTTGGCACCTGCCTCAGAGGCTTAATTCGACGATCCAACATTAGGACAGTGATTATGAATTTGCATAATCAGCATCGTATTGACAAAGTGTCAATACTATAATTTGTAATTTGGTCCGTGAAACCAAATCCATTAATGGTAGAATGAGCACCTATCTTCATGCATTTATAGCCCATTTACCTGGGTCCAGGCGGAGTGTGCGCCTTCCCCACACACTCCTAAGCAAGCGCCAGTTCCGGAAACGATCTCTAGTTAGTTTAGATAGTAGCTCCCGTAAAAGAGGCCGTTCCCAACGACAGGAAGTACTCCCAGGCATAGAAGTACGGGCTAATCCTGCCCCCATGGTACCGATACTTGTCGCATCAGTTCGACTCGTGAACTGTCTAACACCATCTTTCGGATGAACCTCATCATTTTGTATTAGGCACAAAGACCTTTATTCATACGAATGTATGCAGGAGCACCTTTTCACGGTAATGCTTAGGGCCTGGTCCCATGGTTGTGTGTGGGGATCTGTCTCCTCTTGCCACCTCACTCCAGACACTTCTTCCATTTGCTTCGCCACCTTCATTAGTATCTGAACCTTCCATGACTTACTCGGTCTCTTGTAATTTCAAATTCAACAGAATGACATGTAATGTACATTCAGTCCTTTATTCTTATCGATCTACCTTCGGTCCTTCAAATTACGGTCCAATTAATCTTCGGTCCTTCAAACTACGGTCCAATTAATCTTCGGTCCTTCAAACTACGGTCCAATTAATCTTCGGTCCTTAACAACGGTTACTATAGTACAACACGTCAAGAGCTAGGTGTTTCACCACACCCAGTCTTGACCTCGTTTTGACATTATTACAACTTTACTTTACTACTCATTTCTCTACCGTGTAGTTTACTAATTAATGCCCCTAATTTTCAACGTTAGATATTACTTTGTGTGAGTAAAGCTTCATGCCGTCTTCAACGACCTCCACCTTCGGCTAAAATATCAATAAATGCGACAGTACGTATTCCATTTCTATTGGCTTGTTTATATTGTCAATATTTTCAGCCATCTGCCTAACTGACAAACTTCGTCTCAAAACTTCCTTACTCTCATTACTTTCATTATGAATTACATTTGAGAAACAAATACCTTGTTTTTTCTACTATGCACCACCAATTTTCCATTGCAAGAAACCTTTTTGACCATTTCGTGTTCATTTACCAAATCCAGTGACTAGGTTCGTGGAACCCATGTCCGAAGCTTGGCAACAAGTTCCTGACAGGGCCACCCATAACCGTGCGTCTCTAATTCAAAGACGATACATTGTGCTACCTAATGTGCCGTGGTAGTTTTTAATTGCCTTATTATGAATGCAACCAAATTGAACTCCCCGCGTCTAATGTTCCAGGGAGGGTTTACCAAAAGAACATATTTAGTTCAACCAGCGCTTTATTTCCCCCCTTGGGGGACACATAGGCACAATAGAGGCCCGTATCACAGCGGGCGGAGATGGAGATAACACACATGGAGATAACACGGATAAAATTTTATCATTTCTCCTCAATCACAGTAATAAACTGCACAATCCGATATAATTCGATAAAAGATAGATCAGTCAAACTTGGGAGAAACGGGGCTAGTGGTGAGGCCATTCTGCTTCTCGGCTAATCTGGGTACAAGAGATAGAGAACAGATTCCTTTTAATTCTTTTGAGCCATGGTTCGGAAAAAATCACTGAATCCATTGCCCAACCTTTGGCGCCTATGAGCGAAGTTCCACAACAGAGCGAAGGGCACTGTGGGTTCAACGTAACAGCCACCTCGTGCGACGGGCATTCATGGAGACTCAAAACTCTTGCGTTTTAACAAGATATCTTCAACCCAGAACATTTTGCTATTCTCAAAGTATTGTTGCCTGATGTCTAATTGGACCGAAGACATCGGTGTTCCTATAGAAAAGGGACGTGAGATTTCCGGCAGCAACATGCCAAGCCTTGCTAGTTCAACATCAGCCCCACAGTCACCCTGTGCTGTCTCAAAATCTGGCTAAGAGATGCAGGACAAACAGCAACATCTTTGAACACTGTACCAAAACAAGCAAGAGAATTATTAACCGCTTGACTGTCTGTGAAAATATCTATATTAACTCCGAATATTTGATTACACAGAAGCCAGTCGATTGCCTGAAAATAATTACCATTTCCACTAGAATATCACTTGTCTTTATAACTGCGGAATTATCGTACGATCAATTGACTTTTTGATGCAGTAAAGAATATGCTATCAGTCTGTATCGGTTGGTTACAACCTGTTGCGATTGGATGGGTCAAAAGCTCATCCCATGTCCGACACAAGTGGAGAATAAAGGTGGCTGTTGCTGCTTCGGAACGATGAAAAATACTCCTCGAACACAAATACTGTTTCGCCTCCTTCTTCTATTTCTAGATTTAGGAGGTTTAGACAGGCTCCCAACTCGGAGCTAGTCCCAACCCTGCAGACCCCGCCAGCGAAATTTTATTCCCTGTCTAGCTCTGTCTCTTTTGCACCTCTTGATGGAATATTCTACTATTAAAGTCTCGGGTTTTTGCATAGCGGTCTTAAAAACTGTCGATCTAGAGCCCTTTGCCGTACCACCACTACACAAAAATATGGTCAATTTCTCTCTTCCGGGCCTCTTGGAGAATTTTCTTCTTCAGTTTTTTTTTCATTTTTAATCTTCATTTAAAATGAGAGCTTTTTTTCACTCGACTCTCAACAGGCTCCAAACATTTGCCAACCCTCCAATCTTCCGTGGGGGGATTAGGGTTAAAGATCCTCTGGATCAGACTGAAAATAGGAAATCCCTGCTCTGGATCTAGGTCATCTAGATATATCTCTTCCTTCAGTGCACCTTTACTATGAGTAGTTTTAAGTGTGCGTTTTAATTTATTTTTGTGATAAAATTCGGTTTTTTTTTTAAATTTTATTTATAATTCATTTTACATTATTTGCACAGACAAAGCCTATCTTTCAGTTTTTTTTATATATGTATATATTTCTTAATTTTTCGGCAATATTAAATTTATCTGCAATATTTTATATTTTTAAAAATTTTCCAGTTTATTGTTTGGTATATTTTTATTTATTCGTTTATTATTCCGTATATTTTTATATATTCATTTATTACTTAGTATTTATTCATTTACTATGTAATATATTTTTATTTATGAATATATTCCATATTTTCTTATTTATTTATGATTCAGTATGTTTATTATTCACTAATTGTTGCTTATTGTGTATCCATATTTATTTTATGGTTAGTATATTCTTATTTATTTAATATTTAGTATGAAGTTATCTATCAGTTTAGATATTTAGATCTATTAAACATTTTATGGATTTTTATTTTTAGATTGTCATATTTATTTTATTAATTATTGTCAGTATACTTTTACGTATTTATTTTATTATTCATCCTTATGGAATTATTACTTACCATAACATATATTACTGAATCAACTTTTATTTAGTTATTTATTAATCGATATTTAACATATAACATAATTATTTGCTATTGAGTTCTCACTATCAAGCGTATATTTTTCGTTCAGTATATTTATTATTTAGTATCTTTGATTATTTTTTTCAGTTTTTTTATTCGTTTACAACCTCATCTTATTTTATTTGTTTTTTTTTTTTAAACATATTTTTATTTATCTATTAATTAGAAGTATTTTATGATTTCACTTCCATAAGTTTGTTTTTATTTATTTATTAATTTCATTGTTTAGCTATTATAGGATAGCTTGTTAATTTTTCTGATTTTTTATCTTCGAATTCTTGATTTATTTGGTTTATATTTCTTATTGCTTGCTTTATTTTATTTATCATTTAGCTATTGTAAATTTTCGTTAACCGTTATTATCTAAATCATTTTCTTGTTTATTTACTTATTCATTATTCAGCTAATTTTTAGGTGTTTATGATTAAATTCTTATATTTTTTTACTTTTTAATAATTAAAATAACCAAGCAAAAGATAAATCGTTCAAAATAAGTTGAATAATGAGTGATTGAGAATATACTAGGGACAAAATAAATACTTTAACTGAATAAATAACACATAAGTTGAATAAAGAAAAATAAATAAATAAATAAAATATATAAATAAAATAAAACAAATAAATAAAGTAAAATAAATAAAAAATATAAAAATAAAGGAAAAGCACGTGGAATAAGTGTTTTAGATCGTTGGTTGGGATGTTTTTCAAGATGTCAATAGGTGAATGCATTTTTCCGGAAAAGATAAAAGTCGCACGGTAGCAAATCAAAAAATCAGTCACAAGCGTCAATCGATAAGATTTCGCATTATCGTGTAAGAAATGTTCACTTCCTTCTGCGCCATATTCGAGTCGGATAGGACGAATGGAATGGTGCGTCAATGGCTTGGCTCGATGGAACGAGTGGAATAGTAAAAGCAAAAACAAACATTTTCTTTACTTTTGACTTCTCCAAACATAATTTTTGGGTATTGGCTGATCTGGCGCCTTCCACTCGGCCCCCTAGCGCTTCAATTCTGGGTCATATTAGAAACACCTTGTTTCATCACTGGTCACAATGTTGTAAAGTTTCTGTCCTTGATGATGTCCTTTGAATGTTGAATTCAACAAACCGTGCACACACCTTGCAGTAACCCAAATGTTCGACCAAAAGTCAAAAAAACTGATATTTTGGAGATGCAATGTTCAAATTTCATGAACCATAAGGGGGAAAATACATGTAACTGCTAAAAAAATATTCGATTTTTTTTATTACATCAAAATGTTTGAAATGCTCTTAAAATATAACAAAAAAAGTTTTGAAGCGATATTCGTATTATTTCTCGAGTTATAGTCAGTTATAGGCAGCGCGTCGTTCCCCAGGTCGGTGGAGTTTTAAAACTTTAAACGCGTTTTTCTCAAAGTAGTACTTTTTCAACTGCCGTACAAAATATCTCAAAAAATATTGAACCGATCCGGCTCAAATTTATACCACATCTACAAAAGAGTATTATCTCCTCGTTGAACCTAAATGTTATTGTAATTTCAGAAAAATAATTTGTTTATTAATGTTTAAAGCGTGATTTTTTTGAAAAATAATCGACTTTTATGTTTAATCTAAAATTAATGTAAAAATTTAATTATTTTTTATAAATTTTATTGGTTCACCTATGAATTATATATTTCATTAGCATATTTTTTTTTCTCTGAATGTTGCAAGTTCCCCGGAAAAGGCGTTAAGTTGTACGAGTCAGTTTTTGATGTGTTTTTTTCATTTGCTCGCATCGCCGCCATTTTGTGTTGAAAAATTATTAAAAAAATATTTTCATTTACTGTGAGACATGTACTTTAAGGATTTAATATTAAACATTTTCTGAATGAACAATATATATATTTTAAATCAATCTGAAGTTAGCAATTTTTTTTCGATTTTACATGTATTTCCCCCCTTAATGAATATTTTGGCTTTTATGATTTTATGCATAGTTGTTACAGAAATCATGTTACAGAAACAACGTAAACAACTTCCTTCTTGTTGGGTTATGGGTATAGCTAAATCACCGCCAGTACAGCTACAGATTCATCAATTCACTGATACAGAGATGAACGTATTTGCCCTCATTGTAAAGCGTTTTCAATCCTGGGCTTTCATTCACCGAAATTTTTATTATTTCTTGCAAAGTCTGGAGCAAACCACTTTTTGTAATATCATACATATTTGTATCTATGCATACAAGCGAATGATGAAGCAAATCTACTGCGATTTTGAACCGCTGTATAGTAAGCTGTAAGCTGTAAGTAAGCAAAATTAATCAATGAAAAGTACAGTGACTGGACATAAAACATATATTCCCTTGTGCTGAGGTGTTGACGACGAATTGGTTTTACCGTCATCAGGATGTATTAAATGATTACTTCTATATTTCGTACGTTCACATGTTTACTGAATTTACCATCGCCTTAATCAAAATCCTTGCAATAATACGTATTTCGTTGTTTATAGAGGAATATGTAAAGAAAATATATAGTGAAAATGAAAACTCTTGTAATTTGGACTTGATAATGAAACTTTGAACACTTGAATATTTTTGATAAATTTGTTCAACACACTATCTATTTTATCTATTCATATTTAAAAATGTATTTCTGTATAATTATCTTCTCTTTAAATAACCGAGTTTATGGTGGGACTAAGTACCACATGTTTAATATATGGGACTCTTAAATTTTTTATCGTTTGTAAGTCGTTTCTAAATAAATTTCCCTGTGAGACAATAATTCTTAATAGACTCATATGCACCAGAAACTTCAGCTATAAATTTTCTGACACTGAATCTTCGATGAAATTTCCTAAGTGTAAAAAGTTGTTTACAGTAATATCTGAATCAGCCAGAAATACAATTATACGTAGCTAGAAACACAGTTGAATTTACAAAGCATACAGAACCAATTAAAACAAATTTCTTTATTTTCAAATTGAAAGAACACTATTTTATTATTATTTCTTCTTATTTCCTATTTCTATTGTATATTAAGCCTATTATTAGCTTATATCTGTGTAAATTGGAAGTATCTAAATAATGGCTACCAACAGTTTTGGTGGTTTCATTAAAAGAAGAACTTATGAACTTTAAATTTTTTCAAAGGGAACGTAATTGACCAGCTCCAAACGTACTACACACAAAAACCTTTTCATTTCTTTGGCAGATGCTATTTGATTCACACAATTATCATTGATTTTATGCCTTAAATTATGTAACACGCATGAAATTGCATTTTCAACGTAGCTGGTTGCCTATGGATTTTTCCTGGCGATTGTTTCCATTTTCGGATCGAAACCAAGAAATTGTTTGATTAGATTCAGCTTTTAGATAGACGTTATTGTTAGTAGAAACGATGTGGTTCTTTAGATATATGGTAAAGTGTGAGATTCTACTCTAAAAATATTTCTTAATGATTTTCGGAATACCATTGGAGGCTAGTTTTACAAATCAACAAAACAGAAATTTTTGTATTTTCTGTTCAAGGTCTTCTTTTTTGCTCTCATTTAACCGAAACTCCTTGTTTGGAAGATAGTACTTCGTAAAGAAAATGTATCACGAATACCAAACATTCCGAAACAATCCAATCGAAATTGCAACGCAAACCATTAGCGGAACACGACGACATACAAGCAATTAACACGCGATATGGACTTGCGATATCTAAACCCAACTCTTCCAAATTACCCATAAATTCCATAAATTTGTATGATTATAGCAAAACATCTTGCTCCTTGACGCAATCAAACAGCCATAACCAAAAAAAAAAACATGTCCACGTCGCATATAAATGTAGCAAATATTGAAGCCCGACAACTTCACTTCGAAGACAGAACTGGGAATCGACACATTGCATCCGCAACGAATCTCTCATATCTCCATCCATTAGGTTCCCATAACAACTATACTACCTACCAAAGAAACCGCAAGAATGTCGTCTTGATCTGGCCCGGCCAGGCGAATTGACTTCATCGCGAATCATCGCTATTTCTTGACTTTTCTTCGGATGAATGCTTTTTGGTTTGGTGTGTTGCGCGTTTGTTTTGGCTCACTCCACTGCGGCCGACAATGTCGGATTAGTTTAAAGGAGTGCGCGTACAGCGCTCATAAGTCGCCCATAGCCATTAATTAACGCGAACGTGAACAAAGTTTGAATGAAGCTTATTAACAAAACAGGGCATCATGCACCACCGCAGACCGGACTGCTTTCTTTGCCATTCTTGGATAACTCGCATTTCGACTAATTCGACCGGCCCATGAGCATCAATATGAAATTTGAATAATTGAATTGTGCAGGTAGATTTGTATGTGATGCTGATACATAATCGGTCCAAAGCTTCCCGAAAGCATGAATCAGAGACGAGATATTTCCAGTTGATTTTTATCAATGGCTTCTTTCGTGGATCGCATGCAATATGGATAAATATATTTTATAGATGAATATCTGTAACGATAAATGGAACGAGCGCGATTTTCAGCACGTCGCCATCGTTGTTTTTGGTTTAGTGGCTGGTTCCGTTAGTTTCACTGTGTCACATTGTTGAATGGGATCAAGCGCGATCGTAAACGTTTTAAAACTATGCAAATGCTTTGCCATTTCAATATTGTTGGGAAAGTTCACTTCTATCGTTTATTCTATATCTTTTGATTTCAGATAAATGCCGCCAAATTTTCATTCATTCACATCGAAATACTCTCCCTGAACTAAATATAAACAGTTTGGTGATGAATCAGGTTAATTCATGATAGTATTTTTCCCACGGAATAAATTAATATATTACAAAAACATTAATGGTTTTGAAATTGGTATAAACTGAACTCCATGGTTTTATCAAAACAGATGTCAATAACAAATCGTTAAGTATTTTAAAAGCATAGGTGGTACGATGTTCCCGTGCGGAACCCCACCATAACCACTTTTAATGTAATTATTTTGTAAATTTAAAGACTGGAAATATTATTTCAATTTGCACAATTAAATGGAAACATAATCAAATTTAGCATAATTTTAGCTAAAACAAAACCTTCGCTAAACAAACTCGTGAAATATCTTTGCATTATGATTTTTTCGACAATGAAAAAATTCATAGCGCCAGAGACCCTGATTTACATACTTTCTTCTACTACTAATTCTGGATTTTGGTAAAACATAGCCTTTGACACCATAATGCATGGAGAAAAATTCGTAGGTGTAGGCACTATGAATTATTTCCAAAAAATCCTGCTCAAATCCGGATTCAAACATAAAGAGCCGACTTTCTATCCACTAGGCCACACGAGAACCATGGAAAGTTATTGTTATTTAGCCTACTTTAATAGTATGCACCGAGATTATGTTCGTAGTAATTGAAGCTATGTATCATAGAAGTTGGGACTATGTGCATAGTAGAAAAATCCATCGCCCATTTTGAGCTATATTTTATAGCTCAGGGTGCTTTGTATATGATGTTTGCGGCTATAAATGCTTCGCAATGTTACATAGCACTACGCGCTATGAGGATTCGTTACAGTACAGTAAAATGTGCTTGTATCTCCAATTTGATCGAAGTTCAGGTCTTAATGCCTCCGTAAAACAAACTAATCACGTGTGTAAGAATTCAACAAAAGCCTGTGTGTAGTTTTAGAATCTTTTAGAACGTAAATTGTTATTTGAAAAATTTTCTAATCACTGAAGCTCTCTCCAACCTATTTCAAAGCCTCTTCTACATATTTCAAAGCCTTTTCTACTTATTTCAATTCTCTCTCAAACGTATTTCAGGCCTCTACAGTGTGACCTAAATATTTTTTTATTTCTCAAACTGCACCTCCTTTAATTTTTTAAACTGCACCTCCCTATTTTTCAGTTCCAGTTCTTTTAAAAGCACCTAGGTTACCTATTATGTGATTTTTAAAATGTTTCAAATACGTTCAAAACTTATTTCGGATATTTGGTTCTCTGAAACTTTGTAGATAAAATTATAGAGGTACTTAAAATATCACTAAAATGTCCGCCGGCGCCATAGAGCTCAAGATAACCTTCGCTTGGTGACACCAGGACCTATCCCACATATACATCAATGTATCAATAGGTCAGCTCAATCGGATGACGCGTTCACTAGAAGCTGTGATTTTCCGATGAATTATTTTGTCCTTATTGAAACCCCTATATTACTGCGCCAGGCTTCTATAAACTTTGACATTTTCAAAAAATCAATGAAGTCTTTTAGAAGGTCCGTTCAACTGCTTCCAAACAATTTTTCTTTGGTATAATTTTCTCCCCTACAAAGTATTTGTCAAACAATGATGATCCGGATGATCAATTTTATGTGATTTTTTTTACTTTAAACTATTAAGCACACTTTTAAAAAATGTCCATATATAATAACATCTCCCTGTTCGATGTTTTATAGCTATGACATTGTATGAAAATTCATATAATAAAATACCTATCAGCGTGTATGCAGATGAGGCAAGTTTAAAAAGTCGATTGAAAGTCATAAATTCAAAAGTCAAAATAAACTGAAATAAAGATATTGGTTGATTGTGGGTGCATGGGTTGAGGGAGAGGCCCCTGGCACTCACTCATACCCATTGTAATCATACCCCTAGCCTTTGATAGCTTCCCAAGGTTTTTTTTTTAGCAAAACAGGAAAAGAGGCTATCTTCTGCATGCGTGCCACATCCTAGCCAAACCATTGATATTTGAGACGCGCAAACCCTGGGCCGTTCACAGAGGAAATGCTCCATAGAGTCAGTCTCTTCTAGGCAGGATGAACATCCTGTGCAACACCTATTCGGTACATATGTATGTCTTACTAGGCAGTTGTGTCCAGTCAGTATGCCTGTCATGGCTCTGCAAACTTTCCTGCTCTTGTTGAGGAGAAATCCCGCAATCACCTGGTTGGGCTTTGAAAGGAAAACCTTGGTGTGCCTGGCCACATCAGAAGGCATCCATCTCTCTTTGTGAGCATCAACTACCCACTTCCGAAAAATGACATGTGCTGATGCGGTAGGCACATCCAAGGCGGGTTCAGGGCTCTGTAGTGCAAGCCTCGAACTTTGCTCCACAATAGCGTCAGCAGTTTCATTTTCCTCAACACCACAGTGCCCTTGTATCCAGAACAGATGCACTCTATTGAACTTGGCGACAGAGTTCAATCGTGTCCTGCACTCTTAAGGGGGCAGATACACTTAGAATTTTGAGAAAATCGATTTTATTTTCTTTGTATTTTCTAAAAGTAGCATATTTCAAAAGCATTCTCTGCAAATTTCAGACGAATCGGACAATTCTTTATGGAGATAAATAACTTTGAATGCAGTCGTCTCTAATGCATAAAGCGTGTTTTGCATGCTTTAAAAGCATTTTTCTCGAAACTATGTTTTCGAAGTCGGTGATCAGTGTAACTTGAAAACGGTGTTATCGATCAGCATGAAATTTTCCTCACTTATTTGATATGCAATTATCCTGTGCAATGTAATTGGACGATATTTTTTTTCAATAGCCGAAAATGTGAGTGAAATTTTGGTCGAAAATACAATTTCGAGTTTCAACAACCGCCATTTTGCGAAAAAAACAAAATCCTTCGTTCGTCCGGAGCACTATGTCATTAACTAATAATCCCCGATTTTGTTTTTATTTCGGATGATCCAGTGACAAGCTACAGTGATCACGACAAAACCATTTTTTTTACCCCTCGAAAATTTCCTCTATTTCGACTAATTTTCAAATATATTTCTTTCAAGGAAAAAAACATTTGCTATTAATTATTTTAATATGTGTGTAAAAAAAATCCCAAAAAAGAGCTTTTTTGGACGTCCCAAGTGTATCTGACCCCTTAAGCAATTTTTGAAATAGTCAGGGGTCTCGGCAGCGCAATCAGCACAGCCTGACTGTCATTGCAATAGCAATACGTTTTCCCTTTCACTTTTCTTCAATTACCCAGCAGGCAGTTCTTAAGATAGCGAATATTTCTGCTTGAAAAACAGAAACCGTAGTCTCGGAGTATCTCGTCTTACAGGCATCTGAATCCTCCCAGCCACTTCTGCTCAAGAAGATTACTTCGTACCTTCTCGAGCGTCCGCAGCCATATTGAAAATCGGCGAGATCTCACGCATCGAACTCCTAATGGAGCAGTGCCCCACATCGTCATTTCCTACCCATAGGCCAAACTGAGTTAGTCTATAGGCAAAGCTCATCGCCATAGTGTGAATTTGAATGTCGAGAGGAGGCAGGTTGAAAAGTGCAACAAGGGCCGAATCCGGAGTAGTATTCATGCCACCGCAGATACCCAGGCACACATTTCTTGGCAGCGTGGCTAACTTCTAGCTAGCATTCAATAGTTTCACAGTAGTCCACCACATCATGCATGCGTGTGTGATCATCGGCCTTATGATTCTTACGTAGATCCAGATAACTGCAAGAGGCAACACCATGTGGTGGCAAAACCTCTCTTGCACTGTCTGGAAAGATTTAAAGCACCAGAAGGATTCACTTCCACATGATTCTTCCAGAGAAGTTTTTAGCTTTTATCCAAGATATTTGACTTCATCTTTCGCTACTCCAGGTAGGCTCAAAGGTTTCGCTGCCTGACATCCAGTCTCCATGGAAACAGCTGCAGTTATTATTGCATTGGTTTCCCTGTCCACCTTCGCCGGCAGTTTGCCTCTTCTGCGCACTCTTGCTTTCTGTACTATCTGCAGGCATCTCATTTACTCTAGTCGGAGTTGCCTCCTTTAGTGCATTCCACCTCCTCTTTTTTTTGACGATTCAAAAGGAAACATCTTTTTCTCTGGTACGACCGTACTCGGTTTCCAGCTGACGCTGTATTCAACTTTCCGGAGCCTGCGGCCAGAGAAGATACTATCAGCAAGTTCGAAAGCTGGCTGGCCATGGAATCTTCCGCGATGGTAACCTGTGAACTTCCACTGAAACAAGGGTCGTCCATGAGGTTGGGACCTGCAGAATCCGAGCCCCTGCCGTACTGAACACCTCCAGCGCGGTTGGATTTCAACACTCAGTCTGGCTGCCACCTGCAGAGATGATTACCTTAGGATTCATCTTCATGCCCATTAGTCGCCTCTTACGACAATTAGTCGCCTCTTACGACAAGCTGGGTTTGGCTGTAGATGTATTCTAAAATTGCTTCATATCGAAGCAAAAACCCCCACAGTGGGAAAGATGTCTAAATTGATGGTGTATAAATGTGTTTAAAATTCTGATAGATATTTAGGGCCATGGACAACATGTCCTATTTTCCACTATCCTGTCATCCACAGCATTTCAGACATTTCTATTTGGTGATAATATTGTTACATATTTATTAGACTGACTACATATGCATATGATAATTTTACATTTTATGATTATTTTTGAGTTGAAACGAATGTGAAATTTTTCAAAAAATAATATTCACACAATGGGCTCTCGCATATCAAGATATTACTAATATCTTATATGTCCTGATACTACTACTATCTTAAAAAATATGAAAATATTAGTCTTATCTCTACCACTGAGAGTATATCTTAACTTTTCCTCTGTCCAATCAACCTGAAATCAATTGAAACACTGCAGAAATGGCAAATATTTCCATCTTAAACTTCCTGTAGATTCCTTTTTCACAATTATACCTTGGAAACCGACCGGAGGGCTTCCAATTGTTGCATTTGTAGGATTATGAATTGGTCATGTGCTTAAAATCTCAGGAAGGTTTACTCATCGAAATATCACTATTACTTCCTGAAAATACTAAACTACAATCAGAGCCTTTAATTGGCAGTACATATAAAGCTAAAACAAAGAGAAGAGGTTCATATTTAAAAGAAAGACAACTCAATTAAAAGAGTGAATGCAAAAATAAAAAAATGTACATTAAAATACTAGTTTATAGCAATGTATTTAAAGCTTATTGAAACACTATTAGAGCATATCCAAATTGTTTAAAAAATTATACGTATCTTGAATCTTGATTATACGTATCTCGAATCGAATTGTAAATCTCGAATCAACAAAAAAAATCAAATAAAATATTTTTATTATTCATATACAAATAACGTGTTCACTGTAGCAATCTCAAGTAATAACTTTAAAATCTGAAGTAATAACTTTGTTGAAAAATTCATTTGATTCGTTGCAAAAATCATTAAAAACCGACAACAAGGCCCTGCATACAACCTGTCTGTCACAATCACATCGTCTGGGTGTGGGTCCTAACACAACAACTTGATACGGTTGAAAGTCGTAACAGATGTTCCATGGCATATCCTTTCCCTAGTCGTTTTTGTCCTGTTGTTGCAACAACCACTTCTAGTCTGTCTCTCGCATACTGCACTCACACACGTGTTCCGCATTCAATAACTGCCACACTCGAATGCAGCCCAGCCCAAGCCAAGCAAGCCAATCGAGAAACGTATCTTTAATGCAAGGGACACTATTGCCAAGAGATACACGACACAGTACATCATAAATCCCACATATGCAGGCACTACTCAATTATTTTTTATCATCATCGTTGATATTCGTTTGCATGAAAAACACAGACCAGATGTCCAAAAAATCGTTTTGACGGAATAATCCAATGTTGTATTATTTAGATGCATCTTAGAAGATTTGGATTTGATTTAATGTGATATGAATAGATTCGCGCATAGATTCTGATGATAGTATAATACCAAAAGCTAATTGATATAAATATCCACTATATATTGACCTCATTACAAAATCAGAGGGTCATTTATCTTTTATCCTTATATCCTTAAATGTCATTCCCTTCATCACATACTATACAAGTTTATTGAGTCACCTGGGAGCCCATTAAATCCATTAATAGACAATAGGGCAAAATAGATGCAAGAAATTTGGCAACCATGTCTTGTACAAGTGCCCTGCTGTGTTGTAACGCATTTTCCTTCAATCGTCGAGAGCGGTTAACTTAAGATCTGCAAAGGTAAAAAGGTAACTCGAACTCGAGCAAACTGACAGATCCGAAAGCCCGTACATACCATACATATTCACTTCACATCATTTGCTTGGTTCGTTTCGTAGATAACCGACCTCTCTCTCACATGTTCCACATACACAGTCACCTCGAATGTCAATAATAATGCCCCGAACGATCCAGGTGTACGTATAGTACAAAACGCTATTATATTATCTGATCCTCCGGATTCTCGGTTCGATACAGTGAAACGTTGTTAGTTTTTGATAGTTTGAATTATTCAAGTTTATTTAAGCGAAATGAAAAAATAAATAAATTTGAAATTTCAGATAGATAGACACAGAAGATACGTAGAATGATTTTTGAAAAGAAATAAAACGTTCTTATATTTTCTAGTACTTTCAATCTGAAATTATAATTCCCTCTGTTCATCACAGCAGTATGAGCTAGCCCCTGAAATTTGCAATGAGTGAAAAAATTTTCAAAATATTATCACATTAATTTCCAACTCATCCCATTAAACTTCCAACGACCAAAACCCTCCATCATCCACTGTTCTCAAACAGTTTCAATTCAACCAAGTCTCGCTGTAGACATGAATCGAAATTATATGTGACGTTCATAAAAATGACGACTTTGTATGTCCGTTCAAATAATGGAACGTTAAGTGAACTGAAAATATTAATGTATGTAAACACGCCTTCGAAATGTGTCATCGAATGATTGTGGCAGCACACATTGTATTACAGTGTTCCGACGACTAAGAGGTCAGAGTAAGTTTTATAAGTTTGTTAATTTTATGTATCATCGCTTTTTGGCTTTCGGTTGTTAATTTCTTCATGAACGTTCGAACGAATCATTTCAGTGTGTGTCCGCATTAACAGTTTTCTAAAGCAATTTAAGCTGAAATGTTAATGAAAAACTTGAATTCATCTATTAGATTGTATGTAAATGTTTTATTGCATTTGAAATGATATTTTCTAGGAAAATCACTGAATCTCATCAATAATTTTATGGGCGATATGTTAACTTTTTGATGCTTGAGTATTCATGTTCATGGTTAACATCTCCATTCACTTCTTACCCAGGGGCCAAAAACGTTAAGATAGTCTTCCATATTGACGTTTTATTTTAATTGCAGTTTTCTGATTTATATAACCTCCTTTCAATTCTTCTACAGGTCTTAGGCATTTACACAGAATATTATCAATGAACATGTAACATGTAATTGCATATGACCTATAACTCTCCAGGTTGCTCGTAAATTCTACGACCAATATAGACGTAGAATTCTATAAACGTTGAATAATTTACGAACTTTTCAATCTAATTATTTGACACGTTGTTCAAAGGACGATTTATCAAAAGAATTTCGCCAAAGCATGCAACCCGTACTATGTTGTTGTAATGTTTTTTGTTATGCAATGACTCGAGCTCGATTCTTCTTTCTATTGATTCCTCAGGTATTGGTCTCACCGTGTTTCTCTAGCCGCGAAAATCGAGAATCAGAATCCCACAAGGATCAATATTGGACCCTATTTTCTTTCAATTTTATGTATTGATTTTGCATTAGCACTTCTTATTATTTTAATTAATAAAGCTCCTTTTTGTTATTTAAATTAATAAATTTGAAATAAAATTAAAAATTATTTAAATTAACAAAGCACTTTTTATTTTTTCAATAAAATAAATATAATTTAAATTAATAAAGCCTGGCGTATCTGGGCTCTTCTGATCCCTCTGACAAATTTTGTCTGCATAAATTGCTGTAGCTCACTTTTTTGCTTGACGCCACAAATGTTTGTTGAATTTGTAGTTGCTCCTCTTTGTTTTAAATCGTAGACCCCAATATTTTTATTTATTTATTTTCAAAATCACTTTGCCCAAAAATTCCTATATATACGAGTATACTCAAAACACCTGTCATCTGATTGAGCTGAAGTTTTCAGGATATATTGGTGTGAATGTATTCACACAATGAATTAAGTGCAGACTTTACCAAAATTTAAGTATCGTAAATCCTTCAGAATAATTGGTAACTTTAGTGGTGTTTTAGACACCCTTATTATCCTATGAAAACATAATGTACCATAAATCCATGTCTACGAAATGAAATTTGGGTAAGCTTTTAACTTGGAGACGAAAAAGTCTTGCAAATTGCCTAAAAGTAGGAAAAAAAAAAATTTTTAAATTTCGAATTGCGATAAGTTCCGACAGAATCATCAGATCATCATAAAATGTGCAGGACATATTGATATTTATAAGAAATAGGCCTGCTATTGTTGATGAATATGCTGGCAACACTGAAGCTAAGACAAGCACGCAAACAGAAATCCTTCAAAACAGCAAGTGTTGAAGGAAAAAAACACACGATTGATAAATGTGAAATTTTGTCTACACAGTCAAATTAACTCGGCGCACAAGAACGGTAACCCTTCACCAAATTATCAATTTTTTAGGCATCCGAAGTATTTGTACACGACCGGATCATTAGACCAAACTGAAATTCACACAATGTATTGGTCTTAAGTACGGCCAGGTCTGATACAGGTTTTTGAAAGATTCGAGCAACCCTCTGGGTGTGGCCATCTTGAAATATCGCCAACCAAAAAAAAAAATATTTTCTTTTCCAATTATTTTCAATGTAATCATTAGATTAAAACGAAATTTACACTGTTGATCGATCTTAATTTAAGCTAAACGTGAAAGATAGTTGGTTGAAAAATTAGTACAAAAAAGACCAAAATCATCGAACCTGGCAATCCTGCTACATAGGTTTTTGCCAATGTAGCGACTAAAAGATATTGCTACCAAATTTTCGAGTAGGAATCATCCTGTAATAATCATAAGTCAAATATATTTTAATTTTTTGTGGGCCTCAACATCTTTCCACCTCTATAAGTTCCCGTACAATCACGAGATGAAAATAAGATTAAGATTCACAGGGTTAGCTGATGGAAATATAAAAAAAGGCTGCCAGCACGAGACACTTTTATCATTTTTGTACTAAGAGATGGTGCTTATGTTTACTACCTTACGATAGAAATAACCAAGATTTCCTGAACATTTTGCCTAAGCTTTGAAACTTTTCGAGCGGTAACTCTCAAAATCTGTAGATACCTATAACTTCCGATCCAGTCATCGGATCAAAACGAAATTCATAGAGTAAGTTGGTCTGAACGCGAAGCAGATTTTATCTACATTTTTTGTCGGTGCTAGCATAATGCTACGACCCCTCTGGTAAACAAATTAACCTGAATATTTTTGTCAAATATATCTTTCATAAAAATAAATAATTTCAAAACCTTGCTCTTCAGTACAAAACACATTAAAAGTGTAGCTCTTAAAAAACGATTCCTCGTTTTGACAAAAATAGCCATGTCTACTCTTTGAAGTTAGTCCAAGGATCAATTACAGCTTCCTTTTTATGTCTCTGATTTCATTTTCCTCTTTCAATTTTAATCTTTTTTCCTTATCTCCGCTGATTACATTCATTCGACGTATGCGCCCGCGTGAAAAATAAAGTTCTTCAAAATCGTTCATTTCTTTCCCCCATACATATTCTTTGCTTATAAAAGCTGTCAGATACATATTAAGGCTTACATTCAAAAGATTCCTAGCCCTGATAGCATGTGTCTTCGAATCGGAGTAAAATTTAAATAAAAATAAAAAATTAAAAAATAAAATTTCACCCATTAGCACCGTATTGAATGATTGCATGGATCTTTATTTTTACAGGACTCTAGCACTGCGACGTCCTGCGTCTATTGTGCCTCCTCTGCGTTATGTCCTATAGAATATTAAGGCTTTTTACTAAGCTGGATATATTCTTTGACGAGCCATTTGTTATGTTCCTGAATAAGAGCATATCCAAAGAACTCTAATCTTTGTGTCGCTAGTTGTTTTACACACTCTGCCGTAACTCCACAGTATCTGCTGCTGCCGTCCCGCTCTATACTTATTCTGTCCAGGTACTTTTTGCAAGGAAGGTGATCTGTCAGTGGTCCACATAGAACTCTTATCCCAATTTCGCGGGTTTTTTTTTGTAGCTTTTTTCCTTCTTATCAACTGCTCCTTTTGTTATAGAAGTGAAGATACTTTTCTTAGTGTTTCAAGCCTCAAAGATTAAACCAGTAGCTTTTGATATTTTTCTTGCTCCATGTTTTAATTTCCTTGCTCGTTTCTGACTTTGAATGGCATTGATGTATCTGTGAATGGCATTCTTACTCCTGCTTTGGCCTTTTTGTCAGCTTCCTCGTTTCCTTGGTGCCTCCCGTATCAATTCGAAGCTGTTCTGTGCCTTTATTTCATTTAGAACCTCGCTCATCTCCAAGAGTACAGCTGAATTTATGTAATCGCGATTGATAGCCTTATGAAGTGGCATCACAACGGGCCTCTCTTGTGCCTATGTGTGTCGGTCGGCAGACCTCTGTGGATCGGCAGCCACTTCAACCTACCTACCTACCTAGCCTTATAAAACCCTTGGCCATACGATAGGATTTTACTTCTAAACCTTTTAGTGTTCCTTATTTTTATTATATAGGTGGCTTTAAGCATAGCAGATGGTTCTGATTGTAAAATAAGAAGAAGAATTTCATAGATGGTCGCCTTTTTTGAGAGAGGCTAATGTATTTTGCCTTTGGGTCATACGATCTCTGCTCCTATTTCACAATCCTTTTTGAGTCATCCTTATACTACATTTGCGACCCTTTGTACGAGGGACAAATTGTAAACTTGCTCCTCCTCCCGAAGGCTGGTTTGTTTCTTTTATTTGATCGCCGAAGCTCAGCATTTCCATTATGGGCCTGATGTCTCCAGGATTCTTAGTTCGCCTTTTAGGTCTACTGATTTGTACCTGTAGGAATATTGTACACCAAAAGCCTCGTTCGCTGTTTCCTCCTAAATTTTAAAGTGTAGCCATTCTAGTTTTGCTCCTGTAATCAGCAGGTAGACCATCCTTTGAAGCTTGTTGAGTCTATTAACAGCAGTTTTTTGTGTGGCTTTCTTCCCCGACACTGCAGCTCCATATAAGATGATAGGTCGGACTATTTGTTTGTATGCCCATAGTGTCTGCCTTGGAGATAGTCCTCACTAAGTCTCCCTCTCTCTGAGAGTTTTACCTGTTTTTGAAGTGCAGATATTACTGAAATATTGACTTTCAAGTTAAGAAAGTTTTTTTGGTCAAAAAGCGCACATAGATCGTTGCTCGATTGAAAAGAAAGAAACAGGCATGTTTCACTCAGTACATCTTTCCGGTAACTATACATTGTGATTCAGTCAATTTTAGAAAAAAATCCATATTTTTTTACGCGTTTAGTTTTTTGGCTCAAATTTGACGCTTTTGTAAAAAAATCAAAAACGCTATCGACAAATTAATGCATTATAAAGATGCAGATAGGATTCGTTTCAAATTTAAGGATTACTTCACTTGGAGGCTGCGTGTTTTTTAAATTTTTTTTCATATTCCATTATTTTCCGTCGATCGGATATCCTTTTAGGTTCTCGACTTTTATCCGTGCGATGTTTGTTTGCGCAATGCAGTTTACCTGTTTGAGCGGTTTACCCTTTTTATATCACGCTTTTAGCATCATTCTTAGACTAAACTATTTTCTGAAAATCAATTCACCAGTATCCACATTTTGCTTTGGCGCTCCATTATCTATTGCATATTTTTCTGCTATTTTCAAATTTCACAAGTCATAAACAAAAAAGGTTTTGCTCACTCTAATAATTGAATAAGATAATAAGCGTTTTCAAGAATATTAAAGTTTTTAAAAAATACGAACCTAGTAAAAATCCGCCGACATCTCAATGTAACTGACCACTTCTAAAAAATTAAATTAGTCTCCGATTGTCACCTAGAAACACATTCTTAGTTGGTTTAAACCCACCAAATTGTAACGCCATTCCAAACCCCAATATTATTATGGTACTTATGGTCGCACACACCATATTCAGCCATAAAATATAGCTAAAAGGCCAAATTCCCATGTATTTTAAGCTTTTCTGCTATGTATATAGTTTCAACTGCCATTTAACATAGCCTCAACTACTATGAACATAATCACAGCAGATGTCATTAAAGTAGACTAAATAACATCAATTTTCATCAATAGCCTAGTGGGTAGAGCGTCCGCTCTTGGGGAATAAAGGCACGAGTTCAAACCCAGATTCGAGCAGGTTTTATATGTATGTCATAACTTAAAAATTAAGAAACAAACTGTCCATAAAGTACTACTGTTAAAATCTCAATTGTCAAAACGGGAACAATTTCGCTTTTACTTTGCTTTTTAGCAGAGCTATGATGCATGACATTGAGGGCCATAATACTAAGCACATATACCTAGCAATTTTTCGCCATGCATTATGCTGACACTGTCAGTCGGTATCTTTTATCACAATCCACAAATCAATTATATGTATAGCGCCGGAAGTTTATAAATTATGGAACCTAGCGCTATGCTTTTTCTCACTGTATCGTTTCCAATATAAGCTAAATTACCCAACTTCTAAAAAAAATTTGGTGATTAAAAATCACTGATCATTAGTAGGCCCTTTTTTGTAGAGTCGGATATAACTCAAGAATTTTCCGATTCCTGATAAATCAACTTTTGTATCACTCTTCACATAGCTATTCTTGAAACCAAAGGCGTACAGAGCATCAAAACCTATTTATGAAACGCTTAAAAAAGAGCTGAAGTATGAAAATGTTGAACGTTTTCAAGGTCAAGTATCAAAAGTGACCTTGTGAGTGCTCGAACATTTTCAGAAACCCTTAAGGTTTTTTTTAGTTTGTAGGGCCAATTGAGTAAGGCATCAGCTTCTAACGTGTGTAGTCCATGGCTCGATACCAGCCATGAGCAAACACCTGGCTTCGAGCTGACCTAACTCTCAGTAAGTACCTGAATTAAATCAGGGGCAAAGTTAGTAGTCGATCTTATCATTCTCCACTCGTATACATTCAGAGTGAATGAATGTCTACCAACTTCAACCACCCGGCCCGACATTGGAAAGGTAGTTAATAGCTTAGTTCATTTCCTCGTCAAAAAAAAAGCTTTAAATTGGGAAATGTCAGATAACCACGCCTAAGGGCACGCTCCTCTACTTATATGAAATGAACATCAATTAATGAAATCATCATCAATGTTTATCTAAGATAATCAATTTCCACATATTTTTCCCGGATTAGAAGACCAATATTTGCATCATTATCTCTTGAAAAATATTTCCGAAAATCATCTCAACTATAATAACAATCATTCAATATTTCTATTTCGGTAGTATGTACATTCAATCGATATAACAGTACATCTACATATTTGAAAATTCAAAAGCTATAGCGCTCTGTACACGTATACAGTGTAATCGTGCACTGTCAACAAAACTGTAACCTTCAACAAACTGACCAAACATCATCTCAGTAAACTAGTCTTGAATACACAAATAACTGCGCTACTAATGTCTTTCGCGTCTTAGTTGTCCGTTGTTGTCCGTTGTTAATATTCCATTAGCAGATTTTTTAACCACTAGACAATATTACTCACTACAAATACATATTTTGATTTTCGACTAACAAAAAAACAAAATTAAAATACTACAAATTTTCCCGAACAATGGTGTGGAATACAAAAATAAAATTGCCAATTGTATTACTTGTTTTTGTACTCTTGCTTACGCTTTTAATATTGTTAAAATTTAAAAAGTTGTTTCATAGATTCTGTGTGAATTTTAAGGCCTTGGTGATGTATAGAATTGAGTGTTTAAATAAATGCAACCTGAGTTTTACTGAATACTTAGTTTTGTTCATTGATTACGGTATTAGAGAGTTGTATGTATGTTAAAGATATTTACGAAATTGAAATAGATAAAAGAAAAATATTAAATTCTTCGAAATTTCTTGTGGTTGTGAATCCTCGAAATGCAATTTCATATTATCTTTTTATGTGCTTCAACGAAGACCCCGTACTCTGTAATAAATAATATTTCCATTTTGTCTTCTAATTTATTACTATTGGCTTTTAATTTAAAAAAAAATGAAAAGAACAAAGGTGAAAAAAACTTAACTCAAAGCGAAAAAAAAAAGGTAAACATTTACAACTTTTTTATTTGTCATTATTATCTTTCTTCGTTTTAAACGAACAGCAAATACTCATCAAGCATATGCATTGCATATGCATTTCCCCTCTTTAAACATTTTCTTTTCTACGATTGTCAATTGCATTAAACTCAAATACACCGAAATGGTATGGTGAAGCCAATTAAAGTTCAAAGATAAATATTTATGTTAAAATGAAATTATGATGTTTGGACGGATCAGACATGTGCGCCTTTGTGAATAAGTATATTCAGTCATGGTATTTCAATTGAAAGTTTTTAAGTGCATGGAAAGTAAATGACAACGACAACTACACTTCGATCTCAAATAGTCGAATAATATCTTTTTGAGCTCGATATCGGCTCTTTGAATCATGGGCAAGTTTTAAAATGGAGCGAAGTGAAAGAATGTTTTGTTTTGAAAATGGTAGTTTAAAAAAAAATTCTCTAGCATAGGCTTGTATGTACATGGCCGCGTCATTTGTAACTGTATTTCATAGATTTTTACTGTCCTTCCGAATTCGTTACAATATAGGAGCATCTACATATCCTGAACATAATCAAAGCTGAAGGGTTTATATAATTATAATTCTGTAGTAGAACTCGAAAAACCTCGTATTTATTTCCTAAATTCTATTCATTCGATTCTGCTCCCTTAACCCATTTTTGTTAAATCTATTTTAAAAATTACTTACATCGAGATAACTAAAAACTCACAACTTTTAACACGTCGTCATCTAAGTAAGCTTTTTCTTCACATCTTACCTCAAACTGAAGTCAATTAACATAATCAACTGTCCACACATGAATGCGCCATTGCACCAACAATAGTATTTTGTAAACAGAAGTCATTGGAAAAAATTCAAGATAAATAATTTTTCTTGTTGCGTATTCATCTTTAAATATTGACACATCTACCGTCGTCTGTCCATCATATAACGATGCCATGACACGATCAGAGTATCACCATGTACGCGTACTGTTAGTGAAAAGACAGAATTTTCTCAATAGAATTGTCAATTAGCACGTCTGTATTGTTCATCATAATAAATGTTTTGAAATTTTAAAAATGTAGTCTCCAATACAAACCACATTAGAAGTGTTATATTTGTTTATTTAGTTGATTAACAGCTACCCGAAAATCATAATTAAACGTTCAGTGACGACAATACTACTGGAGAAAAGATATTGAAAGAGATTCGACACGCATATGTGTTGTATATAGTAACAATACAATTTAAAATGGTGAGACGTACTAAAGATGCTGTTTTTAGATGAGCGTGTGTGATTAATAATTTGGTTCGTTAAGATTTGAGGAATTTTCCGTAAAAACTGATCAGTATTTTGGAGTTGGCTAACTATTATTTTCAAATACCTGTACGTTGCTGTACCGATAGCTATTTTCCAAGGCTTCCACAACAAACAATAATTCTAGTACATATATCTACAATACTGCCTTCCTTACCATAAACCTTCCTTCTGACATTTTTTTCATTTTTGAGTTAAGACAGGACTCGAAAACTATATACTCGATTACATTATTCTGCAAAATATGAAAAACCTATCTTTTGTGGAAGTATTTTAAAATCAAAAATGAAAAATCCTCCCATCAGCAAAAAACGTAGCATTACTTAACATAAACCTTCTATCTTCTTCTAGTATTAAAGTAATGTGTATATAGAAGGTTTATACTAATTAATGCTATCATTTTTCGGTACACATGTTCCTAAAAAGACCTATCTGCTTAAAATCGATCTTCCACAGATATTTTCAACGTGAAAGCTTTTCCTTCAGACGTACCGCAAATAAACGTATTTGTATCCATGTTTAAACTTGCATCTCGTTTAAAGATGTCTGCAGCATTTAGAAAAAAACACAAATTATTGGATATCTCGAAAGTTACTCAAATGTAGATAGGAGGTTTATGCTAAAGATCGCAGAATACATAATTATTTATGGCACTATTATTTCTCACTCTGAAAATATAAGGTCTTCTATGGGCGCTAAAAGGATTAGAAAGATACTTCCTGTATCCTTGTTATGAATACACGAAGTTTTTTTTATCGATCCGGTGACTGGTGCCCATCCTCAGAATATCGGGAAGCTCTGGAGGGATTTACGAGGTGGCGTGCCCCGGTTTCTTCTTAAAAAAGCCCATTGGCAAGATTATATAGCCGCAGTGCCATCTTTGCACTTGGACACACTGAGCACGTGCCCAGGGCCCCGCGATCTATGGGGCCCCTTATTTCCAGATCACCAAACGATAAGTAGATTTATTTTGCGGAAATTAAACTATAATTACCTGACTATACTTAATAATTATCTATCTGCTTTTATAGTAATCTCATGAACCACTGGCAACTCTATATGCTTGCTGGTTGCTGTATTCGCCTTCTAAATGATTGCTGTATTCGCCTTCGAAAAAATCTGTATTTTGTTTTTCTTTCTGCTTATTGAACCCTTCTAATGTAAACCTGTCCTCTGCAGTTAAATGAAATGATTGGAAACACATTAATCACATAATTTTACATAATGAAAATAGCACTGCACATAGGCAATCTATGATGACTTATCTGTCACGAAGTAAAGCAGTTGTTAGAGTAGATACAGACTTACTATGTCCATTTTAAAAAAGAGTGGATTACTGGAAAAGTGTTCTTAAACGAGTTGTCGCAGTTCTAAAAATTTTGGCATCGAGAGAGCTTCCATCCTGAGGTGACAATGAAATTATTAGATCTCCCAACAATGGAAATTATGTAGGATGTGTGGAGCTATTAAGTGACTTAGATGAATTTCTTGCAGATCATCTAAAAAAAATTGGCAATCCTGGAGAGGGACACCTTTTTTATTTATTAGCGAATGTTTGTAATGAGTTTATTGACGTAATGGGGAAAACAGGTTCTAAAAAAATTATAAATGAAGTTAAATTAGCTAAATATTTTTCGATTGGTGTTGACAGCATGCCCGGTCTGTCTCATACTGGTCAGCTAACTTTTATAATTCGATACGTGAAAGACCGTGTTCCAACTGATTTTTTTTTTGAATTTATACCTATCCAGGGTCATGAATCAGAATATTGAATCATTCTGAAATGTTTAGAGAATCAAGGACTGCAGAGGGCTAATCTACGACAATGCTTCAAATATGTCAGGAAATTATGCTGGTCTGCAAGCGAAAATCAAGGAGAAGTATGAATTTGCTACCTTTGTACCATGTGCGAGACATTCTCTAAACTTGGTAGGTCTTCATGCCGCTGGGTGTATACGAGAGGCAATAATTTTTTCTTAAACCCTTCAGAAATTATAGAAATTTTTTTGGAGTCTACCCACCGATGGAATACATCGATTGAATATTTAGGTTCAAAAAAAATTCTTAAGTCTTTTTGAAAACAGATGGTCTGCTGGTGCAGAGCTGAAGCAATAAGTGTCTTAGATTAAAGTCATCAACAAATTATAGAAGTCTTCACGTTTATTGCGGAGGATGCAGAGCAGCAACAAGAAACTAAGTACGAAGCTCTTGGTTTGTCCAAAAAAAATGGAAAACCTGGAATTTATTTTACTGGCAGAAATTTTGAACACCATATTAGAAAGAATAGATAAAACAAGTTCTTATTTATCTTCAGAAAAAAACTATAAAAATAAACGTTGCAACTAATTTGTTAATTTCACTTGATGATTCTATTATTAACGGATAAATTTGATGACCTCGAAACGAAAGAGAAAAATCCGGAGTGTGACTAAAAGAACCTGTCTCAAAGAATAAAAGAGGTAGAAGCTCACGTCAGGCATTGTTTGATGGCTCTGCGCCATCAGTCCAACTAAATGGGAAAAAGAAATTCAAAGTAGAAACTTTTATTCCCATAATTGATACTCTCAGCGTTCATCTAAAACAGCGATTGAATTCGTACAACGAAATAAGTCATTGGTTCGGTTTTTTTTATCTCGCTTGAAAGCTTTGAGTCCCGAGGAGTTGAAACAAAGTTGCAAAAAATTCACTAAAATCTATCGTAGCGACGTTAGCGAGAAAGATTTAAAAATGGAATGTCTGCATTTAACAGAATACTTGAAAAGTGTTCAGACTAGTGAAAATGAAGAAACTGTTAGTATTTCAGGAATGCATCATCTTTTGAAAGAAGACAAAATTGAAGACACGTTTCCTAATGTAGAAATTGCATTGAGAATCTTTTTAAGCATGATGGTAACTAACTGCAGTTTGGAATGCTCCTTCTCAAAATTGAAAAGAATAAAAAATGAATCAAGAAGTACAATGCTTCAAGAAAGATTGACCAGTTTGTCGCTGATTTTCATAGAATGTGATGAGCTCAAAGAGATAGACTTGGAAGAAGTGATCTAGAAAAGTATCCCTTCAATCAACATAAGCTTTTTAACTACTAACCTGCGTATAAAGGTTGAAAAGTTACTTTGCCGGATTAGAACTACCTATTGATTTAATGTGACTTTGAATATATAAAAATAGCAGATAAATATATCTAGAATTTTGCTTACCTGCTCCTGTTCTTTTCTATATTCCGTTTTTAATAATCCTCTGTCTTAGGGGCCACATTTATCTTAACTTGCCCAGGGCCCCAAATTTATCTAAGACGGCTGTGCATAGCCGCATTTTAATTTAAGCGCCATTTTGTTTATAACAAGTGATTTTCAATGTCATGGCAGTCATGTATCCGCTCGCTGATGTTGCTTCATCATACACGATTTCGTAAAATGTAATAGAGCTACACTTATTTGAGAATAATAACCTTTAAATTTTTATCGATTTATTTGAAACTAGTTACAGTGAAGAATTGTTATCCTTATTTGTTATTATAAATTTGTAAATAAATTATTGTCATTATTATATTACATTTCCTGCTGATTGTTTGAAAATGGCAAATGGCAGAGTGGATTTTTAAATTTGAAAAATCTGAAGAAAAACTACTCCTACTCCACCCGAAAACACCTTTATACTGTTAAGCAGGGTCAGCCTTATCAGCTCCACTTGATTTTTTACTCCCCTCCAACCGACGGTCTCATTATCTAAACAATTACCAAATTTTGACTCTCTGAAAAAACCATAATCGTGTTTGTATTGTTATTTTATATTATATGGCTCGTTTCTAATAACCGCATTTGGATATTGTATTTGTATGGTTAGTTTCTAGCGATCGTGTTAGTATCATACATTCTAAAAAAAATAAAAACAATTATGAAAAAATGTTAAATTGATTGTCGTTGGATATTAGTCGATAAATTTGGAGCTGGAATCAGACGGGCGGGTAGAGATGAGAAGGGGTGTCAATTTCATAACTGCCTAGGGGCAGCAAGAGGGTTAAATCCGGCCCTGAACATGCACGTGTATAACTATTTGAGCCCTACTCATAAGTCTTCTTAACATGAAATATAGCTACTTGTTTAAATTATTGTCAAGCAAATCAAAATGGTCTGGTGCATTTTTTTGGTATATTTTTAGAATATAAAAAATATGAAATCAATGTGATCAGTCTGTTACGTCTGTTAAGTAACAAACCTCATCAGAAAATCAATAAAAATTCAAATCAAGAAAGAAAGGTTAAAAAATGCAGTCAGATTGCTAACCACTCCATAGTTTTTCCATAAGGCACCGCGAAATATCTCCAGAGGCCATATTCACGGCAACAACTTTCGCTGAATTTCACCTTTTAATTGGAACCACCGTAAAATAATTCCGAGAACTCGCTTAAAACTCCCAATCGAATAAACTTCCAAATTGTCACCGACAAATATCACAATTTAAATTCTTTGACGAAAATATCACAAAACTACTATTATGAAGCGACAGTACAACATGACGGATTCGCTTTTTTTTAACGCTCTTTTCTTCAATTAATTAAAATCACTGTCCGCATTGTGTGTGCCTCGAAAAAGATTCATTTCTACAATTCGCCTGCATTTCCTTTTGCCCGTTTCGAACGTGAGATTATTTATTTTGATAAGGAAATCGCGAAAATATTTTAACCGAAACGTCGTAAGTACTAAACCAGTTTTGTTTATCGTTTTCCGGCTTGATCAGTCACAGGAAAATTCGTTTTATTTTTGCAGTGAAAATATAATTGGGCTGGTTGGTCGCGAATGTAAGTGAAGTGAATAATTGCATGTAAACACTATCTGGGTTAATCAGACGGAATTTCGTGAACAGATTGTCTTTTTACGTTGGGTTGAAATCGTGGTTTTAGGAGGCTGGAGGGCTTGTGTGCATAAGGACCATTAAATAATTGAGTGACGGCAAAGAAAAATACGTATGCAAAAAGCTATTGACAGTCCCAGGCAAATTCCGATGAACATCCGTTTGTCGATTTTTTTTCTTCAAGTGCGTTCAAAGGTATTCAGTTTTGCCCTCATAATCTCCCGCATGACCCCTCACAAGCCGTCCTATATAAACTCTTTCATATAGGTACGCAAATGCAGAAGTTTCGGTGTAGTTTACCCACTCTCATGTATGCGTACATTTAACGAATCTGGTTCATACAAGGTGAGCGTAGATAACCCGACACTCACTGAATGGGACAGGGAGCCCTGCAATTTGATATTCAATACCTGTGGGACGATAAGACCACAATATAAATGATTTCATTTTCTGCGTGTACATATCCATGTGGGTACATTCGACAACAACTTTATCGAGCCCGGAACGTCTCATTCTGGCGATATGTAAATATGCTCGACCGCAGCAAAACCAAGCAGGGATATGATGTGGCAATTGGATATGTAATGATGAACTCAACATTTAGTAGACCATTGAAACCAGATCTTAAGACCTATTTCTTTCATCGATATGTTTGATATTGCTTGAATTTCAACTACGATTGCAATTGATAATGTCAACCCAGTTGTCGACTGCTAGTTTTAAGCAAAAAGTGCTACTGAATCGAAATCATGATTCGAAAGTATTTCGAAGCCCCATACACTTGTGAAAAAAATCAAAACCATAAAAACAATCCTCCACCAATTTGGCGACGAAAGCTTATTATTCAATCAATTTTGCATGAAAATATTCCAAAAGCTCATATGCAACTGATTCTGCGCAACATTTGCAACTGATTCTGCGAATGCTAAGTATTCACATCGTCAGCATTTGTTTCCCGATGGATCTGCAGAGTCAATTGCTGAGCAAATCATTTAACAGAGGTCAATTAAAATATTAACATTCGCTATCATTGCAATCGTGCTGCGATATTGCACCCTCGCTAGCCGAGTGGAGTGTTGAGCGAATTGAAAGATATCAATGATGAGATTCATGAATATATTTCTTTCAATAAAATGTACATTATTAAATCGGTTGTGTGAATTGATCATTGTACCGCTGCAACTTGAACATTATTGATGGTACTATTTATTACAACTTAATATCAATTAGCTTTTAGCTTTGCATACTATTGACTCATCAAATGGAACTGATGAGTCAGATACCGATAAAATGATAAATCTCTTGATAAATTATTTTATTATTAGTATGTTAAGTAAATAAAATAAATAATATTTATCGTCATTACTAAATTAAAAATTTCTCCTCTCATTATAGCTGCACTTCACGATATACCGGTGTATTTTGCGAGTATCCGAATCCGTGTCATACGGGGCCGGGACCGCGATGTCAGAATGGTGGTACGTGTTCGGTAGTATTTCGCGATGGTGCACCACGTTTTGAGTGTCTATGTCCCATCGGTTTTACGGAATCGCTATGCGAAATTCCTGTTGAAAACGCATGCGATTCATCACCGTGTCAAAATGATGGTACGTGCCTTTTGAAAACGCTGGACCGATATACATGCAAATGTGCTATCGGATATACAGGTGAGGATCGTCATAATATTTCTCTTATATTATTTCGTATTGTTTTGCCGGGTCACTAAAAAGTACGCCGCGCTTTCATGGAAAGTGCATTATTCTTCACGGATATTATTCATCATCATATGATGTTGTATTCATATATATTTCACTAACATGGGAACTATTTTTCTTTTTGTCTTCTCGATATGCCGTGCCAACAAACAATCGTATAATGGATGAACGTGAATCAATGGATGGACATGAAACAGGTAATCATTGCGAGAAACAAAACCTGTGCGCATCATCACCGTGTCGGAATGGAGGCACATGCACATCAACGCCGGGCGGCAATTACAAGTGTCTTTGCCCGAAAGGATTCGAGGGACCGAATTGTTCGGAAGACATAGTCGAATGTGATTCGAATCCGTGCAAACATGGAGGCACTTGTGTTAATACGCTTGGATCATATCAGTAAGTGTTTTCGGTTTTTATCAATGTTATAATGAAAGATATGAAACCGTATGGATTTGAATATCTATTTAAAACTTTGAGATTGAAATTAAAATCAGTCGAAACCCAAAATCAAATTTGTACCTTAGTTGAAATTGAACAAAACCTTTATTATTTTTCTATTTGCAAATAAACGTTTTTCGCCGTTTTCAATTATGATCAATTTTTTCCCCTTTATCTTCTTCCTTTATTATGAAAGCTCTTAATGAAACTCTCTGTATGAATCTATTCCCTCCTGGGAAGTTGAATGTGACTCCGCATTTCCAAATGGTCATCCTCAGTGTTGCCTGTCTCTTCCATTTATATCCCTTATCGTAGCTCCAGACTAGTCTATGAAAGTTTCTTTGTGGTACTCTAGTTCTATCTCAATGGCCCTTCTCTTTTGCTTTTGTACTTTATGTGGCGACTTCAGTATCCTTACGTTAGATAAGGATGACAGCTTTTCAAAAAAAAAATTCTCTTAGCAAAATTTCAATCGCTACTGCTTACTTTTATTCGTTTCGTCATTTTACCAATTCAATAATGGACGCAATGCTAATAATAGGCTCATCGACCTTGTACTAATCTTCCTTTTGCTGCTCTAAAAGGTAACCAATGGCGCAATGTCTGCTTACTTTGAACATATTGAAGCTTCTAGTACATCCAATGATCCTTAACCGTTCTGGTTCTATATCATCCCTTAACCCTCCGAGAACACAGGGGGTCAAATTGACCCCAGAGACCTTTTTGACCGATCGCAGCGCTTAGGCCTGCGGGAAAAGAGGAGTACTATAGGCTTCTAAATATATTTCTGCGTCTTGACTATAAGTTTACACTGTTCGCTTCCAGTCCCAAATCGTTAGTCGTCGTTGAGAAGCCTTTGAAGCAGATCAAGGGGTCAAATAGACCCCATCTGTACTCGACGTCAATTTTGAGGTAAAAACTCAATTTTTTTTTTACTTTATAAATCGACAGATTAATTTGAAAAAGCCAAAAAATAAGTTTGCAAATGTTTTAATTTTGTTGTTTTTAGCAATATAGCGTATAATCTGCGTTCTAGTGTACGCAATAATTTGTTAGCTGAAGACAATGATAACAATTTTGGCGACATTGATTCCTCCGAAGATGGCCATGTCTCGGAGCAATCAGAATCTGATTATTCAGAAGATTATACCTTTTTCGCAACCCTTTGTATAGGGCTAATTTTTTTTTATTATTTCACTATGTCTGGGGAGTATCCATATACATTTTCAGCTCAAAATATTAAAAATTGACAAAGTTATGTTTTTTTTTTAAATATGCAAATTTTAAAATCTTCACAATCGCCACCGTAAATATGCAAAATAAATACCTTTTTTTCAAGGGCCACAATAGGGCTAGTTTTTTTATAATTTTGTCATATCTTGAGAGTATCCACTTAAATTTTTAGCCAAAAATATTGAGAATGAATTAAGTCACGATTTTTTTCGTAAAAAAGCTGATTTTCGACAAAACTGTTTTTTCTCGATTTTTTTTTTAGGTATGTTTAGGACATTTAAGGCACTTATAATGTATGAAAACTACTAAAAGAGGTCTCAAACAATACTTACAAATTTTTTCAAATGAAAATCTTCATTGGCGGCGATTCTATAGACGTTCAAAAGTGGTTGGGGTCAATTTGACCCCAATTGTTCTCGATGATCGAAAAATAGGTGTGTTCTCGGAGGGTTAAAACTTCCTTTTCTTATGCAACGTCTTAATACCATATATCTTCCAACTGTCCACAAGATTCCTGTGAGCTTTTCATTCAATTTTGTTCTTCTTTTACTTCCCGTCATAATCCATCTAATTTGCTAATTAATTTTTCCCTACCTACTTGTGTAAACTATCTCGTTATTTATCAATCCTTGGAAGTCGAATTATTGATGAGCTCCCTAGACGAAAGAGCTAGCTTCGTTGCTGTTACATTCTAAATTCTGTTTGACAAATCTCTATCATCTTTCTTATATTTTCCTCTCATTAATTTTTATTAAAGTATTTCAGACGATATTTTCTCATCATTTTGGAAATCCGCTAATTTATTCCCCATCCATAAAGCGGATGATACTTCTGGCGTCTCCAACTATCGTCCAATATCCCTTTTGTCTTGCTTCAGTATTGTATGAGAAAACTTTCGATACAGTAAAAACTAACTATTCAAAATCTTTGTTTTCTTTCGATACATTAAAAACTAACTATTCAAAACTTTCAAACAAAGAATGTATTTAATTCATAGCCAATTAACATTTAAACTTCCCCCTCTCAACATTTGTGGAAGAGAACTCAAACAATATTTTTCACAAATTCCTCCAATGTTTCAAAGCTAACTCGATTACATAAAAATTTATTAAAATTGAAAAGGGCGTTTCAGTGTTGTCAAACTTCTAATCTTAAACAAGTATGGTCCTCAAAATTGTTGTTTACAATAGAGTGTACCCTTCAGTCCAGTACTTGCTAGCCAGCGAATAACATAGATTTATCAAAAGTCAACGGTTTCTGTCTAATTGTCCTTCACGGCAAATGGATGTCTTATATACCGACTATAGTTGTCCTTCAAGGCACATGGATGTCATATATACATACCTTGACAAAGCGTTCGATGCAGTGAATCATGAAATGCTTCTGTCAAGGTTATGGTCTGGTCTCCCCGGTGATCTAATTTCTTTGTTTTGCTTAACTTAACTTTTGGCCTTTCTAGTCCTTTTTCGTACCTTAGAAGTTCCACAAAGATCCATTCTAGGTCCTTTATTGTTCCTTCTGTTTATTAACGATTTCTCATCTCTCCGCTTCTGCCTTTTGTACGCTGATTGACTTGAAATGTTCAAAATGATTGAATTCAATAGTGACTGATCCCTGTTGCAAAACGACTTGTGTGTTTTAGTTACTTGGTGCACTGTGAATTTCCCTTATCTGAATCTTGCGAAGTTCCATCCAATGACTTACAAAACATTCCCCTGTTATTCTCCTACTCTGTTCTCGGCTTTTATCTCAATGTTGTTTATATTTTCTATGAGCTTCATATTTTCCAGGTCATATTGCATATCACTGTCAGGGCCTATGGTTTTTCAGGCTTCATAATTAGATCATCCGACCGTTTTGTTAACCTTTGCGTTTTCTCCTTCCGCTGTAGTGTCCTAGAATATTGTTGTCAAATTTAGTGTCCTCATTATAGATGTCTTCAAACATCTGTGATTATTTGTCCGTCTGTTCAGCGAGATAGGTATTCTTTGTCTCTCCTCAACAAACGCGGTTTCCATCTGCCTTTGTTCTTTGTGCATGTTCCTTATCATTACCATACTGCAATAATATTCCTAATACCAATGACTGCATTTTGGACTTATCCTCTCCAATGTTTCCCCGGACTATCTAACACTTTCATCTTCTTCAAAACCCTTTGTTTATCAAATTTGCCGGCGAGCTCGAATCTCGTTTAAAATGAGTTCCAAAATCGAATTTGAACATCTATGCGGATTCACGAAACTTTCCAGAATAGGATTCGATGACGAATCTGCAAAACATTTATGGTATAAACACACAAAAAGGTTCATTTCAAGCAATCTTATCATAGGATCCAAAATATTCCATGGGCAACCTTTAAATTAGTTTTCGTGATACATATAAATTATGAGTTCATGTGCAATCAAAGACGGTGTCACGCAACTCTTACCACATAGTTACATATTTCTTGCCCCAATAATTTTACATCAACTACTAACATTGTGCTACCTTATCGCATACAAGCAATGGGACTCTGGAGCTGGGGTAATTATGGCCTGCTCCTAATAAATGACCAAATAAAAGTTCAAAGGTGCTCCAGAAGTGCCGTAGCACTTCAATTCTGCGTAGTAGAATGTTTTTTGAAGTTGATAGAACATATAATGGGAAGGAAATGCAAAAACTTTTCTTCATATCTTTGTATGTAGAGGTGACAACTTATTATTTGATACTCGAATCTCGTTGAGCTTTTAGCCTAATATGTGTAGCAAAAGAGGTTCAATAAACTCCAGTATTTGGGTTGCTCAACTTCGCCTCATCTAGTCGAATTCATCGATTTTGTGGCTTCTGCTCTCGACACTGGATAGCGAGTTGACGTTATTTACACTGATTTTTCGAAAACCTTCGAAAATGCTAAGCCATTATGAACAAGTTAGTCTATTCGGCATATCTGGTCCCTCTTTTTCTTGGTTCGCATACTAGGTGCGTTTTTTTTGCATTCTTGCACAGGGTAAGTTAAGGTAAGTTAAGCTAATGACAGAACTTTAGGTAAGTACATTGAATACAACAACAATCGCTGCCGCTGTAACTTCACTGTGGCAGCGATTGTTGTTGTATTCAATGTACTTACCTAAGGCTCTGTCATAAAGAGCTTAATTTACCTTAACTTACTCTGCCCAAGTATGCAAAAATAAACGCACCTATGGTACTATATTCTGCACTTAACCACACTTGTAAAGTGGTCCTGAGTGATTTCTTTTTCTATCCTTTTTATCTCTCTTCCGGTGCACCGCAAGATTCCATACATAGCCCTCTGGTGTTCACATTTTTTAATAATGAAATTACGCCTATATTTGCATCCAATTCCCTCCTGTATGCTGACAACCAAACGGAAACGGTTCTTTTCGTTCACTCGATCATGGCCAACTGAAGTCTAGTTTCTACCCTTTTCGGTGTCTACCAGATTACCCTCAAAATATCAATATCTTGTCTTGATTTGGGGGAAAAAAGGTCGTTCATCCATTTTTCGCACCAAGTTAAAAATTTATTTTTCTTGAAATGAAACGACAAGGTTTTGAAGACGTGAAGTGTACATTCTTTAAAAGTGCATGAAATATTTTTCTTATTTTAGTCAATAAAAACATTAAATCTTACTTTGAACATAATAACATATAAATCCTTTTTTAGATGTGTATGCGCATCCGGATATACGGGGAAAAATTGTGAATCGAAATACATACCATGTTCTCCATCACCTTGCCAACACGGAGGAACATGTCAGCCTCAATCGAATTCTTTGTCATATGAATGCCGCTGTCCACCAGGTGAGTTTATGCTACGATAATGTTTTATTAATTTTTTAATTTATTTTCTAGATTTGACTATAAAGTGGTAGATTTGACATATTTGAAGCTTTAAAAAAGTAGTTTATACTAACTCGACGTAGATAATATATTTAACCTATGGCTTATGTCGGAACTGTAGAAATGCTTATTGTTGATTGGAGCACTTTTGTTTATAAGTCAACCATATCCCAGAGCGCGATATATCTTCTAATTCGAATTCCAAGCAATTTCATTCTTGACAGCTAAATTACAACTTATTTCAATAGTATGTAGTATTTGTCTTGTGGGCATTCAGCACACCTACATGCAAATCTCACTAGAATTTATAAACTGTGGCCTAACAGCTCTTAGTATATTTATCGAAAACTGATGATGATTTTTACTACTACAATAACATTGTTCTTCATGTTACCTTTTTTTTTCTAAAAAAAAAAAAAACCTTAAAATATCTGCATTTAATCAGTGATTGCATGTTTCTTCACATTAATACTTACATGCAATCATAATTTCATATATTTGATGGCGTGAGAAATGTACCTTCTCCATTCTAAAAAAGTTGGCTTAGCTTTACTTTAAATTGCAAACAGAAAGTATAGATAATGCTTTGAACGCAGAATTTTTTTTCTCTCCAACTGAATGATTGTTATCTACCGTTAATAGATATTTACTTATTCCCAAATTCTAATTACTTCCTGTACTTTTTCCAATCACGCATGAAACAAAACACATAATGAGCTCTACAAATTAGTCTCGAAATAATTAATGATAATAAGATACTAAATAACATTTCACTCGGAAACCGTACGCGTATATCAATCATAAAAGCGAAGGGCTTTGTTACGAAACAATATTTTTTGAAAATAGAAACAGAAAAACGTTTTTTTTTCTTTAACATTTTGACCTCGGTTTGACTGCAAAGATATAGTATATTCGTATTGTGATCTTTAGAGTCATTCCATTCCACTTACGAATTTTCAGTAGTACTGTAGTTGCTTTTAGGCATCGAAAAACTGAAGCAGATTGATCCCGGAGCCAGGCAAGCAACAATCCCAGCATTTCCAAACTCAGATTCGAAGTAGTAATTGGACTGAAAAAGGCTAGCAGAAAACTTTATTGCCCCCAAAGGGCCTAGGTTATCTAGATAAGTTTTCACGTCTTCACACAGTAACTGCTGTTGTTGTTGTTGCTGCTAATGCGGCTGCTCCTGCTTGGGCCGCCTGGGTATATTCTTGTGAATTGTTACTGCTTTTACTTGCAGCAAAAGCAGCAGCAATCTTTTCGTCTTTACTGGTACTCAACTAAGTATGTGTGTGTAATCAGAAAAACGATGTCTATTATTTGCGCAAAATTCATTTCATGGCATTTCGCCTCTGGTCATCACGCCCGCCTATATTTTCTGAAATACGGCCCGCCGATTAAATTTGTCTGTATAGAAAATTTATTATGTGCATCAGTTGATATGGTCTTTCGGTTCGCATATACAAACGAGGTAACTATCGTTTAGTAGAGTATAAGATTGTGTGGCGGTTGTAGAGGAGCGGTGTAAGACAGTAGTTCTAATAAAATAACGATTGGCACACAGTACGAGTACGAAGACAATAAATTTTGCAAGAGACTTTGGTTACTAAACTCGTTTTGAATGAAGAGAACACCTATGGGTTTTACCTACTGCATCATTATTATTGATCTAGTGAAAATGATCAAGAAATCGTTGTACGTACTCCGGGTTGAAAAGGAGGACCATATAAATATGCAAATAAGTATGTTCAGGTTTCTTAGTAGCAGATTGTATCTTGTCATATGAGCGCCTGAATAAATAAAATAGGGCTACTTTCTGTGATATATATAATAGTACTGGTATTAATGCGAGCAACGAAAAGCCGTATTGAAAAAGCTACCAAGATGTGGAAATATTATTATTAATAAATCTGAGATATCAACATTCAGCACCATTCAAGATGAACTGTAGGAATATTTAATTTTTGACAGTAAGTCGATTATAGTCAAGCCAATTTGGGCTCTAATAAACAATAGTCATTGCCATGTTGTGTGTAAGCACACAAACGTTAATCTATTGAAGTGAATAAATGAAACTTCAGAGTCGAACTGCAGTTCGTCAATTAGTCCAGCCAGATACTGGCTTACACAGATGACTAGTTGCGTGTTTGCAGAACTGGATAGCTTCCCCGGGATGTGTGTCAAAGCCGATGTAACATGAGCCTGGATGTTTTCAATCATTACCCAAAAAAAAACTACTTTCAGGACTGTTTTTAAGCGAAGAAACAAAAACTAGTCTTGGAGACTATTTTTTTTACACGTAGAATAAACCTGCCATTTGACGTCGGCTTTTCGGGGAGTTTCGTGCTAGCTGTGGTTTAGAGGCTATTCAGCATGGGAACCTCTCTCTACAATTATTAGAAGTGGTTTCCATGTTTGACGCTTGCTTAGGATTAATTTGACAAAGCATATTATTTCCGACCATGGTCCGAGTTTATGACCATAAAAGGGAGTTAAGATCGTCTCCGCATATTACCAATAATATATTGTATATGAATATGACGCCACATTCAAATCAAAATTGGTAGTATTATTTCAAACCAGTTCGCTATTAATCGTGCACCAATCATGATCCCCATCCTAAAGATGGACCCTCTGATAAACCTTCAATGCAGTTGCAGAGGTGAAACTTCTAGAAATGTACAAGACCTGATTGAGAGACGCTAGGACCGGACTGCGTTAATAGCGCCGATGATAATGATGATGAATAAGGTGAATACTGAAAAAATGCGTAAATTGTAATGACAGTAACACTGCCAACCGCTGTAGCTGCTCAGTTTTGATGAATCATTGCAACGCAATTTCCAAATGCATCCATTTTATACTCTCCATTACATCAACTTATAGAATGGTGAGAAATACTGCTTAGCACAATACTGTAGATACCTGATGTATAAGTTCAAAAAAATTAGCTTTATTGCATTTTAATTTGAAATATGAATGCGAAATTAAATGAAGGGTAGGATAATAGTATGATCAGTCCACTCCAAGGTATCTAAAATCTTCATTTCATTCCCGAAATGCGAAATTAAATATAGGTTTTAGAGATGGAGTGATCATACTATTTTGTGTCGAGTTTGAAATCTACTACCACTGCAAATATAAATTAAAGCATAAAATATTTGAAAATGTAGATTAAAATTAAAAACCAGCTAGAAAATAATATAATTTATAATAAAAAAAAGAACAAACTGAATTTATTAATGGGGTTTTTATGCGACTTTGATTTAAAAAATATTATCGTTTCATCTATTTTTTTTTAATACGAAATTGACATTTAGAATATACGACTAAGGCACCTTTTCTTCTGCTTCATTGGTTACCAACCAATTTACTGATCTTACAGCAAGCAAAATTAGCTGTGAGACTAAATTGTATTTTAGTATGGAATAGACGAGAGATCGACCGTGCTAGGATCTTGGCTGAGGGAGCTCCCACTCCAGCGGGTGTTGACTACATCGCTCCGGCCTTTTTGCTAAATTTGGAGTTTCCATTCCTTATCCCTGCGTACACCTATGGCTCAAAGCTAAACAATAGACTCGGAGTGGCATACACTCGAATGAGCTGAATCTCGAGTTGGCCCTCCGTCTACCAGTCCATTGTAATCCATAAAGCGGAAGTAGCGGCTATTTTTCAGGCAATCAACTGGCTTCTGTGTTATCGTATATTCGGAGTCAATATTGGTATTTTCACAGATAGCCAAGCGGCTATTAAGGTCTTTGCTGTCCATGATTGTTGCTGAATGCTGTACATCTCTTAGGGAGATGTCGAGACATTCGACAGTACAATTCATTTTGGTACCTGGACATAAGGGTTTTTAGGGCAATTGCAAGGCCGATGAACTAGCTAAACTTGGTACCTTGCTTCCGGAGGTCTCATACTCCTTCTCAATAGGAATACCCATAACATCAGTCAAATTGGGCATCAGTCAAAAATACCTTGAAGGCACTAGAAAGTCCTGGGCAAAGGAATCATCCTGTGTGATAACAAGGCAGTCCGGGATCTCCATGAATGCGCATCGCACCAGGCAGCTATTAGGCTTAACTCGAAGTGCTCTGCGTTGTAGTGTGGGCGTTCTTACGGGCCACTGCCTCATTGGACGGCATGCGCAACGATTGGGCTCAGGGTTCAACGACTTCTGTCGGAGCTGTTGCTCAGAGAGCGAGGAGGATTCCATCCTTTATCTAATGTGTCAGTGCTCGGTTTTAAAGAGGAGGAGAGTGGCGGCACTTGATGCACTCTTTATCTCAAATTTGACCGAACTATCACTGGTCAATTTAAAAGGGATAGTGCAGTTTATCAGAGAAAGCAGATGGTTTCCTACTAGTGACTAGGGGGGAGAAAATTATTATGGCACCACAACGGACCTCTTTTATGCCTATGTGCGTCTGTCGCAAAGCCTAATCCTCTACCATCATTATTTAAAAGCCATCCAAGCGCTGGATATAAAATATATAAAAGCTATTAAGCATCGTCAATTAAGCATCCACCACATAAACCTTCTAATTTCATTTCTTAATCGAAACCTATGGTAACTTCTGATAGTATCTTCTTCAGTCGACAAATGTTGATATCATATTTTATTTGGAACATTTATATTGCCACCAGTTTCAAATTTTTCGATTTCGAGGAAATTTTCTCTCGCTACTCAACCGATACCGTGTTATTGCAATCAAATTTTCATTAGTAAACAATAAATATACAATGCATTAAGAGTACGTAGAAAGATATTTCAAAGCTACATAGAAAATCTGTAAGAAGGTAGTTAGTGCCTACATGGTAATTTCTCATGTTTCTTCCAATGTAAATGCGCCATATAGTTTCAAAAGGCGTCCTAAAAACTGTACATCTTCACCTGTTTTGATAGAAAGGTGTAAAACAACAAAACCCGTAATCAAAATAAATGTCCTATCTATAAAACTATTATCGCCCCATTGTTACAATACAGCTATAGGAGAAACGTACAACATAATAAATCAACAGACCATCAGTAAAAATACAGAAACCATTCAACAAGTGTCTTATTCCGAAAATAGATGTTATTCTAATTATGTGTACATTGGTGAATGTTTTCTCACTGCTCCTCGTTTCGTTGTGGCCGACATTCGATACATCATTGAAGATATTCATGTACATACGTATCTACGTTCTTCGTAAGGCGCGGCTTGGCTCGCCTCGGCACATTTATGCAGATCGTGAACATGCATACAGATTATTTTGACGATGCAGCTCCCCAAGCTCATCGAACCTCGTGCTTGTGCTCCCGAAACCTCTCCGAAAGCTGATTGTTGCACTATATCATATTCTTGCCGCGAAATACAAAATGCATAAACACGGCAGCAACGATAATAATATGCAATACACACAGAGCAATTTTTAAGCTGAGCTAGCGACTAATATTTTGCCCTGTCATTTAACATAGCCCCCTGTCTTACATGCTTCTCTATGTTGGATCTTGGATCCGTCACGTATATGTGTATGCGATGTTGTGGCATGCCTTATGATGTGGTATTGTAACGAGAGTGGTTGGTGAGATGTGGCTGCGAGGCTCGCTGAACTTGAGTGAACGTGTGGTCGGGTTTTATGTGCAAACATTACACGAGAGTTTCGAACCAGTATACAAATCCCGCTGTTTATACGTTTAAGCGGCCGCGGTCGCAGCAAACCCAAGTACGTAACCATCCAACGGTGGGGCAATGGAGCTGAGTTCATTCTTTCCCACGGTCTCATATCTCTGGGTAGAGGAAGTCTTCCACGCCAAACCGGCTCGGTATGTCGACCATGGCTCAAATACGATCAGGGCATGATGTTGGAGGAAGAGACATCGATGGCTTCGTGTTAAAGAATAGATTAGAGGGCATGAACTAAGTTTTTAAGATACTGATTATTTTCATTGACAATTTTGCAACATTATTGCTTCTAATCTCTGCAGATATTTTTTTGGTTTCAAGTAACTATGAAATTTCTTTAAATCGACTATTATTCCTTGCACTATTTCATGCATCTCATGCCTTTTTAGCCTGGAATTTCTTGGAATACATAAGGGCTCAAAAAATCTTCTTTCAAAAATTAATATCCACTAAGAATTTTTCTTAAAAATATCGAAAAAAAATATTCACCATCCTCCCAAAAAAGAGCCCAGCCCCATCATAACCCTATCTTCATTCCGCAAGTGCCTTATTGAAAAAACCCAACACCGGCTCCACTAGTGCTGCTGTGCTATGCTCAACAAAAATCTTTCTAAAACTTGGCTATCTTCACTGTCGGGGCTATGTCGTGTTTTGTGTGTGACTGAGAAAGAACGCCATCTCAAAACCACATATGTACATGCTCAAGTTTTATATGTCCATGATGATGATGATGATGATGACCTGTAGTGTAGTGGAGCTTGTTTGAAGTCCAGCTTATAAGCAGCTACAGCAGCAGCTTGGCTGGCAGCAGGGCAGCAAGTCGACAGTAAAGACGACGAAAACAGCAATATCAAAGTGGCAGCACAAATTTTCAGTTCGCTCAGCGAAAAAACAGTCAACCTTTTGCCGAATGTACTTTTGATCGTCGTCCAACGAAATGGAAGCATGTTGCCACAAGCACCAAATCAAACCTCTCTGCTGCACTGCACCGCATACATACTTACATTCTAAAAACATATTTGATACTAGATTGTTGTTTTATTGTTGATCTGATTGCCTAAGATGTTGGCTGGCTGGCTGGCTGACTGGCTAGTTAGTTGACACAAACAGACGTAGAAGAAAGAAAGATGCAGTTACTTTCTAGGAAATCATAATGGTTAGGTATATGATGACGACTATAAAATTCATTTTGATTAACATTGAAGGCACTGGGCAATGGGTAAAAGAGGAGAGAAGTTTGCAATGAATTTGATGATGCATTGCATTGTGATGTTTGGAAAAGAGACTGTAAATAAGTTAATGAGATATTAGATGACTAATATTCGTATCCAATTTCGTTTTGAAATAACAAAAATATTTTTCGAAAATAAGTATCATAAAAATTCCGTTGGTCAAACACTAAACAAACGAAAACTCAAAGTGATCTTTCAAATTTAGTACACATTTTAATGACTACCATCATTAGAAGCACAGTAAAAGTATTAGAAAAGGATCACCAAAAATAAGCCTCCCATTTTCCAATCGAACTATAGTATCTATAAACTACTATTTAGCACATGTCTTGTACATGTCAAAACATGTCTTGTAACTTCAATTGACGGTTTAAAACTTCAAAAGCCCCTATGCAAATTGAAAAATATGGCACATTTTGGGTACTTATCTAGTACTTATTTTCACAAGGGTAAAACCTCAACGAGATTCTGTTTCTTTGGTAGAGCTGATAATAATATTCCAACTCTAAAGCAAGAAAAATATCGCCATGTAGGTGGCGATTAAGTGTTGATCTTACTTGAAGTGCTCCGCAAAAAAGCAAATAATATCATTTTTCTGAAATTTGTCCATTCACTTATCAATATCTAATGTAGCCTAAACCACACAAGATTTCAATCTTATGTACTCTTCCCAGTGTACGGAAAGTTGGCAAACAAAATAGAGCAGACGTTTTAAAATTGCAAAGGTGTGCTTTTTTGCTAATTCTAAAACAGATAAAAAATATCAGTTCTTCCCAAGTATATTCATAGTTTGTAGAACCTCACAACTGCATCAAACCTTTTAATCACGAAGCTAAGCAGCACTAAAATTATACACAAGTGAGAAAAAGTAACTGATACTGACTTGATCTTTAGAGTAGAACTTCGTATCCTATGATATATTAGACGCTATTGGTTGATTATTGATCAACCCTGAATATCCTCAATAAAATCCATTAGGTCCACTTAAATCCTTTAAATAGCTATACCTTGAATATTAGGATCTCACTCGGACTCAACCGAAACTTTCATATTAATTTCCTTAACGATCTGACCACAAGCCGGACCTATTTCGAGTAAAAAAATTTCATTGACGACCTCGTAAAAGAGAGAGAGAAAAACTACCAGCTGAGAAGTTTTCCGAAGTAGTTAGCCTAAAATAACCGAAACGGCAAGTGAATTAAAATGATCAAGAGATTGTCTCAGCAATGTTATAAAGCAGGCAATAGAGAAGAACATGATCATAATTCCGATAAAAGATTAACACAATACTTATGCACTCCTTAAGGAATCAACCCCGGAGAAGAGCTAGAGGTACAGGTGGCCCTAGAATAAGACGGTAAGCAAACCGTAATAAGTGTGAGACCTTGTTGAAAAGCTTCGAGGCTCGGGAGAATATCCTATAGCAACTAGCTCGATACTTCAAGCCCAAAATCAAACAACGAATGCCACCAATCTGCGGCACACAAGACTTAAAATTCAACAGTGCAAACAAAGCCAAGGAATTTGCGGACTCCTTGGAGAAACAATCCCGCGAAAACATCTCATTCGAGGGCGACTTTGAGTCACGAACGAGCGGCCGTTAAGGTCTTCAGAACTACAGCAAGCAAGGGTTGTTCAACACATCAGAACAGGACCTAAGTTTCAAAATCGATTGGGCTTGTTATGATTGTCAAAGCGAAAGTCTTAGACAAAGTATAATATGCAAGATTGATATTCATACAGCATGAGTTCCGAATAATCTTTACTCTAATCCAGACTAGTAAATCTTTTTTCCGCATCAAAATTGACGAACACTTCTCATCCGAAGAGCAAATTGTAGCTGCAGCTTCTCAAGTATACTTGTAATGTGTCGACGTGCCTCAAATTACTACTATTCGCGGATGACACGTGCATCTTCCATACGTCCCAGAAAGCAAGTCCCACCTTAACTCTGCGAAGCTCCATAAACATGCTACTTGGACAGACAGACTGACACGATGAAAACTGACAAACGAACCAACAGATTGAATGTAAACGAGCGGTCAAGTGTTCAGGACTCACTTTCGACGATTTACTAACTTGAAAAATACACTTACAAAAAACGCATCGCCTGCAATAGACTTCTTCATGCCGATTTCCCTCTCATTAAATCCCAAAGCCTAAATAACACCAACGGATCACACATTTACAAACAAATACTAAGACCGTTTTTACTATATTGAAGCCATGTATTCGGACAAACACTGGAGAGTAACAAATAAAGCCCAAATACCTACTAAAGTCTCAAACTGCAGAGAATTGTTCAAATTCCATGATACATTGGAAACGTGGACATCCACAAAGACCTCAAGTTCGAAATAGTCGAGAAACCTCTTCGGCAACACATTCTGCTCCTAAAGACATCCAAAACCAAGAAGTTACAGACTCTTCATTCTCAGGAACTGCAAGTTTCGATCAAAGACCTCAGAGTCAAAATAGTTGAGAAAACTCTTCGACAAAACACCCCCCTTAAAGATATCCTGCCTGTAAGTTTCGCGATTGATGTACCTTAAAGACCAAAACCTAGAAGTTTCTGATCCTTCATTCTCAGGAACTGCAAGTTTTGATCAAAGACCTTCGCTCTGCATTACTCAAGACAACCATCTTTCTGCCTGAAAACAAACCTAGAACTAATCAACTTATTAACGTTTGCGAACACCTGTTTTTTCTCGAGTATCCTTCATTCATCTCTCAGTTATTCTAGCTAATCACTTCACCTTCGTAACAAAAGTTTCTGTTTGCCTCATTCCCAAAAAAAAACGACCCGAAATGGGTTGTATCTTGTTTCTTTATTTTATTTATTCCAAACATAATTTTCTACAAAATTGTCCCGAAAATGAAAAAATAAATAAATCTAATGTTCGATATTTTGTTCTTTCAGGCTTTCGCGGCAAAAATTGTGAAGAGAATATTGACGATTGTCCGGGACATTTATGCCAAAACGGCGGAACATGTATTGATGCCGTTAACAATTACGCTTGTAGCTGCCCACCAAATTATACCGGAAATTATTGTGAACATGATGTTGACGAGTGCGCGTTGAGGTAACATTTAGGGAATATAATCAAATAATCTTTATATTTATTCCATTTATCTTTGTACAGACCAACTGTATGTCAAAACGGTGCAACATGCACAAATACAATCGGTGGCTATTCTTGTATTTGCGTAAACGGCTGGAACGGTACGGATTGCAGTGTGAATATCGACGATTGTGCAGCGGCTGCCTGCTTCAACGGAGCCACATGCATTGACGGTGTAGGAAGCTTCCATTGTCAGTGTGCCAAAGGAAAAACGGGTCTATTGTGTCATCTTGATGATGCTTGCACATCAAATCCTTGTCATGCTGACGCCATCTGTGATACAAGTCCGATAAACGGTTCTTTTACTTGCTCCTGCGCGTCTGGATATAAGGGTGTTGATTGCTCAGAAGATATCGACGAATGCGAACAAGGTGAGTTGAAGATGGTTTGTAAATATACTTGGTTTTCTGAAACAGTTTCTGTAGGATCTCCTTGCGAGCATGACGGCATATGTGTGAATACGCCTGGATCGTTTGCTTGCAACTGTTCACAAGGCTTCACCGGACCACGTTGTGAAACGAACGTCAATGAATGCGAATCGCATCCCTGTCAAAATGAAGGAAGTTGTCTCGATGATCCCGGAACTTTCCGATGCGTTTGCATGCCAGGTGAGTCTTTCAAATTCTCAGCATCCAATTAAAGCTTTTCACTTTCTTCTTGCATTAATTTTCCCATTTTCTGATCCTACCATGGTCACATTTGATATGATCTTCGAATTATCCTCACTCATTAAATGAATCACCGAAAATCATCCCATAATTCATTACAGGTTTCACTGGAACACAATGCGAAATCGATATCGATGAGTGCAAGACGTATCCATGCTTGAACGGAGGAACTTGCCATGACATGATCAACGGTTTTAAATGCACTTGTGCGCTAGGTTTTACTGGCAAACGATGTCAGATCAACATCGACGATTGTCAGTCGCAACCATGTCGTAATAATGGTATTTGCCACGATTCCATAGCAGGCTATACATGCGAATGCCCTCCCGGCTACACAGGACTCTCGTGCGAGATCAATATTAACGACTGCCAATCGTCACCGTGTCATCGAGGAAGATGCATTGACGGAGACAATAGCTTTACATGCCTATGCGATGCCGGCTACACAGGGAGCCTTTGTCAGACACAGATCAATGAATGCGAATCGAACCCGTGTCAGTTTGGCGGACACTGCGAGGATTTGGTAGGGGGCTATGTGTGCCGATGTGCTCCCGGTACTTCGGGAACGAATTGTGAAATCAACGTTAACGAATGTCACAGCAATCCTTGTCGAAATGGAGCAACTTGTATTGATGGAATCAATAGGTAAGACGCTTATAACTATTATATCACATAAAATTACGTTGACATTATCGAGCACATACATATAAGTAGAAGGATTGATGTACGATACAAATGATACATAATAAAAAAACTTTGAACCTCATATTAAATGAATCAATCTTCCACTCCTGCTAGATTTGCTAAAATTAAAAGCATCTCCTCTTATTTCAGATACACTTGCAAATGCGTGCCAGGCTACACGGGTACACACTGCGAAATCAATATCAACGAGTGCGCTTCCGATCCTTGTGCAAATGGTGGTGTTTGTATGGATTTAATTAACGGATTCAAATGCGAATGTCCGCGTGGTTACTACGATGCTAGGTGTCTGAGCGACGTTGACGAATGCGCATCGAATCCATGCACGAATGGCGGTCGCTGTGAAGATGGTGTGAATCAATTCATATGCCACTGTCCGCCGGGCTATGGAGGGAAACGCTGCGAAGTGAACATCGATGAATGTGGCTCAAATCCTTGTCAGCATGGAGGTATCTGTCGCGATGGACTAAATTCGTACACGTGCAAATGCACTCCTGGCTACACGGGCAAGAACTGTGAAACTAATATTGACGATTGCGTACACAATCCGTGCTTGAACAGTGGAACATGCATCGATCTAGTTAATGGCTACAAGTGCGTTTGCAAGGTACCCTTTACCGGAGACGACTGTGAATTAAAATTGGATCCTTGTTCGACGAGTCGGTGTCGAAATGGAGCGAAATGCATGCCTAGTCCGAATTTCCTTGATTTTTCCTGCAAATGTCCCATTGGTTACACTGGAAGATATTGCGAGGAAGACATAAATGAGTGCGAGTCGGCGCCTTGTCGAAATGGAGCAACGTGCTCGAATGTACCAGGGTCGTATCGATGCTTATGCGCGAAAGGCTACGAAGGCAAGGATTGTATCATCAACACCGACGACTGTGCTTCATTTCCATGCCAGAATGGCGGCACTTGTCTGGATGGCATCGGAGACTACACTTGTCTTTGCGTTGACGGTTTTAAGGGAAAACACTGCGAGGTTGATATAAATGAGTGTTTGAGTGAACCTTGCCAGAATGGAGCAACGTGCAATCAATATGTGAACTCATACACTTGTACCTGCCCGCTAGGGTTTTCAGGAATTAATTGCCAAACAAATGACGAAGACTGCACTCAGAGCTCATGCATGAACGGTGGCTCATGTATAGACGGAATCAACAGCTACAACTGCTCTTGCTTACCGGGCTTCACCGGATCGAATTGCCAGTACAAAATTAATAAGTGTGACTCGCAACCATGCCTGAATGCTGCAACGTGCCATGAGGATTCGAATGAATACACTTGTCATTGTGCCTACGGTTACACTGGGAAGCAATGTAGAGAATATATAGACTGGTGTTCGCAGACTCCTTGCGAAAACGGTGCTACCTGTATACAAGAGAGGAACATGTATCAATGTCTGTGCGGGCCAGGCTGGACAGGGAAGCTATGCGACGTAGAAATGGTGTCGTGCAAAGATGCCGCTATACGAAAGTCTGTAAATATCAAGTACCTTTGCAGCAATGGCACTTGCGAGGACATTGGAAACTCCCATCGCTGCCATTGCCTTCAGGGATATACAGGGTCCTACTGCCAGAAAGAAATCAATGAATGCGAATCACAACCATGTCAAAATGGTGGTACATGTAAAGATCTTATCGGCACGTATAAATGCAACTGCAAAGAAGGCTTCCAGGGTCAAAACTGTGAACTGAACATTGATGACTGCAAGCCGAATCCCTGTCAAAATGGTGGAACTTGTCACGACTTAATCAATACGTTCAGTTGCTCATGCCCGCCTGGAACTGTAGGTATCCTGTGCGAAATCAACCAGGATGACTGTTTGCCAGGAGCTTGTCACAACAACGGGACATGTATTGATAAAGTCGGAGGATTCGATTGCAACTGTCCCCCTGGCTTTGTTGGCTCGCGTTGCGAAGGGGATATAAACGAATGTTTATCGAATCCTTGTTCGAATCCAGGCACAATGGATTGTGTCCAGCTGATAAACGACTATCAGTGCAACTGCAGACCTGGCCATATGGGTAGACATTGCGAAAACAAAGTCGATTTCTGTGCCAAGTCCCCGTGTCAGAATGGTGGTGTTTGCTCGACTCGACAAACTGGGCACCATTGCCTTTGCGCAGATGGCTTTTTTGGATCGAACTGCGAGTTTTCAGGACACGATTGTGATTCGAATCCTTGTCAAGCAGGAATGTGTCTAATTGACGATGCTGGGGGCTATCGCTGTGACTGTCCGTACGGAGTAAGTGGACTGCACTGTGAAATTGATACCCACAATGAATGCAACTCGAACCCGTGTCAAAATGGAGGTCGCTGCGAAAACAAACTTGGGGATTTTGAATGTGTCTGCTTGAACAAGTGGATCGGTAAAGCATGCGACGTTTACGACAGGAATGGTATATCCTTTGCCAAGGACTTGGAATATCAAAGAGAACAGTGTATCAAAAACGGCTGCCCGCAGAAGAAAAGCAATCACAAATGCGACGAAGAATGCAACACGTACGCCTGCGATTTCGATGGGAACGATTGCTCATTGGGCATCGATCCCTGGCAAAACTGCACGGCACCAATTAACTGCAGGGATGTATTCCTGGACGGAAACTGTAATGAAGAATGTAATATGCCGCAATGCCTGTTCGATGGTAGAGATTGTGAAAAACAGCTGCAACCATGTCTACCAACATACGACGCTTATTGTAGAAAGCACTATGCGAACGGACGTTGCGACTATGGATGCAACAACGCCGAGTGTAATTGGGACGGATTAGACTGCGAGAACGAACAAGAACCACCAGCTTTGGCGGAAGGAGTGATATTTATCAAGCTTCTCATGGATATCGACGAATTCATGGAGCAAAAGATCGGATTCCTTCGGGATATGGGACATCAGCTGCGAACGACTTTGAGAATCAAGAAGGATAATAAAGGCCAAGATATGGTGTATCCTTGGAAAGGGAGCACAGAGATTCCTGAATTGCAAGATTCCGTGTTTGCGCGAAAGCACAATTTAGTTTATTCAGAGAGAGTAGGTCAAAAGGGAGTCCTGGTGTACTTGGAAATCGACAATAGAAAGTGCATAGACTGTTTCAATACAGCTGCAGAAGCAGCTGACTATCTTGCGGCTACAGCTTCAAAACGAACTTTGTCGGAATCGTTCCCTATCGTTCAAATTAGAGGAGTGAATACGCCTGTTGTACCTGATGAACAAACTAATGTGAAATACGTTGCTCTGGGAGCCGCGATTGGGTTCATTGTGTGTATCCTTTCTGGAATATTGGTAGTGCAGCGTAAGCGGGCTCATGGAGTTACCTGGTTCCCAGAGGGATTCTTCCCCTCCTCAACAGGTCCACGACGCCATTCAAGACGACGTGGACCGGATGGCCAAGAGATGCGAAATCTAAACAACAATCCACCGTTGGCATGCATGGATTCTGATGTGAACATGAATACGGGGCATATGGGACATTCGCAGCACTGGTCGGACGACGAGTCTGACATGCCCCAAGCTAAACGCCATCGCCGCTGTGATCAAGGTTACATTAACAATCATTCGACTGTGACGGAATATGAAGAGGCAGATCCCAGAGTCTGGTCGCAGCAGCACCTGGATGTAGCCGATGTTCCACCGTCGATAATGACACCACCAACGCATCAGGATGGTAAACACGACGTCGATGCCAGGGGACCAGATGGCATGACACCATTAATGGTCGCTGCTGTTCGAGGCGGAGGCATTGACACTGGAGACGATATCGATTCGAACGATGATACTGGCGAAGTGATACAAGACTTGCTCAATCAAGGAGCCGAGATCAATGCCAAAATGGAAAAATCCGGAGAAACATCGCTTCATTTGTCTGCACGGTATGCGCGAGCTGATGCTGCGAAACGGCTGCTAGATGCCGGGGCAGATGTGAACTGTCAAGACAACACTGGCAGAACTCCACTTCACTCGGCTGTAGCTGCTGATGCAATGGGTGTCTTCCAAATACTGTTACGCAATCGCGCGACCAACTTAAATGCTCGAATGCACGACGGTACTACACCACTGATACTTGCAGCTCGTCTGGCTATCGAGGGTATGGTCGATGACTTAATAAATGCCGAAGCTGACATAAACGCCGCAGACAACTCTGGAAAGACGGCGCTTCACTGGGCGGCGGCCGTGAATAATGTAGATGCTGTTAACATACTTTTGATGCACCATGCGAATCGCGACGCACAAGACGACAAAGACGAAACACCTTTGTATTTAGCAGCTCGAGAAGGCTCCTTTGAAGCGTGTAAATCACTCCTAGATCATGGGGCCAATCGTGAAATTACAGATCACATGGACTGGCTTCCACGTGATGTAGCTGCCCAGCGACTTCATAAAGATATAGTTAATTTACTCGACGAACACGTTCCTCGAAATCCACAAATGGTCCCTGTGGTACCGAACACAATGATTGGATCGCCACCGACGCAACCTCAGATGATCACTCAACCGACAGTGATTGCGCCTGGCAAACAGGCAAAAGCGAAGAAACGACAGAAAATGTCGACGAATCCGAACAGTCCGGAAACGGACGGTAGCATAAGAAGAAAACCGAGCGTGAAGAAGAGCTCAACGAAAAAGGATCAGTTGCAGTCCGATGTGCAACAACTTGATGGTAACATGTCGGTGGAATCGCCACTGACCAGTCTACCAAGTCCGTATGACACGGCGAGTTTATATTCGAACGCGGTCGCCGCTCATCCACATTTAGATATGCTGGGGAATAAGCAGCCTCCCAGCTATGAAGACTGCATCAAGGTAGTAAGGGCTTTTGAAATTAATCCCAAAATGCATCAATATTCAATTTTATAAATTTTTAGAATTCTCAATCGGTGCAGTCACTGCAAAATTTGAATTTGCAGAACTATAGTTATTCGCTGGGGCTGTTATTTCACGACGCTAACGCGCAACGTGTTAATGCGCAGAACGTACAAATCGGGGAACAAGGACTGAGTCCTCCCTATTCGAATCAGTCGCCACCTCATTCGGTGCAGAGCAATATGGCATTATCGCCTCAGGCTTTCATAGGTAAGTGGGAGAAATATTTAAATATTTGAACTATATTTTTTAAGTAATTAATTAAGTCAATTTCAATGGCATTGTTAACACGGGCATAAACTCTTGCTAGTAAATCAGTAGAACTTGTATAATACCAATTGAGATTTGTCGAGTAAATCACCCAAGTGCGTTCTTCAATTTTTTTTTAATTTTTCGGTACTTAAATCGATTAGTGATTCATAAAATGAAGGGCAAACATAACTTACTTAAGAACATTAGCCATGGTTATAAAATAAAAAATAAGCGTCTCTGTCCTAGAGATGTTGGAGTGGATTCAGACAGTACTGCTTATGACTCAACAAATAAAATCATGCATTTTTGCGTAGAGTTTCCATTCTAAAACAGCAGAATAAAGTAGCTTCTGTGTTTACACGCCTCGGGGATCGTTATTTGAGGACGCTATCTGGTGAAATAAAACATCTTTAAACAATTAAAGTATTGGATGAGTTTACTGCCTGACAAGAGACTCGCCTAAAATGACGTTGGGAATAAAATACCTATACATCGACACTGCCACTATCCTAAAGCATATATCTCATCTTGAGAATAGTTTACATCTTAGTTCTGATGGATTACCGACCATAGACCTTAAGCGTTGCGCCAATCTCTCACCTCTGTTTTTTCACCTTTTAATCTATCCATTTCTTCTGGTATTTTTCCAAACTTGTCGAAATATTCGTCTATAACTCCAATTCGCAAAAAAGGCAGTAGAGATGTCGTGCACAATTATAGATCAATCGCCAAATTAGCATGCGTTGCCAAGCTCTTTGAAGCTATAGTCGCCGAGGTGCTATCTTTCCACTCTACGGCATTTATCTCGCCTTGCCAGCATGGCTTTATTAAAGGCAAATTTACCACTACTAATCTTTTAGAACTTGCAAATCTAGTCATCCCTGCGATTGAAGAAGATAAGCAAGTTGACTGCATTTACACTGACCTGACCAAGGCTTTCGATAAGCTGGATCATAATATTTTTATATGTAAATTGCATCTTCTTGAATTCCCTAATAAGTTTATTGACTGGATTAAATCCTATCTCACAGATCACAAACAGAAAGTTCGATTTCGTGGCACTCTATCCACTGACATAATCTCCACTTCAGGTCTGCCACAAGGCAGCCACCTTGGTCCGATTCTTTTCGCTATTTATATTAACGAACTTATCACTTTCAATTTTTTCTAATTGGTGCATACTTTCACTAAATGTTGACAAATGCTCAATTATCTCTTTCTCCCATAAATCATATTTCAATTAATTTTTAAATGACCCTATATTAATCCGTTCCAATAAAGTTCGTGATTTAGGTGTTCTATTAAACTCTGCTTTTATTTTTAATGACCACATTGACTCTATCATAATAAAAGCCAACTGTACACTTGGCTTCTTAAAAAGACGGTCTAAAGAGTTCAATGACATTCGGATGACAAAAATCCTATTTTGCTCTCTGGTTCGCCCGATCCTAGAATATGGGTGCTTGATGTTGTCTCCATATTATAAGGAGCATTATAGATCGCATTGAATCTGTTCAAAAGAGATTCTTAATTTTTGGTTTTAGTTCTTTTCGCTGGTCTGATCCTTTTTGCTTATCTCCTTATGAAAGCCGCTTGCAATTATTGACCATGGACACTCTTGAAACTAGACGTCAAAATTTCAAAGCTCTATTCGCTGCGAAGTTGCTCAATGGAAACGTGAACTCTGAGTTTTTATTATCAAAATTGAACTTTCGTGTTTGTCACGGTGAGCGTAGACAGCATAGCGCCTTATCCATCCCATTTCTTAAGACCAATTATGGATTTAATGAACCAACCTGCGCAAAAGCCAGAAGTTTTAACTCAGCGTATCAAATGTTCGACTTTAACCATACTGCTGAAATATGCAAGTGTCGGCTTATCCGACCATTTAATTGTTATTAATAAATTCATAAATGTATTTTTTTTGTAGTAACCATTTTTTTGGTGAAAGTGTGATTGAATAAATAAATATAATAAAAATAAAATCATTTCCAATCCAGCCGTTGGGGCGGTTCTTAAAGTGCCCGTAATACATATGCAAACTAATATTTGCAGTCTTGTTAGCTCATTGATGTTGGTTTTACTCTCCGCTGCCTTCCACCACACGATCGCTCTATACACCTCACTACACATGTGAATATGTAGTAGGCCGGCCTAGATTTAAGACCCCAGGTATGGGAGTAGGCAGACCGGCACGCGAAAATTTCTGCGCGCGCCTTACCTATCCTGTGCTTCACATTAGCCCCCAGTTCAGTTTTATCAACAAGTTCCATTGAGTCTAGGCATGGCAATAGCCGACACCCGGTATTTCCTTGTGAAACAAGTTCGATTTTTGTAGGGTTTGCCCTAAGACAGGCTTTTCAGGCCCAAATTTGGATAACAGTGACATTATCAAAGAGCTCGGTAACACTCTTCGAGTTTCATTATAGTCTAAACGTGTGCCTAAATTCTCTTGGAATTGTTTATGCACCGCTATCAATGCGTGATAGCGGTACATAAACAAAATTCTTGTTTCATTATTCCTATCACCAATTTTTGTTTAATTTAAAGACCAATGTGTAAAATAAAAAAATGGACCCGATTAATCACACAGAAAAGTTATTTCATTTTTTGGTAGCATCTTTCATCAGCGTCTTTCATAGGCTTTCGCAATATAAAAATCTTTGTCGTTGACTGTGAACGATGAAATAAATGAAATAAATTGAAATAATAAATGTTCTGTATTTTCAGGATCTCCGTCACCAGTTAAATCGCGGCCCAGTTTGCCAACTTCGCCGACTCACATTAAAGCCATGCAGCATGCAACCCATCAAAAACACGGCCCACAGAATAATTTAAACGGCAACGGCCCAAGCAGTAACTCTTCAGGTTTTCAATCATCGAGCATGTCGCAGCAGAATTCACCGATGAACACGAGTGCTCTGATATCGCCCAACGGAGGCATGACAAACATACAGCAGAATGCGAACAGTGCAATATTGCCTTCAATGCAGATGGGTTTTGAGTTTAGCCCGCCTACGATAGAGCTGAGCAGCTTATGCGGGTCACCAGGTAAGAAACGATCGAGAACTGTCCACGGAATGTTGGTCGTACTGTTGTGAGCTCACTTACTTTAATTAAGAGAAGACCACGTAGACTTTTAATCGCATTCCGTGGTGTAGCGTGATTGCAAACTCAATTATAGAACCTTTCGATTATCACACTCTGATATAGATTCTCCAAATCTGTTTATAGGACAAATGCACCCCTCATCCTCGCAAAGTTCGAATCCATCTTCGACGCCATCAAACTCATCGCCACATCAAAATATGCAATCGTTTGCATTTCAATACCTAACGCCGCCCAGCCAGCATTCTGGTGGTCATACGCCGCAGCATTTGGTGCAAACGCTAGACAGCTACCCTACGCCATCACCGGAATCGCCTAGCCATTGGTCCAGCCCATCGCCCCATTCGACATCAGATTGGTCCGAGGGAGTTCAATCGCCCGGCAACAACCTGTACATATCTGGCGGTCATCAGACGAATAAAGGTTCGGAAGCGATCTACATTTAATATCATAATTCCTAGTTTCGTTGTCCGATCAAATCATAGAACGACAAAAAAATAAATCTCGAATAACCTTATGAAAACTGAATAAAAAAAGATGACCATACTAGCGAATTAGTTAGACGTAATTATCTTTTAGTTGTTTTGATAGAAAGAAAAAAAACTAAAACTAAAATTGCAAACATGTTATGTAAAGAAGAAGCGACGCGACTGAAATTTAAATTTTGTAAGAAATTATTTTATATTTGGATTAAGAAAGTTAAATATTTTAATCTATGAGCTTGCGAATGAATGTGATTTTAAAAGGAATGAGTTATGGTATCGTTTAAATTTTTTCAACTTTTTTTTTTGCAAATTTTTTCTAAATGGAGTTGATCGAAACACTCTATCGCGGCGGAGAGAACATTATGTAATTAAAATAAGAATTTAATTTGCTGCTGTGAAAGTTTTGTGGTGAATGTGTTGTCTTGATATATCTGTAACCTTGTCGAAAATTTGATGTAATTATTCGGGTACGCAATTTTTTTTTTCGTTTTTAACAACATTGACAATAGAGACATATTTGATTACCTTCAGCGAAAATTCGATAAATAGCGTTGAAAACACATTGTCACGAGATTTCACTGGCAGCAGTTAAATGTATCCTGGGTTCTATTAGCCCCATCAAACTAAAATTATGCTTCCATCTTGGTTATTTGGCTTATACAAGAATAATAATAATTATGATCTTCAGCCATAAGAGCATTTAAATAGAATAATATACTAAAACGACTCCTGTTTTCAGGAATCGTCGATCTAAGATGCTTCCGATTGCAGCCTTAACGGCCGACGAAACAGAACCCACTTGAAAGTACGCTCGAAAATATAGAGATCGCACCTATGACATACATGTAGAAAAATTCAGACAGCTAAATATGGTATTTGTTCAACAATAGAATGGCTCTTGTATCTTCCGTAAGTGTTTTAAGTTTCCATAAGCTTTTTTGATAAGCCATATAGAAAGAAATCAGTTTTTATTTACAACGAATTAGAAGTTTCACAATCTGTTGTGTGGTACTGGACTACTCTAATCGATAATATTTAAAATCATTCACAAGCTTCCTTCTAAGCCTCTTGTTATAATTTATTTGCCGTGGGCAAAGAAAGACAAAATACAGAAAAAGATTTTAAACACAAGAAAAAAGTCTCTGAAACGACCATAGGCATTGTATATTAGAAAATATCCGCATTGTATATTAGAACAGTTTTACACGCTTTACTTTAAGCGATTAATACAACAACATAGAATCAGAATGAACTCTAGTTCTCTTTAAATAATCACAGTAAAAACAGAAACTATGTTGACATGTAAAAAAATATTGTCTCATCTCTAATATCGTTTTTTTATTTTCGCGTTTACTTTATACTTTTATTGTGTTTCTTCTCCATAAGCGCATTCTTTTCTTTTGTTCGCAACATGCATCTTTATTTTATTTTTGATTTTATATATTCTATCTATAAGAAATGTAAAAAGTAGCTCTTAAGATTTTACATAAAAACGTATATACATAAATATAAATAAATATATATTAAAAATGAAAAAAGTCTAAGAAATATTCATAGTAAGTATCGTCGTTATATATGCATATAGAAAAAAGTAAACAAAACAAATAATGATGAAGAAAAATAATGCGAATATTTTGTTTAATTTTAAGAGAAGAAAATAAGTAATTAATATTATCTTTAGAAAAACAAAAGACAAATGTAAACTACTCACACATTTTTTTTAGTTAGTTTTACAATAAAAAGTGAACAAAAGACGAATTAAAAATTTGATTAGATGAAGATATGATGTGTATGTGAGGATAGAAGAAGTAAAAAATAAATTTATAGATTATACTTTAAAGTTATTGAAAAAGAAAACGAGAGAAAGAAATTTTGATTTTAAGGGAATACATTGATTGTAAGAATATTTTAAAAGGATATCCGTTTATTATATTATTTAAAACTATCAAATTTTTGTTTTTTGAAAGAAAAAATAAATGTATAATTACTTTTAAATGTGTAGTTTGATTTTTTATTGTTAATTTTTCTATTGAAAAGATTTTAAATTTTAAATTATGAGTTATTCGTTTGCTATTATGATTCAAATTCCGATATTGAAGTTCATACGGCAGCGGTCCTGGTAGCAAATCGTCAGGTTTAAGAACATTTATTTTATTTTATTTTTGATTTGTTATTTGCACGAGAATCCGCCAATTTGGTAATGTAAATTCTGGTGGCGAGTTGTTTAATTCGACAGCTCATTTGTCGTCGGATTTCGATTTCGGAATTTACATTCCAAAGTTAGAGGATTCTCGTGCAAATAACCAATCGTAATTTTAGTAACAAAATTACAGAATCGAAAATGTGGTCGCTACTTCTAGCGTAATAGTTTATTTTGCAATAGTTTACTCATTCAAGTGGGACGATTAAAATTAAAGCCCAAAAGCCGTTAATCTCGTCCGAATGCGATATAATATTATCATAATATTCAACGCACCTTTAAAATTAATTGATTTAAGTTTTTAGAGTAATTTGTGGTCGGATACCTCGCCTACTAATTGTCAATTATTTTATTCAATGATTTTTAGAATTTTCTCCTCCATTTTCTCATTTCGGCCAATTTTGCGGAGTTCTCTGTCGTTTACACAGCCCTACTATATTGAATCTGCATGAGTGGATGACAACCGGATGGTGTGGATATTAACTTTTTAAAATGCATGCCATTCAGCGTGCCTTAGCTAAACGGATATAAATTGTCGATGAAGTGTATTATGAGAAATATATTTAATAAATTTACATTAAAAATTAATTAACAATTAATTTGCATCGAAAAGTCGTTTGTAACTATTACCTGCGGTAGTTACTTTCATCAAATCTGCAGTTTCATCAAAATTTCAGCTGATATGCTGTTAATATTCATCGAATTACGTACTTTGAGAAATTGGAGTTAAATGCGTACATACTAATATACTTTCAGGTTGAAAATAATCAATTCAGTTATTTGGCCATAAATCATTCATCTAAAAAATTGATGTCACATTGATGTCCCACAATCTAAATCAGCAAAATATGGCATTACCAAAACTCTGTCCCAACGCTCTCCCCAATTGAATATGGCAAAAATGTCGTCTTGCTGTCAGCCGTCAAAAAAGTCGGGAATACAAATGGGCTACGACCGCTACGACAGGAACTCGGTTTCGGGAATAAAGTGTACGTAAAACAATGTAGTGCGGTCCTTAAAAATAGTGCAAAAGTGTTTGCAAATCACCGAAAAACTAGTGAGGCATTTGTGAGAAATCAGTTAACGCGCATATTGTGTGAAAAATGTCATCAACGCCAAACCCAAAGCACGGTACGTTTCGTTTATTAGAAAGTGTAGAAATTTGAGCGAAAGATGATAAGTGCATGATGGCTTGTATGTACATAGTTATGATGATGATGATGAATAACGAAGAGATATGTAGGCTTGGCATTCGAATTAATCCTCTTGGGATTTCTAATTTGATATTTCTAATTTTCCCGAGTCGGGGGTGCGTTCTATCGGTTGGTTCATAGTTCATGTTGATAGTTGGACTCCATAGTCGGTCGATGGTAAATGGAAAATTTGTCAAGTGCTATAGGAAACGGATGAGATGCAGTCGCTTCTAGGCAGGAACGTAGACTGCGCCGTGCACAAATCATTGGGTGTCAAGCAAGAGTATCTATCATCTTCTCCGGTCACGAGACTTTTCATTTGTCTATCACAGAAAAATTCAGTGAGATCGGCTTGGCGCGATCGCAAGTTTTGATTTTTAATTCAGACTGGTATGCTATGGAAATTCCTTGGCTTGAGTTTATTTATAACTTGCCGGATAATTTTGTGCGATGGGTACAGTGAGGCCGTCAATTCTGCATCCAAGGGACTCGGACTTTGATTTGAAGGTGCATCGGGATAGTTTTTATGTGTTTCCAATGAAAATTCAATATATGTATAACCCAAAGTTTTTTCACTATTTGACAATGTTTTAACTATTCAGAATAGTTACAAAAATACAGTCAGTCACATATGGACCTAATTATTTTGCATTTTGTTTAAACATGCAAAAAATAAACAATGTTTTTAGATTAAATTTAGTATAATATTATTTACCAATGACCTAGATAACAAATTATAAAAAATAACTTACTTGAATACAAAACTAGAAACAACATCAAAGAAAACAATACATATCCATAAATTTGGTCACATGGTTATTGGCACAAAAAAATATTTCATTTGGTTGACAAGATATTAAAGTTCAATAATAATTCGTTGGATAACCCTTTTGTTTAATAACTGCATCCAATCTTCGAAGCAGTGATTCCACTAATTTTTGTAAATAATTAGTCTGTAACTTACTCCATTCTTTCATCAATTTCGATCTTAATTCAGTAACATTTTAAATTTGGTGTTTTCGAATTCGGCGATCATACTCATCCTATAAATTTTCGATGTGGTTGATATCTGGCGATTGGGGTGGAGTTTGCATGACTTTAGGGCAGTTATACAGTAGCCATTCTCGCATACCGGACGACTTGTGTTTGGGATCGTTATCTTGATAAATTAAATCGATCGACCACCCCCATTTTATGTGCACTATCTTTCAAATTTGATTTCAAAATGTTCAAGTAATCCATTTTATTAATTTTACCGTCAATAAAACTCAAATTGCCAACCCCATAGTATGGGAAACACCCCCAAACTATTACGCTTCCCCCCGCAATGTTTTACTGTAGGTGTCAAATTTTCCTTTTGAAGTGCCGTATTTGGCTTTCGCCATATTTTCTGTCGTCCATCTGGCCCAAACAAATTATATTTGCCTTCATCAGCAAATATTACGCTTCTCTAAAACTCAGATGGCTTTGAAATATGCTCCTTGGCAAAGGCTAATCGCTTATTTTTGTTAGTCTCACTAATCAATGGTTTTTTTTCCTGGAAACAGGACCATGATAACCGTTGCTCCGAATAACACGACGTACACATTCTGGATGGACAGATTTTTAACAGAACTCTTCCCACTTTACTGCGAGTTTAGGTGCACTGATCCTTAGATTTTTGCGGACTTCTCTCTTAATAAAATTGCATTCCCGGTCAGTCAGTTTTTTTGTTGGTCCTGGCTGGTGGCCTTTGGTGCAACAACACCTTCCTCTTCATACAGCTTACAAATGTTGCTAACGGTAGAACAGCTTTTTTTACAATTTGGCCAATTTCTCGATAACTTTTACCTGCTTTTCGATGTTCGATGATCAAATTTCAAAGATCTAATGATAAATTTTGGCTTCCACCAAGTTTTTTCTTAACCACAATGAACAAGAAATGATTCCAACTTTGTTTAAATCACGGAGCAACAGAGAACACCACAAGGTCTTATTGTCCTTCATTACATGTGCAGCTGCAACTCTATTACAGTTTTATCGTTAGTCTCGAACCGTAAGAACTACAAAATGTTATCGTGAACAGATATTTCTGGTCGTCCAGTGTAAAAAAGATAATAAATTGTGCTCGGAAATTGCGAAATTACTGAAACTAAACTCAAGTTCAGTGTACACCATTATTAAAAATTTTGAAAACACTGGTTCCATTGAAAATAAGTCGCGAACTGGCCGACCGAAAAAGCTTTCGCACAGAGCCATTAGTTACTTTTTAAAAGAGGTGAAAAAAAATTCGAATATAAGTGCTCCAAATTTGGCGAAACAAGTAGCAACGTTAAGAAAATTGGATGTCCATGTAAGAACAATCACGAGAGCATTGAATTCTAATGGGTTTCAAAGCAGAACTCCACGTAAGAAACGATTAATATCCGCCAAAAACCGACTTCTGCGTCTAGAGTTCGCCAAGGCCCATATTAACAAGGACACTGATTTTTGGAATCGAGTATTTTTTATGCCGATGAGTTCAAATTTGGCATTTTCGGGAGTGGTGTTCGCGTTAAAATATGGAGGAAATAAAATACAGCTTTAGAGACCAAAAATTTGATTTCTACTGTCAAGCACGGTGGAGGTAACGTTATGGTTTGGAGGGCGATAGCTGCATCTGGGGTCGGCAGATTGACGTTTCTTGAAACTCCTATGGACCGCTATGTATACAAGAACTTATTGGAACAACATTTGAAGCCATCAGTTGAGAAGTTGTGCCTTGGAGGGAGTTGGATTTTCCAACAAGACAATGATCCGAAGCACACAGCATTTTTCGTCACGAACTGGTTGTTGTACTACGCTTCCAGGTAACTTCATACGCCTTCCCAAAGCCCGGATTTAAATCGAATAGAGCATGTATGGGAGCTTCTGCAGCGGAAAATTTGGAAATGTTGCATAAAAAATAAAAATTTGTTGAAGGAAGCGCTCATTACAGAATGGGAGAAAAATTACATCCGCTGAAACTAGTAATTTAGTCGCCTCTATGCCCCGAAGGCTGCAAGCAGTAATTAATGCTAAAGGGGGTCCAACCAAGATACGTTTAGTTGGAAATTTTTTGTGTATAATTCAGCCAGCACTGATTGCCGTAGACTTTTGTCCATTCAATTTTTAATGTTTTTATGAATTTATCGTTAAGTTTTTGTTGTTTTGTTTTTTTTTTATAAATATATTTAGGTTACTGAAAACATACGCATCAATGGATTGTTGATTAAAGCTTCCAATTAACCAGAACCTCAATATAAGGTGCTGCCGTAGACTTTTCTCCGCCACTGTATGTTCGAAAAGTTCCTGGACATGACTTTTAAAATTCCCAATTAGCTTCAGACATCACAACTTGGTTAGCTCCAGTTCACTGAATATTTTAAACAGGTTGTTGTTTCCATTTTCTTTAGCTCCAACGGCTTCCTGAAATTGGGCAGAAACAGGTTTACTATAGACTTCATTACCTAAATAGTGTCTTATTTGATTACCTTTCATACGTCTGCCTCCATTTTCGATCCCTCTAGGCTAGATCAAAAGGGCACTACGGCACTGCGGGCCCAATATTTATCACTGGATTATTTGTTTCTATTGAAAATCGTCTATAAATATCGTAAAAAAGAAGCTGTCAATTTATACAGTCAATTGACACCTAAAAATGCTAGATACTAACAAGAAAATCTAGCAAGAAAATTCATTTCATGATTTTTTCTTAAATCAAATCTCACATATTCACTCTAGTTCTCTGATGGCACTCTCTTCTATAGACCAGATGCTATTGACTGGTATTTTAGCGATACAATATTTGTGTCACAGTAATAATTTTTTAATTTGTTGCGCCTGTGCACTCGGCCCAGTAAAAACAAATCCCATGTGGAGTTTGGCAGCGAAGAAAGTTTGTCTGAGAGTTTAATTTGTCCCGTAAGCATTAAATCGTGGTAAATGCCAACAGCATGTAGTATATATTTATATTTATTTGGTGCGTATTCAAACTGCCCAGTTACAGATTAGATGCAATGAAAAAAAAAAAATAAAATGACAAGAACTAAATAAGAATATATAAATATAAAAAATACAAGAAATTATTAAAGTAAAATTAAGTAGAGTAAAAAAGAAAAGAAAGAATCCATTATAAACAAGAATAGGAAATAAAATTAATTAATTAGAATCAAAAATTTTGCTTCGAACCGTATTTTTGAAAATGGCAATTGTGGAAGAGGACCAAGTTGAAGACTATTGTGAGTGCGTAAGAGTCGCAGAACGGGAGAGTTGAAGAAAGTGTCAGTGCAAGCACTTCAAATAGAATGGAGGGCCGGATTGACCTTACGGATTCCCGCTCAATGAACAAAAACGCTAATGAGGAAGATAGGTAGCCGCGACAGATTTTGAAAAGGAAACTCTCATCCAAGTAAACTCTGCGCTGCTCAAGGAGAAGAATTTTAAGAAGAGATAGACGTTCACATAGGGTAAATACGGCAGACTATATTTAAAAAGTAAAGTACGTATAAACCTGCGCTGAACTGATTTCAACAGCGTCAGAGAGGTATTTGAAACGAGAACACCACACTTGACTGCAGTATTCAAGTACAGAACGGACTAAGGTAATAAACAGGTGGACACAAGTAGAAGTTCTAAATTAATTGTGGCAGGAACGAATCACGAAGCCAGCAATCCGAGAAGCTTTGCTAGTGATAATGACATGAACGTCGAATTTCAGTTTGACCCCAAGATCTGAGAAATGATCGACACAAGAGAGGATAGTGCCATCAATAGTATAAGGAAAGACATGAGTGTAAAGCTTAAGGAAAAAGGACATAGAAAAACACTTGGAAACATTAAAGGACAAACAGTTCAAGTTACACCAACCAGAGAGAGCATACAAATCATCCTGAAGAAGCAGAAAGTCAGCAGTATTTTTTATGACTCGGAAGATTTTTAAATCATCTGCATATAGAAGACATGAAGACTTAAAAACAGTGGGAAGGTCATTGATAAATAGATTGAACAAAAGAGGACCCAAGACGGAACCTTGAGGAATACCAGAAGAAGGGCAGAAAGGTGAGGACGACAAGCCAAAGAGGGAGACGACACAAGTGCGATCAGTTAAAAAGGAAGAGATCCAGGAAAGCAGAGGTTTACGAATGCCATAAAGCTTCCATTTGACAAAAAGCAGCATATGATTAACAATGTCAAAAGCTTTGGCAAAATCAGTATAAATGACATCAACTTGATTGTTACTGTCAATTGCAGAAGCGATTACATGAGTAAACTCAACAAGGTTCGTAGAGGTGCTCCGGCCTTTTACAAAGCCATGTTGTTGCTCTGCAAAGACACAGTAGAGGGTATCATAGATACGGTTGAAAACGAGGCGTTCCAAAATTTTGGAAAGACAAGGAAGAATGGAGGATATCAACTTGCCTAGGGTTTTGAATTTCTGGATCTGTATCGATTACCTGACTTGGTTGCACAGTTATAATTTCTGGAAGGATAAATGCTTCAATACTTGCGAAATCATTTACCTTCGAAATAACGTTATGATTCATCCGGCCTCGAATTTGAACCTGAGCCTGACTATTGGTTTTTATTTGCTTTCACTCAAGATCCAAACGGAATCCCAGTCGTTTAACAATGCGCTCGGATACAAAATTCATCTATGAACCGGAGTCTAAAATCATTCTGCTTGTTATCAGCCCATCTCTAGAATTGCGGATTCATATCAATCAAAGAACACATAGGCTGGGTTGAAAAATGCGGTATAGATCCTGTGTGTTTTCACTGGTTGTAATAGAGATTTTTTATAATTTATTTATTATATTATTTTTCTGGGGCTGACTTGTTTGTTTAGGTTTTTTATTTTTCTTGTTTTAAGAACATGTGATGACTCCCGTTGCACTTGAAACAACTTTTTGATTGACACTCAGAAAAATGATGACAATGTTTTCAACGATTGAAACAACATTAAAGTTTTCACGTGGCCCACGCTCGTTCTACGACAGGAAGTTTTATGAAAACTTCACAATTGTGCAAGCTAACCTGTTTGTTCATCTCCTTCCCTCGTGAATGATTTCCCTGCCTTATGTTGCCTAGGACCTCGAGTACCTGTTGGGATTTCGCGTGGTGTTTCAAAAGTTAACTGGAATAAACGATGGATTTGCCGGTTGAATTTCTTAATGATGAGATGGAAGAAAAGGTACTCTTGCAAAGATTGAAATTTCGGTAAATTTACCACAGTTTCCTGTGATATCTCTCTGTTACTCGCATAGCACGTTCGAAAAAGCAGATCAGTGCTTGTGATCTTACCTTCCGTGCAACTATACCTTCGGGTCGCTCGATGAAGACTTGACCCTCGACGTCGACGCACTTTCTGTACAAATACATGGGAGAATCGATTTAATTATTTCATTCAAAATAATCAAGCGATATTTAATTTTTAGAGCATTGCTATTATGTTACACTACGGAACGCTGGTGTCATTACCAAGTGGCCAGCTGTTAAGACAACACATGATAAACAAAGACAGAGACGATGGTGGGACTCGAAACCATAGATAGTTTAGGTCGTTCTCTTGGACCTGTCGCCTTCGGGAGCAAATTTGTCGACCTTCTTCCATTCTTTCATTTCGATATTTTGTCAGATGGATTTGCGTTTGAAACAAGAACAACATTGAAAAACGCTTTAGAAGGTAAAAAAATGAAAATAAATAACGTTAGCTAATTCACATTGAATAGTTGTTTACAGGGTACACTATTGTTCACGGTCTTTTGTAGTAATAGCTACACACTTACGATCTTCCCAGTGGTTCCATACAACGGTTACGGCAGGTTATTAAAATAATTGCACTAAAAGCTGCTTTCTAATTCCAGTCAACGATCTTTGGCTACATCATGATACCGAGCTTGGATCTAGCTAGGTTTTCAAAATAGAATAGTGATTCGATGATTCGATTGCGCTCGCTCGTGCTAACCATAATTGCTTAAAGGCTAAAATTATAAGATGCTTCAAATATCGTACCTATAAAAGTTCTTGTATCATTGTTTAGCACATGCAGCTTTATAAAACATACAGTGTCCGTAACAGACAATGGTATCTATAAGAGGACAATATCCCCAATTTCATGCACATTATGCAAAAACCATTTGCAAAATGCTCATCGTCAAAGCTCTTATCTCAAAACAACGTTGGTTCTTCAGCTTTTTATCTTAAATCACTCCATTTTCACCATTAAATTGATAGCGGAATAGCACTTTCATCACATACTGTTACTTACTATCAAACAAACATAGCGTAATCACACTCGTTCGTTTGTATCTACTCATAGACTCGACTCGAAATTGTTTATATTCGTAGTGTATTCAGCACAGCAATCGTCGTCTTGGAATTTATCTAAGCTAAAGTGTTGCGGTTGCTTCATAAGAGCCCAGTAGTAGTACAGATTGAGTTGAGTTGTGACTCTATCGAATGGTGCGTCGATGTACTTAGCTTCGAGCTGATCAAGCGTGAAATTCGTCCGTCACAAATAAATAACTTCGGAATACCAAAACGGGTTAGTCATTTTCATTTCGGTTTTTCGCATCAATGACACAGTTGTTCTCAGTGGATTCGAACAAGTTCGCGATAATAGCAGTCAAGTTTCATCGCACTTAGTGCTCTCGATCATTACGTGTAGTACCTTATAGTGTTGCAAAAGGGAACAAGATAATATTAGTAAGTGCTACAGTCATCCTATCGTGAGCTATGGGTTTTTAGCTGTTTTTGCAGTAGGAAAAGTGATATTATTTCGTTAGTACGTAGTATGCAAACTTAAACTCATCTATCAGCTAGTGCTTGGATATCGACAGAGCAATTAGCGCTTTCGCTTAGTACGACATGACGATATAAGGGCATCTTCGTGCTTCATGCCTACTAGCTACTAGCTGACCCACAGTGAATCACACGCGAATCCAATCAGTTCCATTTGCGTTAGCGATCAGCTTGTGATTATCAAACTCTTCGTACTCATCAGCTTAAATGTATGTAAATTTGAATTAGTTTTAAGCATTGCTTAGGAATGAAGTGCTCACATTTTTCAAGGCCTTCAATCATCACCAAATCGAGTTGGAGAGTAGGTGGCGTTCACATTTGCTTACATTTTCATTTTGGAAGCTATAATTGTCTCGTCAATTCGAATGGCCATAATTATGATATATTGTTCGAATATCTGATTGCCAAAAATGGTTGAACCCAATGCAGGTGTTGAAAGAGAAGTTTGTTTTGCATTCATTTTACTGCGGTTGCAGTCCAGCGAGGCGTTCTGAAGCGCTGTGATGACATTTTTCAATAGTGATTCATAAATATTTATTTTGAAGGCGTGCAATAATATTCTGGACGTATTTCATCCAGAATTTTCTTGAAATTGGTCATATATCGATGATCTCAAGCGTTTCTCATGATATTCATATTTCAGATGCGTATTTTGATGTTTTCGCGGACTCAGAAGGCCTGTATTTTAAAAAAACTACTTTATTATTTTTAAAAACTACTTGATTGAATTTCCCTAATTTTATATTTTTAATTTTCAGCGATAAATACAAATTTTCACGTTTAAATGCGAACTATATTTCAATTTCCTTAACGATATTGATATTGCAAGTGTAGCCTGCTTTTCTTTCCAATGCCCATCGGGTATCAGGTGGTCGACGGATGAAGATTGGTGTTTACCATCGAAATATTCAAAAGTGCGAGAAAAAAAAAACTGAAAATTAATATTCAAATTAATTGTCGAATTAGAAACTTGCCTATTAAAATTACCTAACAAACCAACAACACTTAACAAAGATCAAATAGCAACCATGAACGGCAGACTAACTAATGTAAATCACAGCTTTCAAAACTTGTTTACATTTCTTATCATATTATTAAACCGCATTGACGTTAAGATTCATATATGCAATTATATCTTATCATTTATTATATCTTCGTGTTTTGAAAAGTACAGCCTTAATTACACTAGTTGATGTTTTCGTTTTTAAACCTACATGAGTCGCAGCTGAAACTTTATAGCAGTTTATTTATTCGGTATTCTTAGAACCAAATCTATGATTTCACGCTTTGATCTAACGCTAGTACTCAAGGTGTTCACCTTGAAAGGTAGTCCACGGTCTAAATTAGATCTACTTTCACTTAACATTTTTGAAATTGAGTTTTGCAAATTTTTGCAACTTGAGCAAATCTCATTTATTCATGTATCTAACGATCAACTAAAAATTACACAATTTTCAAACATTTTATCATCGAACCGGTTTACGTTATCATACATAATTACTTTCATGTGAAAAGATATCATTTTATCTGTGTAGTGATATAACACTGAACTATAAGTCTATCTTTATGCTAATAATCCTCTTAACATTTTTTTGAAGAAAAAAATTCATTTGTAATATTTTCATCATCTAAGCGAATATGTAATAGCAACAAGGAAAAAAATCTGAAGTAGGCCATAGTGAGTTGAGTGCAAACGTAAAAATAGACGGAATATTTTTTTTGGTAGAGAGGTCGTGTGGAGAAAGAATGTTCTTTGAAGAAGAAGAAAAAAATGATAATATTTCAGAATCTGATCAACAACTAAATTTGAACTCAGAATTGAAGCGAAATAAATATGCATGGTAGAAACAGTTTTTCGAAAATTACAATTTTTAATTGATTTAAGTGCCAATCTACTGATATTTTGATTCCCGCAGTTATTTCAATTGTTGGTAAAACTGATTTTTATGTCTTTTTTTTAGTTGCTAGGGAGATGGATGTATTTTCAAATTTTCTGTTTGAAATTATTGCAAAAAAAAGTTTCTTGAGAATGATTCTATAACTTTTTGAAATTACTTTTTTTAAAAATTGTCTTAAAATGTTCGTTTAAATGATTTACGAAAAAGACACCTCTGAAGTAACTTTTAAGTTGCAAAAAATCGAATATACATTCGAAAAAAAAAAATTGTTCGCGAATAATTTGGGGCTATGTTTGTAAAAGTTATTTTGGCAAGCCTCGAAGGAAGTTAGCTTTGTTCCATTTAGTGATTTCTCTGATGGACGAAATAAATGATAGACTGACGGTGCAATATCTGAACTATATTTACTAATGTAATGCACCTTCCCAACCGAACTCCTTGAGTTTTTGGTGAGTCATCGCGGATGTGTGTGGTCCGCCTTGTCTTGATGAAAGCGCACAACTCTTCTGTCTGCCAATTCCCGGCGCTTTCCGAAAATAGATTGCTTTAAGCAGGTTAGTTACTGGTAGTTATTATTATCTGTAGCTCTACCAGGTGGTTGGAGCTTATAATGTACCGTGCCTCTCCAGTCCCACCAGATATTTAGAACAATCTTTTGATGTGTTAGTGGCGCTTTTTTTACGGTTTGAGACGATTTTGTTTGTTCTGATCATGATCGGTTTCGCTCTACGCTCTACACACTACAATCCTTTTTTCACTCCCATTAATCAATTGTTTGAGAAATGAGTTGATTTCGTTTCGTCGAAGCAAAAGAATCACAGACTGAAATTCGATTCAATAAATATTTTGATGTCAAAGTGTGAGGCACCCAAATATCTAGTTACCTAAATGGTTTGGTTTTTCTCAATGTTCAGCTCCTTAGCTATCTCATGAGTACTTACGTGTCGATCTTTTTCGATTTTTGCAATAATTTCATCCCAATTTTCCATCCTGAGTCGATGTGAGCGCAATTTATCTTTAGCATCAAGTTAAAAGTGAAACTGAACTAAAATTTTGTTTTACGTATTGCTACTGCGCTCTCATTATGAATGGCATAAAATATTCTGGCAGCCTAATCTGCATTTTTGTCTTTTTCTGGTAATATTTTCATATATAGTGGATTTTTAATGGTGATAATGTAGTTAAAATTCAACTTGGAGTTGAAGTTGGTAGAGACTTCATTCCCAATCATTGCACACGAGTATAGAATGATAAGACTCCGACTCACTTTACCCATGATTCAGCTGAAGACCTATTCAGAGCTAGGTCAAATCAAAGCCCGATGTGTAATCATAATCGCATTACAATCAGTTTGTTTTGTACAAAAGAAAGTAACGTAAACTATTTAAGAACCAACTGAATTTTGTCTGGCCGAGTTAATAGTGCAACAGGCTTTGAGTTGTCCTAGCTGACCCCCCAAAACCGAAAGATGCTTCATGCTTCCAAAAAAATAAAAAAATTATAAAAAAAATTATGCCATATTTTGATAGAACTATGCTCCCCTAGTTGCTCATGCTTAACCCTTTGTGATACCATTTAATTTAGAGGAAACTGGGCACAAGCGATGTGCCCGAATGCTCGGGAAAAGAGTCGACGCGGCGAAGGTAGAGTGTTGGAACATTGAACTTATTAGATTCGTGGTATTTAAATTTGGTTTGAAATTTCGATTACGAGTCAGCCTCGTGATATTCACGTTTGATATGAAATTATACTAAAATACCCTTAAGTTATGCGATTTTACTTATACAAACATAGACTCGACTCTCATGCACACATAGTACTTACTGCTGTACATAGTCCCGATTTCTAAAAATACAGTCTCAGTGTATTGTTATATTACGTTATGTAACCATAATTTAAAAAAAAAACTCGTGGCGCCTAGTGTGTAGCGCATTGACTCTTTGAAATTGGGCAGTGGTGAAATTTTGCTTCTAATCAGGTCCTATATTACGCGAAGTTAAGGGCTATACGTCGCTTTGCAAGCTATAATATATAGCGTCTACTCCTCCAAATTTTCTGTCTTACAATATGGGCTATAATTTATCAAAATTCTGAGATCAACTATCTACAATACATTGCGTCACAAATATATAAATTATAGTCTTTATGAGGCATATTTTCACCATAGATTTTAAATAAAATACCAGATTTACATTAGAAGCTAGGTATATACATTTCTATTTCTCAGCAGCTATCGAAACTTCGAGACTAATTTTCCCTCTTCTGCAGTATTCAGTTAGTCAAACATCAAATATACGCTTTGTTATATACTTTATCGCTTTTCCGACTGCTTTCTTATAGCATTCGCTCCTTTATCGCTAACTTGGTGTATTATAGAACCTAATTTATTAGTTTAAACGTCCTTTATGGTGAAGTGCCTAGGTATTTATCTAACCTCTTTGAAAATTCACGAAAACCCATTGGCACTTTTACGGCAGATTTCTGCTCTTCTTGTGTAAACGGTGTTGTTAATGCATTTTATTGCATCTGTCCTTCTTGTTCTTATTAACATTCAAAATAATTTTCTCATCATCTATGTATTTGATTAATGGGCAAACATTTTCGTGGTTCTTGGATACCGTTAAAAGCCGATAAATCATCGAGTGGTACTATATATAAGAATATAAATGCTTCGATGTAAATGGTGTTGTTCTTAGGATGTGTATAGGTTTGCTTTGGCTTGCGCCGAAAACTTGACAACCATAAACATCTACGGTGGAAAGGTGATCATTCTGGAACTAGAACTCCATTGGGAGTTCATGGGGTTTCATTATTGACGATTTCTCAAGGCCCATTTTAGGCGCAGACTTGGCTAGTTGTCGACTTTGCAAATGCTATCCTGGTGGATCCTCTCGCTTCTCTTTTCTCTTCCAAATCTTAGTATTTTAATTGTTAATTAATTTAATTCCCCCTCCTTATATACAATGCCATCACGGTGAACACAGGAATCTTCCAACCCAGCAAACACAGTACATCTTGACCGGACCTGGGGCACCTTAGGTACATGCTAAGCTTGCGATGGCTAAAAAAAATTTGATTTCCAGCTACAGCAGCGTATATGCCGCCTTTCTAACGGGACCTATTTGTTTCCCATTCAAAAAATCCGTAATGTCAATTAAGGATGGTGAGTTTGCGGTGATTACAGACTCCTTAACTCAATAGCCATCCCGGATAGATTTCTTATCTCCATTACTCACGAGTTCTGCTCTAAAATATATAGCAAAACAACTCCACCATATACCTGACTAAGGCCTACCAACAAATTCAAGTCGAGCCGAACGATATCCACCATCTAAGACCACCAACTCCACATCCTTGGAACTCTTCCAATTCCCCCAAATGGTTTTCTGATTTTACATGCGGTATCATCGATTTAGTGATTTGTTCACGAAGTCCTACACGAACTGTATTTCTGTTTTATCTACCTCGATGGCATTTTGGTAGCTTCGACCTCCAAATATGAGCACATTATTCACCTAGAACAATTTTTAAAAAAAATTGCAGATTATGGTCTTTGACCTTCAGAAAAGTATTATGACCTCACCAGATCGGATTGGGGCTATTAACAAAGCTAAACTTCCCAATACGATTAAAGACCAAAGGAGATTGTTGGGGATGGTGAACTTCTACCGCCGTTTGCTTCATCACGTAGCTAAGATGCAGCAGGCTCTCACGCTCTTCTTTGTGGCCCTAAAAAAAAGATGACGCTAAAGCAATCGGCTGGTCACTAGAAGCCAGCAAACTTTTCGATCACATCAATGCTGGCCTCGCAGTATCCAATCTATTGTCTCTTTCGGACTGAAACGCTGAACTTGGTCTATTCATAGATGCTTCCAACACCGTTATTGGGACTACTCTTCCACAATATATTTTTTAAGAATGTATCAAGGATTACGTGGTTTCAGTATCTATTATATGGTGCAAAGTACGTTGCATGTAGATATTTTTTCCCATCTATTATTGAATTTATATTTCACTATTGCTATTTATTTTCTTGATAAAGTTATTTTACACAGTAAATAAACAAAAAATAAACTTAAATAACTCTAAAAAATAGTTTTCTAAACAGTGTCTGGTGACACAAGCCCATGATTTCTTTCAGATATTATTCAATAATCAGTTTGCGAAGCTATATGATTTCGGCCATCCACTTATCACTCGATTTGATTTGGGTAACTCAGAAAATGGTAAAACTTTATAAAGAAGCTCGTTCTGCCCACTAGCCTCTACAAAGTTTTTTCAAATATTGAAAGTTTACGACGTAGTGCGGCACAGTCACTTCCGAATCGATCATTTTGTAGCAGTTAAAGTGACAAAACTGTTTTATGATAAGCAATTGGGGCAACTCCGATTATAGATGCTCTCTTGCAGTGGTCTAGGTAATCTATAAACACGACATCTTTGATGCCGTAAAAAATGCTCTAAAAGCTTTAACTTTTTTCTAGACTCAGCACCCTTATCTCTTAAAGGACTTTTCCTTTGCACCGCCACCATTAAATCTTAGTTTTTGGTTTTACGTGAAGTACATCTATTTTCTAAAAGAAAAATTGGTCTTCAAATTAAAGTATTTAGTTTTAAATGCTAAAAAAAAATTAAATCAACTTAAGTTAATTAAATAGATGATTTATCGTTTTAGGATCACATCCATATGAATCGAACGAGTACTTGACAAACATCAAAAACTACAATAACACTTAAAAATCATTGTAAGCAAATTCGACTGATAGTTTCTTCCACACCGTTCCTTATTTTTGTTAGTACAAAATATCCGGACCCGTAGAATATCCCCGACTTAATCGGACATAAGCTCTCCCAAAGTTCTTTTTAAAAATAGATATTCATAATCTTACTTTACGCAAACATATGATCGCATTGTAAATGGAATGCTAAACATCGATATGGACTTAATTGACACCCTGACTCGAGGACCATTCCAAATATAGGACTTAGAAACTATAGCGAACTATCAAAAACATCTAAAAAAATCTAGTGTTGAGTGAATATAATCAACAAAATATTTATATCTGTCTGCACTTAATGGAATTTATCTGAAATAACATCATTCCTTTTTATCTCGACACATTACTGGATGCTTTCTTTTATCTTAAAATCCAACAAGTCGTCGAAAGTTGTTTGCCTTTTGCTCCCGTTACGCTATTCTCTCGGCACCGCTATAGAAACAAAATGTATGTGTGTATTATTTAAGAAAACACATGGTGAACTCAACGCATGCAGATTTATTTTAGGAAATCCGATTTCTTCATGACGTACTCAGTACACGGTGTGAATAGACAGATTGGATTTTTCTGTTTCCGTCTAGTTTTTTCACACATCTACTCGAACCCAATCTGCCGTGATCATTTAGTCCCTTGATTTTATCGGACGGATAATGGTTTTTCTCTCGGACAACTTCAATTAATAAGTCTCGAAAAAGATTTTTGATTTTTAGTTGAGATTGAGGTGTGAAAATTCGCTTATAATTGCGGTGACGAGTAAATTACGGATAATTTTGTATATTAGAGGAAAATTCAGATGCTGTTGTCATAGTTTATAAATATTTAAGATATTAAACAAATTGTTTCTCGCGAATGGTATATATATATGACGTAATGCCTTATTATGATGATTCGTTTTTGGTCGCCTGTGCGCGTACCGAGGAAAAAATATTCAGTTCGAGCCTTCTAAGGAAGAAACGTAGATATGATGTTGCAAAACATACGTGGCCAAAAAATTCGGCTAGAATTTTTATTGTTAACCATGAAACGAGTGAGTAGTTGGAAAATGTAAATGATGTCTGTGCTATGCTTGTCTTAACTTGTGGAAAACATGGAGGACCAGGGAAAATATTTGATCTGGCTTATAAAAATCGGATGATTAATCCCGAAGTACTTAGTCTGCTGAAATATAAACTAATGGCTTCTTTAAGGCTATTTTCAGGCTATGCTTTAGTTTATTAACATGCAATTTGTTGTCTTATTTAATACTAGTACTGCTATTTTGTGTAATTCCTCGCTGCAATGATTGTTGTAATTGAAGAAAGACAAATCTTTCTCTGCATCTTTAAAATAAATACCTGTCTGACTTATTGAATTACATAAAGTATTTAACAGAAAAACAGCTTAAGAATTGCATTTCCATCAACTGATATAATAAATGCATTATCTCATTTCAGAATCACTAGGTTCGCCATCGATTTCAAATACATCGAGCGGTTCATCGGGACATAAAAACAGCCTGAAAGGAACCAAATTAGCCAGGCGTGCTCGTTCATTCAAGGATGATATAGTTGAGAAATTCTCGCAAATGAGAACACCAACGAACACTTTGGGGCGATCCCATTCGCCCCATCGGCATAGCCCACGCACAAAACATGCTGCCGCCGTCAACAACCATTCCCCTGATAGAAAACCAACGCAAGGAATGGACTATCATGTACGGCAAGTAAGAAACGCTCTGAAACATTTCAAGGATGTAATTTCAAAGAAGAAACTGGAAGTATTGCCTGGGAACGCTACAATTCTATTGGAATTAACTGCAAACGGTAAGCTTTCGATTTGTGTTCTTGTTAGAAAGGATTTACAGCTTTAAATATCTTTCGACAGCACTTCATTTGAATACGCTCAATTCGAATAGCAGTACATTGTCTTCGGCTTGTACGCAAGTATATTATGCTCTTGGGGAATTGATAAAATTGTGTGATGATGTACTTTTAAGTGAGAATGAAGATGCAAGTCCGTTACTTAGCAGTGAGAATGTGCAAAGAGTTGTGGATCTCCTTGAAACTTCAGTGCAAGTACGTATCAAGTAGAAATGTACAATTGAAAAAAAAAATTTTGTGCACTTATCAGTTTTGACGTATTATTAAAAGAAGCATGAATGTCAATATGTTCAATATGAATTTTCAGAATTGGTGTGATATAGTTACTGAAAAAATGCAAGAAAAAGAGAACGCTTTGGGTATTACAGCGATAAGCAATTCATCGTCCAATACATTACATAGGCCAACGATAGACGTTGCTGGACAAAGGACATCGTTACCTGATATTCCTTTGACACCAATGTGAGTTTTAACTATCTTTTAAGTATCATTTGCTAAATGTCACCTTGACTAACCTAAATGTAAATAGAAGCTAAAAAAAAAGTAAGATCACATAGTCTCAAACCACTAAATTTCAATGTTTTGTCGCTTGTGTCCACACTTTTGCAGAGAGCGTGATATCTTAGAGAAGTCATCATTGAGCACAATGAAAACTTCACACAGTACTGAAAGCATTTTACGTGATTCTAGTCCACCTCCGAAACCTCCACTTCCCAATAGGTAACATCATTAAAAAAAAAATAACTCATTGACATGAATATGCCTAATGTAAATGTGTCTTTGCTAGATGTCCCAACCCACCTCCGCTTCCGCCAAAAAGACGTAGTCAACAGAAACAGAATAGTATAACAAACGAATCAAATTTTAGTGTAGATTCTTCGTTATTAAGCTGCGGGTTAGATCAGTAATATATTTTACTAAATCAACTGTTAACATATGATTTTAATGAAATTTTTCAAACATTTAGTTCATCGATTCGATCCAGATCACCGGATGACAATTCTAGTCTGCTGAGTGCCAGTGCTGGTTCACTTGACTCGGCATTCAATCACTCTCGAGAGGAAGATGAACTGAAAGCGCTCACAATGGATACTTCTGTGGAAGATCATTTTCTGGACGACGAAATCGATCACCGTTTGATAACAAGTAAGTATTGATGAGGAAAAATATGCTGTGTACATTACTTAGCGTAAAATTTAGTCGGATTAGAAAAATGTATAAATGTAAATTTTTAATAGAACCTGCTTCGCATAAAAAGGATGAAGTTGTGAAGAGTACTTTACCTGCATTGGTGGCAACTGGAAAGAACCAACGAAATTCCAATGAGTCTGGTACTTGCGATTGATTAGATAAAGATGTTGATTTAATGGTTGTGTTTTTCGTTCATCCTCAAAACATTGACCGTCGTTTGACATAATTTTCCGTCTTACTTTTTTCTGACATCGAAAAGCATGGAGTTTTGTTAATTCATTTGTTGTGAATTGGTGCTTCATTGGTGCTTGTAATATGAGCATATTTTCAGACTTTCTTCATTTTCCTTAGCAAACTGCTCTTCGGCTTATTCTGCGATCTATGCTTGCCACTCTGCGTTTCTTATTTATCGTTAAGCTGTGTTCCATTTCTTGAACGCAGAGAGTAGCTGATAGTCCAATTTTTAAATAAACTCTTTTTAGCTTGCTTTGTTCATAAATCAATGCAACATCATGCTTAGTTTTTTTTTTTTGAAAATGTAGGGTTTTCTTGTAAATTTTTATGTATTTCAAACCATATTGGATGTGATCCACATTACGGATTCATGTTTTGCTGTTATATCCATTCCATATTGCGTTCATTTTTCTCTTTGTATATTTGAATATAATTTTTAAATATAAATGGAAAGACTTTGCGTTTACATTAATTTACATTTTCAAAATATTTTACAACCATCACATTTAACATTCATTGTGTGTTTGCTTTGTTTGATTGACTTTAATATCAAATTTACCTCAAATATCATTCCCATTCAATCGATTTTCTTTTTCAGGTTTTGCATCAATGCAATCAATACGAGCCAGTATGCAAAGTATATCAACAAAACGTTCATCGGAACATAGTACGCAATCTCATAAGTCGAGTACAACGAGTAGTACAGAAATCGCTAGTATGCGACAGTTGGATGCAAAACTTGGAAGCAGCGATCTCGATGAGTTAGTGGACCAATCATTAGCGAATAATTGTCAGACTACGACGAAAACTACAACATGTTTTTCAAATCAATCATTTTCAACGAGCATGGAACAGTGTGTAACGACTAGTTGTAATTTTCTTCGGAGCTCTGGCGGTGAAATGTGTTCGATTAATAAGTTAATTAATGAAGATAATAACGAAGTAATTAGTTCGCGATCGGATAAAAATGCAACGCTGTCGATGATGTCGTCAGTTGTTAAAGGCGGCAGTCAGGATGCATCGTCCGAATCATTATCGTTGTCGCCGCAAATGATACGCGAAGACCCTCCTGCTTTACCAGTGAAAACACGCACCAAAGGCACGCACAAGGAAAGACTATTTTCTCATTATGATAATGTAGAAGATCATGATAATTTTTCGGGGTATGTATTAGTCCTATTAAAAAATTCAAGTAGTGTCCAAACTTTATTGATGGTGTCCGTGTAGTGTCCAAATGCCTGAAATTGTCTGAATTAATAAGATATTAAAATAAAAATAGGACAAAGGTAAACATCCACTTCCCTTCCAACATTCGTCTACAATATGACTTTGTTGTTTCATTTATTTCTACTTCATGAAAAACACGTATTAGTTCGAATTTATCCGATCATTAACGATGCAACAACCGGTAACACGGTCTGGGTCTGCTGCAGTAGAGAGTTCCAGACGTTTCGGTTTTGTGCCGCCTTCGCCTAGTCCGATATCCTCATCATTTCTTTGGCATCCTGGCGTATGACAGCTGATAATGTTTTTATTTTTGGATAGGCGGTGGAAAATCGGATTAACTACCGCAACACAAAATTTTAATTGCTTTGCTATTAAAATCGCATTACCCCTGGATTAAAATTAATCTTCGGTAAATTGCCGCATCGGTAAATTTTTGAACTTAGGTTTCATAAGGTTTCTGGGTTTTCTGACACTTTGGCAGTGTTTTTCAATGCCTCTCCGATGCCGGGCTATTACCTATAGATTGTATGTGGTCGTACTACTTTTCGCAACTCGTTAATCTACTCACCTGATTTACCACCGATTTTCTCCTATATTTATTTATTTATTTATTATTGTCTAAATCAACAGATACAAATCCAATTAGAGATTAGACAAAAAAAAAATCCTGAAAAATAATTTGTCTCCGCAGTTACGACAAAGAAGCGTTAGAATAGTTCGTAGCTATTTAAATCATGCAGCGAAATGTTATCTCTATTTTATTACGATATGGAAGATGATTTGTTTGCAAATTAAAACTCAGTAGGCTCAAGTGCAGGCATCATTTTGATGAAACCGTGGTAATCTTCATGTTCTGAATTGGATTTACTGTAGTCATATAGCGTTTGCTCTAGATTTGGTTTTGAACCATATTGACCCTGTTAGTAAAAAACTTGCTGTCAGCAAGAAAACTGGATAGCTTAATATTTAACAGAAGATCATATTAGTAATGGCTCAAAGTATTCGCTCGAAAGCACACTAGTACCTATCAGTTCAGAAGCGAATCCTTGATCAAAGTGGGATATTCTCGCAAAATATGGTTATTAAAAACTTTGTTTTATCCAGTAAGGCAATATTCGAGGGCCTGAGGACTTGTAGAGTTGGCTCCCATTGCCATACGATTTTTTTAAGTTTGTTTTATTGGCAGTGTAAAGGTTTTTTTGTAAAATCGAGGCTTTATTGAGAAAATTCGGCACAATATATTTTATTCAAAATATTGTTCATCGAAATCTATAATATTTTTTTTAAGTACAAATATATCAATTTATCAATTCAACAGTCAGGTCTCTGCTATCAGGTGAGAGGGCTAGAACTTCCCAACCGAAATTTTCCGGGTAGTTTTAACTGGTTGCCCAACATGGGGCCGAGCATTTTCGTGATAAAAAATTAATTTCTCGTGTCTTTCCTTCCATTCTGGTCGTTTTTTATTGCCGCGTTCAGTTTAATTAAATGTAATCGATAGTGGTTTCCAGTAGTGGCGGCTCCTCTGGGACGGCAAGATTAAGAGTGTCAGCACAACACCCCAACAGTGCATGCAGAGTGAAATCGTTGATTTTATAAAATATCCTGTGATTGTCAAATCACTATTTAAAAAATATATGTTTTTGTCTGTTTTATCTTTATTAATTTTTAATAATTTACCGATAGTTACACTGTTTATATACTCTTCTGTTATATTGGATTCTTACCGGTTCCCCTTGATAGTATACATTCATGCTTCTTATTTACTCCGAGTTGGCTAGCCGATGAAATGAGATCGAAACTTCCTTTACAAAAAAATTTGCTGGTCAGAGGTCGGTTTTTTCATTCATGGGTATACACACCGCAAGCCCTATTTGAGATTAGCAAGGTGTCCTCAAATCATACCTCATCATATATATGCCTTGTATTCGCTAACGTCGCGTACCTTGAGAGTATGAATATTCCGGTTTGGCGTTGATTTGGCTCATTTGAAAACATACGCTTGTTTTGCGATTTTTGATTGTCCTATTAATTCCAAATTTCATCGTCAATATTACGATGCAAAAATGACTTGTGTATGTAGCGTTGGCACAGCATTTCAGACATACGAAAGCGCTTTTCAACGTCTCACGGCTTCAATTCGTGTTGCATTCAATTTCCTTGCTTGCGAATCATTCTCATGGCCTTCAGACGGAAAAAAGTGACTTGCCGAGTCACTCCCAAATATTCAGCGAGTTCCTCTTGAGTTTGACACGAATCTTGATCACATAACGCCTCCAATTAAGCGTTTTCAAACGTTTTCCTCAAACTTTGTCACTTGCGTCACAAATAATCACTTTTTAACCGTCTAAGCCAGTACTCACTAGTTAAAAATGACGCGGCTTGTTCCCCATAAGCCTCATACAACATTCGCTAGTCTTCTGCCGCATTTTTCTTCAAATCTTCTTCAATGCCTATTGGCTTTTATTGTAAAGCCTTTAAAACGTACATGCAATCGCAATATATAAATATCTTTATAACAATGATTTATTTCTTTATATTTCAGTTCACTTTCGAGAGATGATCTATCTGAACTTAGGCATTATGCAACCGCTTACAATCTACAAAATAAAACACAAAGCCTGATTGAACCCCGTCACTATCACGAAAATCCACCACCAATTCCAAAGAAATCCAAACATAGTAAGTTGATATTTTCTGGTATAATAATTTTGTTATTTTTACAAAGAGCTAGATCTTGAAATTTAGACAATGATATATCTATCAAATTAAGAAGCACTCTAACGTGGGTTTGTTTCAATAATATAGAATTTCAAAGTGTGGCATATTCGGGTAAGTTGTGTTTAGATACGAATATACGAATGGTGTTGCAAAAAAAAACGCTTCTGTTTCATAGCGAAATTCAGTTCAGTTACTTTCTAGTATGTACTTTTAATTTTGGCAAAATGCTTTGAAATAAAAAACAACAACAACATCAAATAAAGACACCTAAAGCTTTATTTTACACGTTGAATGCGTGTCTGATGTAAATGTAAAACAATTGTGAAGAATAATGTGATATTAATTTGAAGAAATATGGGCACGGTATTTCAACGTTTACTTGATTGATTTCGAATTGAGTTTGATTAGTTAGTTTCTTTGCTTATATTACTACATTGAGGAGACCATAAATAATGTTTTCGTAGAACATGAAAAACCGAACAATCAAAACTGAAATCATAATTCACAGATTCATAAAATACTTTCCATCACATTGCAAACAATTATGCCTTTTTGAAAGTGTTTGGAGTTTAAACACGTATTATTAATTTCACGATGCAATTAACACAATTCCATCCTCAATAACATTCTGCGTGGACAAAAAAACATGTAATTAAGCATAAATCTTTCAAAATATGAGAAATAAAAGAAAAAGTAACAGCTTACTTAGAAAAAATAAATATGTATATGTGAATTGTAGAAAATGCAGACAGTCAAGGTTTGTGGTTGCAACCATACAAAAAAATAAAGGTGAACTCTAAGTGAAAAAATTGAAATCTAGAAAGACTTAAATGGTAGTAGTTTACGTGCTTAAAAATCAGCAATAATTTAAAGTATAGTATCAGCTTGTAAACTTGATTTAGTAAGAAGTAGTTTTTTTTCCTTTCCATACAAGTCTGTCTATTATTTTGTTAGAATATTACCGCTTAAGATACCCCGCAATTCCGTATGAACACAAACAATTACAATAAAACAATGTTCTTTTTGATGGATCTTAAGATGTGCAAAATGTTTTTAGTGCGTGCATGATTAGTAAATTGTTAGAATTAGGAAATTAGAACAATGTAGAGGCTATCTAGAGCAGCATTCAATATGCTTAGATGCAAGCGTAATTTCTTAGTTGTAAATCCGAAAATTATTTTTGTTTTCCCTAAATTGAAACACAATTTAATTAACTAAATACATTCAAAATAAATGTTACACAAATGTTTACCTTCCAGTTAAATGTTTTAGTTTACAATCCCACAAGACAGTGAGTTGGAATCCTAATTTAAGCTTCTAATTATTTGTGCCGTCTTTTAAGAGCTAATTGCTTGATGTAGATTGTATATCGAATTGATTGATATTTACAGTGAAAATAGAAACTGTTATTAAAGGAAGACCTTTTATGAAATATGAAAATGATAAAACGATATAACAACGTCATAGCTTACACATTGATCATACCCATATATAACGCAACATGACAACATGAGCTATTCCAAATGACTCTTAGCACACATATTCATTTGTTGAGAGGAGTTACAAGTGATGTTTTGATATGTTTTTAAGTTTCAAAACATTCCAAAGTAATCTGATTGAACTAATCAAGTTATTACTAAATTACAGTTATGGCCTACATGGAGATATTGCCACAAAATACTATGGAACATTTCCGTCATTCTGTACATACCTGCCACTCATCACAGACATCGTGTCATTCTGCAACCCGAAACATATCCCACAGCCAAACAATGAAGTAAGTTTGAAAATTGAATCTGCAGCCCTGGTGATTCTTTATTGATAATATCATTTTTTTAGCATGACTTCAGTTAGTAAGCAATCATTGTCGCAATCATCGACAGCGTCAATATCAGACACTGATAAACCTCCAGCCCTACCACCAAAGAAACAGCATCATCGAATAACGTGCAAAACACCAACTATAATTACAACGCCACCACCAAGCCCCAAACCAGCTACGTTGAGTGGTATCTACGATAATAATAGACAGCGTCTTGTAGGATCAATGAATTCAAGTAGCGATATGCTAACGGTAAATGAAGAAAGTAATGAGTTAATAGCGGAAGAGGAACCAAGCAATAATACGTATCTGGAGTGTAACAACGACGGAGAAGATGAAGTAGTGCTTAGAAATAATTCGATTAACACACAGGTGCTTTGGGGTTTTTATATTAATTTTTTCTCGATTTGCTAAGGGAGTATACTAGGGAGTTTATGCGCTTTGTTGGTTTGCTTTTATCCAGTTGTTCTTTCTAGCTTTGAGCTCGTAATCGTAATAACACATATAATTCGAATAAGCAATAGAAGACAGCTAACAGAAAAAACAATTTCATATTATTTATAGAATCTGCGGCAAAATCAAATCTTATTCCTGAAAATCAATTCTTTTAAATAACACAACTTAATATTCAAAGCAATTATTTGAAAGTAATCATATAAAGATTTCTATTAAAATTTAGATTCTATTTTAACTCACTATGTTTCAATCTTACCATTATAATTGACACTGCGTTTATGTACCCGATGCTTAGTAAAAAAATACTAATATACTCCTTTCACTTAAAAGATAGTCTTATCTCATGAAATCTTACAACTGTTTCTTATAAAACTACTAAAAATTATTTCAAATACTACAGCGATCCACGACACCAAACAAAACGGATAGTATGCCGGATTTAATCGAAGAACTAGACATATCAAATTATCTCATATTCAAGAAAGAAGGTGAAGATGGTCCCGATGTCAAAGGAGGCTATATCGATGCATTAATAGTTCATGCAACTAAAGTGCAACGGAAAGAAAATGGTGACAACGGTAATATTTTTTTTATTTTATTTTTCGTCATTCATGCGTTTGTACTCATAAAAATAATCATGTCTCACACATTTCATGGGATTGTTAAAGATGAAACAGAAGATGGTAAGATATCAAACCTTCTGATTTTTTCGCTTAGTTTGGCTTGCTTAGTTATATAATGCTGATATAGTAAATTTTGGTAATTATAAAGTCAAAAATGCATAGATAAATGTATATATTAGTGTAACCGTTGTGTAGCTCCCAGTTAACATACGAGCTTAGGGAGGGTTTAGATTGGCATAAATTAGAACTAGGAAGAGAAAATATATTCCAGAAGGTGTATGTAAATATTTAAAAGTATTCTGTACGAAGAGAAATATGCTTTTAATTTTGTATCATTCGAGGTACGAACATTTTACTTTACCGCCAACTTTTAACGAAGCATAATTTTTGTTGCATTGTTCGTAAAGCTCGTTTTCGCTATTGCTTCATACGACATGGAAAAATATTAAGAAAATAAAAATGGTGTAGCTGTGATATATTTATTCGCTCATTTATATGCTCTAGTTTACTTTAGCTTAATTAATAAAAACCATGGCTTACATGCTTAATAAAATAAATTTAATTTTAATCATGCACCCAAATCAAAGTTAAATTTTTTCATTTTATTATTAAAACATACATTTTTCGAATATTAGACTTTAATGGTGGTTCGATTTTATTTAATTTTACGTTGCTCTCTGTAAACTATCTGTAGCACGTAATTAATATTTCAGTTGTGCCTCAGATAATTCGTCGTTAACTTGACTATTATAAAGAAGAATAAAAATTGTCAGATTTAGTAGCAGGGTTTTGGTAATAGCAACATTGCTTTTTTGGGTTGCTAGTAGAAAAGTACACACGGGCCACAAAAACCTGCATAGGTATTGAGCTCAAAAATATAATTGACAAGTTTTTAAACGAATAATTTAATTACTTGTATCAGTGTAGAAAAAAGTATCGCTAGATTGTTTTTTGCTAAATTGTAAGATAGTTGCATGCGCTTCAATTCATATTATGCATCACATCAACAAAACAAACATAACTCAACTATTACACGCATAAACATGAAAAAAAATTTTCAGCATTTAGTGAAGCATTCATAACAACATTTCGAACGTTTATTCAACCGTTGGATCTAATAACGAAATTGATACGACGATATACAATGTTTAACTGCCAAGTAAATGATCGGTCCAAGCAAAAAGCCGCGAAAGTGACATTTTCTCTACTGGTTCGAGTCGTGAACGATTTAACGTAAGATAATTTGATTTTTGTTTCATAATGTGGATATTTTAGATCAATGATTGATATTTCAGTGCATCAGATTTGCATTTCAAGTTGATGTCGATATTGACGGACCTGGTGTATCAAATGGTACGATCCGGCGAGCTATCAACAGCTAAAGCTTTGCGGAGCAAAGTTGTAGAGAAGGTAAGTTTATTGATTTTTTTTCCTCCTAGAGTATGCAAATATTAGTTGCTAAGCTCAGATTCACTAATGTAGATTAATTAGCTATGTATTATGCATGAAATGATGAAATGTATATATTCCTCAAACTATCTTCCGTATGATTCTAAACGGGTTTTGTATGAAATCACCCATAAAATAGAATATGGTTATACCTATTACAGCTATTTATTATTTATTATTATTTCAAACCAAATAAGGCATACGAAAATAAAATAGAACACTTACATTGGAGCTTAATTAAATAATTACATTTACGATATACTCACAATATTAGGGATTACTTGATCATCGATTTTTGGATAGAATTGTTTTGGGTAGCCTATGACTTGAGCATCTTGTTCAGATATATTTTAAACTTAAATCTGGAAATAGTTGGAGAAAAATATTTTGTGACGCTTTTAAATACTTCGCAGCATATGTCAAATGGTTCTTTTTGGCGTAGATGAGTGGAGTAAGGGTGAATCATTTCAGTAGCTCCAAACAAACCTAGTTCCTCGTCGCCGTTGTCGTAGATAGTTTGGTAATGGTTTTCATTTAGTAACTGCGTGCGCTTCGCCCACCTTACCGATTCGTTGAAAGCTATCACATTGGACAGGGATACAACATTAATCAATGATATTTTTTTAGAATATTAGATTATGACCAACAAAGAGAAAGGCTTTGCTGAAGTCTGTATACATGCTTTCAAGTTGATGTCCCTTTTCGCATACCGCAAACAACATCCGAGACGAGAGTCATGAGGTTGTTAGTTAAAACTGTAATGTTTTTCGATCAGGATATCTACTGTCTACAATCTATTGTCTGGTAAAATACATTTCAAGAACTATAGTTGGTGGAAATGCTTGGAAGAATAGAAATATAATTTTATTTAGAAGAGGAAAGAAAGAAACAGAATCGTTCAGATCTAGCATTGAAAATTCAGTCAATTTCGAGAAGAATATCTGTAATGGTCTTATAATTAGCATTGCGGAAGTAAGATATTATACAGTTATTTTATGACAGGGAGATAAACATATCAAATGCAGATAGCAACTCAAATCTAAAGGCCAAAGCGCCGCCGAGAAATTTTTTTCCAACAATAGTTGGATTCCCATCCCTCCATCGTCGTAGCTTTAAACAAAATTAAGATCTAACGAATTACCGGAGCTATTTGCTGCAAATTATTAACGCAAAATATACTTAATAGATTGAAAACTGCGAAGCAAGAAGATTCACAGGAATGAAGTTGCTGTCATTTTCATCAGCCGAAAATTTTAAATTAGCGATATTGAAACCTACTATTGCAATTTTATCTTCTCCATTGAGAAAGGATACTAGAGAAAAAATTACTTTGCATGCATAATTGTGCACGGCTTCATCTGAACTGGGTAAGATATAGACTACAGCAATGTAAATAACGTCTTTGGGCCAGAAAATTCAAATAATTTTGACTCTTTGCTTTGGAAAAATTGTTCTTTTCATTTTTTTAATGGACTTGTTGCACGGCGATGAGACTGTTTTGGAAATGATGCAAAATACAGTGCTAGTTTTGTTAGATATTTCTTGGAAATTCAAATCATCAACATTTAAATCAACTTGAACGTTGACCTTTGACCGTTATGGTCTCCATTGAAATAAGTCAAAAGGGAAGCATATCGGGTGGGGACGGCGTATTTGATGTAACTGCAGAATTGAAAGAATGCAGCGTAATTATGATACAATTACGCTGCATTCTTTGATCAATACCTCTTTTCCGAAAAACTCGTTTGTGCAAAAATTGAAGATCGTCTTTATGAAAAATTGAAGATCGTCCGGCTGAATCTGTCACAAAAGACGCTATATCTCGTTTTCTCATTCTCTCGCTTCAATGATTGTAGTCCATTTCATAGGGAAAATTGGTGTATCTTTATTTTGATTCAAGCCTAGCAGAGTGATTTTTGAATAAAGTATCAGGTTGAATTTAGATTATAAATTTAATTCTGTCCTCGAAATCCGCCAGGAGCGTTTCAGGACTGTAACAGGAAGGTCATGCCAAAAATGATCTCATATTGGCTAGAGATTCATTGATTGTATTCACTTTGCTTTCTAGTGTCTCAATCATTTCATTTGTTTATCTGATTTATCTTCTTATTTTCTTATTTTTCTTTCATATTTTATTATTGGCTATTTGCTTTACGTATTATATTGGAGACTTTAAAAATGTCTCGCTGGTTTTTCGTGATAATGAATGCTTTATTTAAAAGCCATGACAGTAAAGCATTTACCATGGCTAGCCACTACTACTATCTTTCTGGCAGCATACGAATACCATGTCGAAAGAACGACTCATTTTTTGTGGCTTTCCGCGTATCGACGCATTTTGTTGGCATCTTTATAAGAATGGCATTGATTCTAAACTAGGCCATGAGTCAACGATCGAAACAAGTGAAAATCAGAAGAAAAATTGTCCGGTAGGGTAGGAATTTCCATTTGGGCTTATCCAAGTAAGTTTGGTCTGGTTTTGCAACATAGCTAAACGTTCTCATTCGGAAAAATCAGTTTGTCGTATCTCCCCTCGTATTGCGCCCATTATTACTTCAAAACTCGGCTCAAACGCACCAAATTTAGTCGATAGCGAACTTCTGCGGTAGTTTCGTTAGGTTTGAGTAGCTCATAACAGACTAAACCTGACTGAACCCAAAAAATACAGATAATGAGTTTGGAACCATGGGTATTCTGTATTGTCGTCGATGTTGATGCATGGCCCAGCTTACTTCATAGTTTTCTACGCTTGGAGTTGTCGTAGTGTATCAACAATCATTTGTCAGATCAGAGCTTCACAAGAATTCTATGTAACGCAGCGAAAATTCAGCATTTTTAACGCTAAAAAAATATATGTTGTTTTCACTTCAGCAGTATAACATATACTGTCATTTCAAGCGAACAAAGTTGTTGAGCTTCATGATGAAGTTATTACTGTCCGATGCAAAAAGCTCAAATAGCACTATACGTCGGGAAATAGCGAGAACGTGTTTAAGCCCCCAACATATTTTTTATTAATATTTTTACTATGATTTGTTCAACATATTCTAACTAAGCCTTCTATTAATTGAAATTTATGATGAACTTCGTTATCGTTTTTTTTTTGGTTCGGAATTTCCATGTCGATTTCGTTAAGTGGCTAGGTCTGCGAATATATGTTTCGCGGGTATAAAATATGATACAATTTTATCGGCATCAGTTTTCACTCCACTATTATATACACTAAAAAAAGGTTGATTTTGATACTAAAGAATAGCATTCTGACAAAAAACGAGTGATTTTCCCAATCATATCACAGTCCGAAATCAGACGGGTTTCACTAGAGATTCCTGAATCGATGTTCTTCTCGATTGTATCCCAACAGCAAAATAAGGCGACCCTTTTCTATTTTGTTTCAACATTTTCGATCTCGCTTCTTGCGCCTAAGTTTTATTGTCGTTATTATAACATTCTGATTTAAATAACAACCAGAGAATTCTGCGTGATTCAAGTAAAGAATATGAAAGTGGACGCTATCATTTCCGAGCGTCGACCACTTATTCGCCAATTTAAAGAAATTTGTAGGTTGGACCTAACCTTCATAATAGACATTGTAGAGAGCTACAATGCTGTAGCATAGGCTACTTTCGTTGTTTTTATGATTAAAACTAACACAAGCATGCAAACAAACCATTTACATTGACTTAAATCTTCCAAACCCTTAATCAATCCATTATTTCTTCTTTTAGGCAAATATATACAAAGCCTTGAAAACCAATTCAATCGATAGTTTGGAAAAGCAACGTGATATTGCAAAATCCTTACCATCACTACTCGATCTAAAATCAGTTGAAATTGCCGAACAAATGACTCTGCTAGATGCCGAGCTATTTCAGAAAATCGAAATACCAGAGGTCTTGATTTTCGTCAAGGAACAATGCGAAGAGAAATCGCCGAATTTAAATCGATTTACCGAACATTTCAATAAAATGTCGTATTGGGCTCGATCGCAAATTCTACGACAAGATGATGCCAAAGATCGTGAAAAGCATGTGATAAAATTCATAAAAATTATGAAGCATTTACGAAAAATCAATAATTACAATTCGTATTTAGCACTTTTGTCAGCATTAGATTCGGCTCCGATTCGACGGTGAGTTTGTTTTTGAATTTAATACGAACGCCCTATTGTAATTTTGTTTTTGTTCTACAGATTGGAGTGGCACAAAACTATTACAGAAGGACTGAAAGAATATTGTGCGCTTATTGATTCCAGCTCAAGTTTTCGTGTTTATCGACAAGCTTTAGCTGAAACAAGCCCACCATGCATTCCTTACATGTAAGTCTATAGAAGATGCGTAAATTTGATTGTTTTCTAAGTTGAATTTTCTGTTTGCAGAGGACTGGTATTACAGGATTTGACTTTTGTGCATGTAGGAAACCCCGACTATTTGAAGGAAAATTTAATTAATTTCTCGAAACGTTGGCAACAACACAACATTATAGTTAACATGAAGAAATTCAAAAACTGGTAATTATTTAGTAATTGTTATTATGATAATTATATTTTAACACTGATCGCTGTATGACACTGCTCGTTTTAAGTATATCTTATCGCATATACAAGTTGTATATAAAAAGTAATGAGTCCTAGTTTTTGTGACGCGAATATACACTCTATGCGGGTTTGGTGGAGGAGGAAGTCAGGTTCAAATTTCACTAAGCTATATGTTGCCTGGGAGCTTTCATTCGGCGTACATTGTGTTATTAGTGAATCCAGATTTTATCCTCGGTCGAAGGCAAAAGCCAGCCGATAATCGAGCAGCGTTATGTTATCAACTTAGAAAATCGGCTAAAGGGACGTTGGCGACAATTTGGCAAGTGTCTGCGGATGCCAAAAGTTACTTTTATGAGGTAGCCCAAGTGCTTCAAGGACTGACGAGAGTTTGTGGAAGTCGGCCATCCAGCAGCAGAAGTAAACAGAATGTGAACCCTGAAGGTGTTGTTTTGAACTCAGACCGGCAGTTAAGTATTCGAATGATTGACTGCTCACGTCATCATTATGAAGGATTTGCAAATGAAAGAAAAATTGGTGCCTAGTACGTCCCTAAAAGTGCTGACTGACGACCAAAAACAAAACCTTGTGCTTGTTTGCGAAGATCTTTCGAATGGTTTTCAAAATAACCCGCCGTTTTTAAAGTATGTAATCACCGTTGCCGAGATTTGTACTTTTGAGTACGATCCGAGGACAAAACGCCAAAGTTTCGAATAGAACACAACAACACTGGGCAAAAACCATGCTCATTATCTTCTTTGACGACAAGGAAATTAACCACTGCGAATTTGTACCTGAGAGACAGATGATCAATGGTACTGAAGTTTATTCACATTGTCCAGTACGTAACGTATCAGGCACAGAGCGTGTCAGACAAAGTTTTGTGTCAGACTTCTAAGAACTTGTCATTACCAGTCTTCGTGGTCTCAAAAACACAAAAACACAAAGATATTCCTATAAAAAATCCGTGCTAGACAAGATCCGTGTCCGCGGATGCTGTTACGTTGACGTTAGGCTGCATGTGAAAGTGTCCATACATTACATGCTACATAATATTTGTCGGGCCTGATACGATGTAATTCTAATACGTTACGTGCATGATAAGGTGAATAGACCTTTACACGTGGAAGCTCTGAAAAGACTGAGGCAAAGGGTCAGCGAAGTGAGATCAACCATTGCCGCCAGGTGGAAGCTGCAGCATGACAATGCTTCGAGTCATATTTGCTTCGCCGTCAACAACTACTCGGCCCGAAACGGCATCGCAACTCTTCGCCAGCTTCTTACAGTCCTAACTTGCCTTCGGTAGACTTCTTTCTGCTCCCTAAGTCGAAGACCGTTTTTAAAGATCACTGCAATGAGTTCGCAGCCGAGGTTAAATCGGCTTCAACGCGCTGCTTAAAGGACATTTCAGAAATGCAGTCGCAGTCCAAGCATGGCAAATCCGCTGGAAAAATGTATTGCCGGCTAAGGGTTCTACTCTAAATTTTTTTAGGAGCTTATAGCGATAAAATTAATAATTTTTTGCAGACTTAAGACTCATTACTTTTATACTGTATGCTCCCAAATTCTCATATATTTTTTCGTATCAATGCTATCCTTAATATATCAACTTGTTTCCACACTCACAGCTCGTATTCATTCCGGAGAAATGAGAAAATCATTCGATTCTTCGAGAATTTCGAAAACTATCTGGAAGAAGAGCAAATGTGGCAGATATCAGAGAGTATCAAGCCACGCGGACGCAAGCCATTAGCGAATTGATTGAATAATATAGCAGTAGCAGAGATGCAGTGATAACTTTACTAATAGCCGTCGTTTTTCAGTTAAGTAATTTTATTCGATAACATAACTATATATATTGCTGAGATTAAAATACCACACACTCACACAAGCATTTTAACAATGTCATTTTCAAACGGGAACGAAAAACAACAACATTAAGGGAATTTTTGTGATCATTTATGATTAATGCTGTATGTAATTTTAAAGCAAGCACGCATTGTCTTAAATCAACGGAAATGAAAAGAACACAACGAATTCTATTTTACTCAAAAAGAAAAAAAAAAGAAACGGAAACTAGAAACTAGTAAATATATTTTATAAATTATTCACCTAAAATTTACTGACGCTGATCTGTGGCTCTAGTATAAGTGTTTAATGTGCTACTATGTGTTGTATAAAGTAAAAGCAAAAAGAATCTAGTACGGATTGTTAATTTTCGAAACGATCGATCAATATTTAGTTGCGAAAACATATTTTCATTTGCTTTGAAATGAAACTGATTCGGGTGTTTACATAACAATTATGATAATGTTCATGGCTTTAAAACTAAATAATCAAGCGTATGTTTTCGTTAAAATTGATTAAAGATGTTAATCGATGGGTATACTATTCGAAAGACAATTTCAAATTAATATTACAAGGTTGAAGTTTCTTCGAAACCCCACATAAGCTGATGCAAATCGTCAAGAGAATCTTTTAAATAAAATAAGAGCTCGCAATTATGTTTTCATTCAAACAGTGTGTGCTGTATTTTTTCGCTCCAAAGGTAAAATAATTTTTCTTTAACAAAGCGAAAAGATTTGTTGATAGTTTCCTTGTCGAGGAAATAATAGAAAGTAGTAGTTGTAGCGTGCAATCATTAATGTATTGGAATAAAGCCCCTTATGAGCTTTTTGTATTAAATAGCTTCATTAGTATTATTTTACTTATTTTATACATAATGCTTGTTCAAATGGGCCACCAACACCAATCACACAAATCCAAAACACCAATTGTTTAGTAAATAAGTATAAAATATTTTCCAAAACCTCGTCTGTTCTTTGAAACTGGCGGTTTTAAAAAAAAACCCCTTGAAAATTATTTTGACGCTTTCAATCACAAGCTATTTTGTGTTTCATTATGCTTTTCGTGTCTTCGAAAAACAGCAGCAGCAAAACAGATTGGTTTTGTTTCAACATTGATAAAATACACTAGGTAAAATAAAAGTTACGTACTAGATTCTGTTCTTTTAGCGCGAATATCAAGTGTTCTTTGACTATGTTGATAAAAACTATTGCTATGACTAGTTTTTTTTTTAGTTCGATGTTCTCCAGCCGCAAAAAAACAACAACATATATTCACATGTATTTCAAACGACTCACCTATATGCATTATCTATTGCACAATACAGTATTAGTTCACTTGTCAGTAATTAAATAAATCATCATACATATGTGTAATAATGAAATAATTCGAGAAAAACATACATACTTCTGATTGCATTTGAAACCATACGATACCAGATACATATACGCTAGCGGAAAACCTAAAAAAAAACTTTAATTGGAATTGTCGAACATGAAAATGTGTTCTGAATAAATTTATTGTGATAAGTTTAGAGTCTTTGACGACAACCGGCCTAATTAATGATGTACATACATACTACATACATTCATAGAAGACCCGATTCAGAACACTACTGTTTCGGTATTAGAGTCTGCAAGTAGCATGCACTAATCTGTTTAGCTTGATTCCTCTCTAGTTTGAATCAGTAGGTACTAATACTAAGCATCAAGCCTAAGAATTGTTTTTCAAAATGGCTTCAAATAATGCTTACAGATCGATATATTTTTCGCAGATTTAAACTTGCGCACTTTTTATGCTATTCGATTTCAATATTCTTCTATTCTCGTGCAGAATACCCACAAGCAACAGAACACATAATCAATAAAATTAGCTTGTGAAAATAACTACTAGTACATCAGATATATATATCTATGATCCTAATTAAAGTAAATTATCGTAGCGTAGAAAATCACTCCCAAACAATCATGTGTAATTCAGAACAAACAAAAAAATAATATGCACTTTCAAGTGAAACTTTACGTGATCCATAACCTAAACGCAACATATTGTCAGGCAAATTCATAGCTCATTTTATTTATAATCTTTTTGTTTCGTTGTTTATTGAATACTAATTTCCCCAATCATTCATGCAATCAATTCAACACAAACCATACAAATAAAGAATTTTATTAGACGTTTTATTCACTTTTGAATTGAACGTTCACGCATTTTAGAGTATTTTAAAAGAAAGAGAAATGATCGTTTTTCTTCATTTATTTTTAACTATTATATTACTCAGATATGAGATTAATTTTTTTTTCCTGCAAAATAGTCAACCCATTTTAGGGGCAAACATAGTAGTTGATAAAATATATTGTTATTATGTAATATTTTATTCGCCATTATGGAATAGGTATTGCGACTAAGTTTTAGTATGTATTTACATATATAAAAATCATTGTATATATATACACAAACACACACATGTAGATCCAAACGAAATCCAAATGAAAATGAAACAAAACAAAACAATACAACTTTAAATGGAACAATTAAGCTATTTTACATATAACAAATATGTATGTAACGTATAATGAACCTTTTTATTATATATTTTTTTGTAATTCATAATTATTATATGTAAATTTTTTTTCTGTTTCTAACATTATTTTGTACACAAAACATGCAAAAGTATATTGATGTTCTAAAAAGTAAATATACGATATATTCAAGAAATGTTTGCTATTTTTTAAACGATATGATTTGTACCTATATAAGTCTGATGCGATGAAGCGAATGTATGATTAGATTATATGATTAGTTTTATTTATATCTTGTATATCAGTTGAAAGAATGTTATTTTCTTTGCTAGATATTTCGGTACCGCCATTCTTTGCTCCACCTCGTACTTTTTGAATAGCAAGCCGGGAATGTAACTTGGTAAGCTTAAAATCCCGATTCGTTGACCAACTTTATTGGGTGAGAGAATTGTGTATTTAAAAAGTGATTGAATGTAGCAGGCGAGAATGTAGTGTGATACGCAATCCGATGCGATAGAAACAAATGGATCGACGAAGAGTGTCGCGCCTGTAAAAACTACATAGAATGACCGACAAGACCCTGTGGAGAATAGCCGATAGGAGAAATGTTTTGACACACTCGATAAGCGTACAAAGTAGTGATTCACTTAAAACTATGCTCTACACCACGAACTATCGTGTGTAGAACTGATTACGTAGGCATCGCAAACGGTTTAGCCCAGCTGAAGGAGAGATGGAGCGTTCTACTTCCAGCAATTATTAAACGGAAATGTCCTCACACTTTATGTATCATCATTATTCATCAACTCGCACGACGACACCGCTTCGTCACACCATCGAACATTTGTCAGGCCAGGAACCGAATGATATCCAATAAAGCGTCGAGCATCGATGGGACCTCAATGGAAGATCTGAAAACTGGCGGGATTAACGTTTTAAGGGTAATCCACGGGCTGGTCGTAAGGATTTGTGAGCAAGAAACGATACCAAATGAGTAGTGATAAAGCCTTATCTGCCCCATTCACAAGAAAGATGATAAACTGCGGTGCGAAAATTGCAGAGCCATCTCAATACTTTGCATGTTGTGCAAACTGCTGAAAATTATTTTAGAATTATAATTTCCCAGCGCGCTGAAAAAATTCCTTGGCTGATATTAAGGCTCTTTTAGACGTGGAAGATCGACAGCAGACCAAATGTTTACCCTCAAATTTTGGAAAAATGCTAGGAATTCAACACCAATGTTCGTCAGATATTCGTCGACTTCCAACAAGGATACAATGACATCAATATTATGCCAGGAACCAAACAAATTAACGAACACAAAACAAAAATTATTAATTAATCAAAAAAATGGTCATCATTAATACAAAATATAACGATAGGGGACTATAATTTTAAGAACGTAGACCACTTCGTATACTTTGGGACGAATCCATCGAAAACTGGGAATGAACTTAACGAAAACCATCGATGAACTCAATTCGCCATTGAGAAATTCTTCTCGATACTTTCTAGTCTGAAACCTCCAAGTGTACAAAGGCAGGAAAATGAAGTTTTATATATATTGTAGCGATTTTAAAAATTTAGAGGTAGCTTGGAGGCACCTCAACTGAACTGATATCCAGAAGAGGGCCTACAAGGCACGGTAAAGTGATGGCGAACCATCAACAGGGGCAAACCACACAAAAAAGATAAGTGCCTCGAGAGCAGGGTGCCCTAGAAATAACCGTGAAGGCCCCTCGTCCGCATTAGCGGATCACCCTTTAGTCCCCGACGGATGCTGGTTGGCCGCTTTGCTAGGTCTACGCGGCTGGGGTGGGTCAATAGAAAATGAGGTGAATGATATTCTACGTTAATGTACTGGATGAAATTTGACGTTGATAAATAAATGCAATTTAAAATCAATGAATGAAATTTCCGTCTAGGAAAGAATGAAATTTAAAGCTATAATTGAGACTGTGAGGCAAGGGAGCAAAACAAAGTTGCTGAGTGCTCTGGATCCAACATCTTCCCCGAAGATCTGGTCAAGCTGAAGGGACGTGGAGGTAGCACCACGCAAACCCCACGTAATCCAACAACAGGTTGAGCCAAACCCCAGAAAAGTTGTCCGGCTTAGGCACCAACAGAAAAAAATTATGGTGTAGCTTCCACACAAAGAGGGGCAGGGGCTCTTCCGATGGCTTGGACTAGGAATGGACGTAAACCTCCAGGTTGTACCCTGAACCAAAAAGCTCCAAAATGACAACACAACGGAAGCTACCCAATGGTATACTACAAGGAATTGGTAGGAGGGGATAGGGCTGCGGCTAGTGGGAGATAGAGCTTCTGAACATGTCCAATCGAGAGCTGACTGTTCTATTGAACAGCAAAGAAAAGAATTGCAATTGAGGCGATTCAGAAACATGTTAGTGGGAATGGATGACTCAAAAGTCTTGGGAGTTATGAGCTAATACTCATTAATTATTTTCCCACTTGGGTGGGGTCACCCAAAACAAGTTTTAGGGCCCCACGATGGGTGCCATTTGTAGCGATTTTAAAAATTTTAGAGGTTTGCTTGTAGGCCCTCTTCTGGACTTCGGTTCAGTTGAGGTGTCTTAAAACAAACCTCATAAGTTTTTAAAATCGCTACAATTTATAGAAAATAAGCATTAGACCTGGGGGTCTATTATTATTATTCAAATTTCGATATGAGAGCTCATAAGTTATTGTACTTTCTTCTAATAATACGCTATTTGCATGACTTTTCACCAACTAGTACAAACTAATGTTGAATTGAAGTTCATAGGGCGAAATCCAGGTCTTTTACATTGGCTCAACTCAATTCGACTTTTTAAAAGGTAGGGACCCGAGTATGATGATTCGTGTATCAATTTTTTTGTGTTTTCCTTTCGCTCATCCTTACTTCCGCTTAGGGTCCCAGAAGAGTGATTTTTTTTAGTATTTCAGAACAGTTTTGTAATAGATTTGCTTGCTTTATTACTGCTAGATGTTACCAAAATGCGAAAAATTCACTTAATTTTCTATTTCTGTTTGAAATTTGTACGATATCCACACACATTTCAACACGTAATTCTTATCTGAACTGCCATGATGAAATTTGCATGACGTCATCGAATAGAGATTTTTCTCCTCGATACAAGAAATTCACCACAATTTTAAAATTTAAAAAATTTTAAAATTTTTAAATCTGGCAGTGCTTTGTTATCATTCTTCTAGAATGAGTGTACTCAGGGTATTAGCTTTTACACCAGGCCTGTCATTACTCGCCTCCAGCATTATGGATCTGACCACTAGATGACATCAGTCCTCTCTCTCTCCGTGCTTCAATCCAATTTGGATGTGAGAGAGAGCTGCAGTGACGAGAGTGGTGTATCGATTAAATGCGTGTACGTGAAGCCGTGCTGTGGAGTGAACGCGAAGCCAGGAAGGAATTTCTCGAGTTGTGTGTGCATCTTCGCGAAGATTAGGGTGGAAAATAAATTGTGTTTGCAAATTCAATCGCATCCGGTGCAGTTCGTTTGCTGATTTTCGTTGCATTTTCAATCTGTGGTCTGTGGTTTGCCGTGTTCGAACGAACTGTGTGGTGTTTTGAGTGATAAGTTGAAACCGGCCTGGTCAGGAAGGGTGTGTAAGCGTGGGTAGAGAGACAGTAGAACAGAGCTGACAAACCGCTAGGCAGACACAAAGAAAATCGAGTTGCATCTTGGCGGGGTGTTTTCGCGAAAAGGAGTTTTGTGTTTTTCATTAATTTCGTACATCCAATCGTTCAGTGAAATCCGAGAACAATCAAAACGGTCGGCAGTGAATGAGTGCATCGAGAGGCTCTTGTGGTTGGTTCAAGTGCAATTGGCATACTTAGCCTTCGACTCGACGCATCTGCATCGACCTGAAGAAATAGAAATCTTGTAGATTGTCTTGCATTGCATGCATAGAAGGAGCAAATCGACGATACGCTGAAGCAGTGAAACCGGACTAGGAAAAGTTGTGCAACTAGAAGGTTAGTAGAAATCTAGGACAGCTTCAGCGAAAACATCCGCGCTTTGTAACTCGCTGCAGCATCTTTCAGTATTTTCCATTCACTTGCTTTGAAGTTGATTTCTCGTCACTTGGGCGGACCTCCATTTACGGGAAGGTGCAATCTGCCTCGAAAACATGTCTGCCGATTGGCCAGTTGTGCTCGGTTTTCTGACAGGAAGTGAATGGAACTAAAGTTTATTTACAAGTATTCTGTTTTTTGTCAAATGCGGAGAAGGTTTCGCATATTTAACTCGATCCATTCAGGATTTCTTTGGATCGGAGACAAACTTTCTAAAGCAAAACTAGATTTTAGGTGCTTCCGCTACGCATGAACTTAACCGTGAATAAGATGAGTGTGTCCGTGAGCGCGAGAGATCGGAAAACAACGTCTGTCTGACTGGCACAAAAACAATTTCAAGAGAATGCAAGAGAACGCGAGCTAGTTCTCGCAAAGAGCGAATAAACGTCAATTGTCGAAATGTTTTTTTTTCTGGGTAGTTCTCTGTATATTATTGTTTTGGACGGTGACAGGCAATCAGATGTTATTTTTACATGAGGGCTCAGAAAGACAGACGGGCATGGCAGCATGCTATTATCAGTGACTAATGTTCGATTGTTCTTATCGTGGTTGTTTCCGTTCTTATCAGTGGAATTTTTGCAGTTTTTAATTGATTTATGCAATATGAAATTTTTGTATGTGGGTAGATATCGACACAAGACCATGAATTTCTAACATTGCGATAAAAATCGTTGATGGTAGGCATACCTAAATTTTAAATGAAAACAGTTTATATAAATTATTGTGAGGCAAAGTAGACGAAAGGAAAATATAAATGAAAAGAATAAAATGTTTGATTTAAAGTGAATATTTTCAATTCTAGAAAAGGATGAAAAAAGAGCTAGTGGTTGGAGGAATAAATTGCAATTGTAAACAACTTTTTCAAGCTTCAGTTTTGAGAAGATTAACGAACGAGGTTGAATTATGATTGAGCACCAATGCCAGGAATCCAACTCCCAGTATTCACATATGGTTGATTTGAGATAAAGATTGTCACACTGAATGTCCCTATTCGAAATTTGGCTGAAGATTCAATATGCTTCCTATAAATGTGATCTGCAACTTAATATGATCTGGATGGATGTACGATCTAATCCTTTCGAATTCTGGCTCTAGTTTACACAATCTAGATACACCCAAAAACTGACTATCTGCAGCATGATTAGTTATTTTCTCGGAAAAAAGAAAATCTGATAATAATTTCCTACATTTAGGATAGTGTTGGAAAATGTAAATAATCGGTGGAACGGTGATTTTGATTTTCAAATCACCGTGATTTTAACCAAATTACCTACATTGAATTGGGCACATTGCGCTCACGGTCGAAGGATACGGTGAAAAGAAGTTATTTTAAAAAGCCAAATAGAAGAATAACTATTACTTCATCTTCAATAAGAATATCTTCAAAACGGGAAGAAGTAAAATAGAAGAAAATACTTTTCACTTCAGATTTTTGCACACTATCTCATAATCTCATAAAGACAACTCTTATGCATAGGAACCGCTAAAAAGACTGATTTTCGAAGAAAGCAGAAGAAATGAGTAAATTTCGTTCCATATTTAATACGGCTGAAATGTTTATATTTATATTTTATTTTATTTGTTCAGACCAAACAAGGTGTATACATAAAAAAAAATAAAAATTTACATTTTTCTTAAGCTAAACTAAAATTAAAATAACGTAAATGAACAAAATAACATGTCCCAAACTTTTGTCTGGTTGTCAATTTGAGGCGAAGATTCCAAGGAAAGGAAATAAGATTTTCTTTAGGAATTTAGCGCTATTATTTAGAGATAGACGGGGAATAGTAATTGGAAAAGTTGTTGAATATTTTACAGCATCTGTTTATCGGTTCTTTGCCACCATAAACAGTGCGATGCTGGTGCTCATTGAGGAGACGTGTGTGCCTAGTCCGTCTTATAGAATTATTGACCGTTATCTTATTGCAAATATATTCAACGTTAATCAAGCCTCTAATCACATCAAAAATGAAACATGAGCGCAATAACGTTCTCCTTGAAGAAAGTGTTGTCAAATTTAAAAGACTTAACCTGCAACTATAGGATGGAAGGCTTTCAAAATCACGTGGACGGTATAGATCTCTCAGGGCAAAAATAACAAACTGCTTTTGGATAGATTCCAGTCTATCGCTATAAATATTGAAAGTAGGATTCCAAACGATACACCCATACTCGAGTAAAGGACGAACTAAAAATATATACAGAGTTTTTGTGGCCCATATGTTCTTGAATTCTTTAGCGCACCTCTTAATAAATCCCAGCTGCTTGTTGGCTCTTGCAAGTACATACTTTGTCGTATTGAAGTTTAATGCGAAGCTTCTTATCCAGAATGACAAAGAGATCAATAACACTATCAGGCGATAATCAAAATTTCCAGTAAAAGTCTTACAGGAAAAGCAGGCACGGCATTTATCAAGAAAAAGTTTATTTCGGGCACACCATTGCTCAAGCGATAAGAGTTTTAACTGAAGAAATTTTGAATCAGATTCCGATTGAATAGTATGTTACAACTTGAGATCGTCCGCAAAAAAAAGAGCTGGAATGTCTGATAACGCCTCCGATAGATCCGAAATAAAAATATTAAATAGGAGAGGCCCTAGGTGGCTGCCTTGCGGTACCCCAGAGGAAACGGTAATAGCTTTGGAGAGAGAGAGAGAGAGAGAGAGAGAGAGAGAGAGAGAAAACCTTGGAATTTTACATGCTGTGTTCGATTTGTTACGTATCAATCCAACCAATTCAGCAAGTTTCCTGAAATGCCAAATTTTTGCAGCTTAAGTTTCAAAACCTCATGGTCGACACGATCAAAAGCCTTGCTGAATTCAGTGTATATAGTATCAACCTGACGTCTTTTTTCCATATTGCAAAGGACATTTGAAATCATTAGAATAAGGTTGGTGGTAGTGGATCTACCTTTTCTGAAGCCATGTTGTTGCTCGTTTAGAAGAGGATCAACAACAATTGCATTTATTATAAACATTTCAGTTTATATAGTTTTTTTATGTATATAGCATGTGAAAATTTGGAAAAAATTAATGCCTAAGAAATTCAAACAGTGATTATTTAATGGTAGCATCTCTCGGTACAATAACGACAAAATGATCGGTTCTAGGATCGACTCGTCAAATCTGCTTCACATTGAAACTAGCATACTCTATGAATTTTTTTTCGATCCAATAACTGAAGCGGAAGTAATACTTAGGGGAAGAAAGTATTTATTTGATGGACGATGTTTGAAGATTGTACCACATCCACAGTGCTGCCCACATTTCTGAATTACTTCAATCAGACAAGACCAATATATTCTGTGATTTTCATTTTTATTCATTTATTTATCTAATCGCAAAATCTATTCTCAGAAAAAAGGCCAATTAGAAATAGAAATAGCTTAGAAATATAGACAGAAAATCACAAACCGAAAATATAAAAAAAAAAAACAGATAATAAAAATTGAGAAAATCAAAAATATGCAAATCAAAGCCACGAATGACAAAATACTTAGAGAGGCCACATTAAATACAAAAAAAAGTGTGGAAGAGGATGGACATGTAAAAGGCGTAAAATAAGAGGATGAAATTAAGTAACTGTACGAGCAAATGGTACTCTAAAGACAACAGAGGGCCTAATTTGCCTCTCGCACTGGCGTTCGTTAATCAGAGGTGTTATGGATGAAGTTAGATAACCAGGGCAGATTTTGAGCAAAAAGCATTAATTCATGTAAACTCCGCTTTGTTAGGAGAGGGATATCAAGAAGCGATAAGCACTCATCGTAAGGCATGTAAGGAAGATTATGTTTAAAGTGTAAGGTAATATTGAAATTAATTTGTCGCGAAAATAAATATTGGGTGTTCAAAATGGGCTGACATTCTTGTGAACTGGGGATTTTCGAAAATTTTAAACTGACTGTACAGACAAATGATCAGATTTATCAATCGCTTGCATTTTTCCAGCAAACACGATAATTTGGTAGGTTTGCCATATCAACTGAAGGAGATATAGAGCTCAACAATTGATTATCACTACTTAAGCTATATCTCAGCAACCAGTCACACCATATATTAACAGTTTAAACATTCCCAAACAAAACGCACACAACTTTCCTTGGATCGATTGACAATTGTTGGTTTTATGATGCTGTGTTGGCAACTCAAAAGGGTTTGATATTGGAATAAAATCTGCTCTTAAATTTCACGCATAACTCGGGAAAATCGCATCGAAAACATTTCGATTGATAAACGTTTTTTTCTGGATGGCAGAGGGTTCTAGAAAATGACAAACGAAATGCGAGGCCAATTAACAGTTCGCATTCTCGAAATGATCGAAAAAACTCACGATTTCGTCGCAAATGTCCGCACTGCTTCACCAAAATTTATGGAAGTGTCCTTGAAAATCACCAGAAAAACGATTCGATTAGCTCGTCACGAGGATTTGGCTGAAATAAAGGTCTGTGCAAAGTTTCTTCCAAAGACGTTGACGAAAGACCAAAAATCACTTCGTGTCAATCATTCCACAGAGGCCCCCGCAATCACCAAAAATGAGCCGGAATTGTTGAACTCGATTGTTACAGGGGATGAAACATGGTGCTATCAATGCGATCCAAAAAATAAGCGCAGAAGTGAGGAATGTAGGTCGACAAACACACCACAGACAAAAAAAGCAGGAAAAACCCCTTCAAAAATCAAAACAATACTCATAGCTTTCTTCGATAGCCAAGGCATAATCTACAAACAGTTCTTTCCAACTGGTCAAATTTTCAATGGGCAGTACAACTAGGAAGTCCTGAAACGTTCGATGGGCGGACCTTGTCGCATTCAGCCAGAATATCGCGATATAGAGAACTGGTGTTGCACGATAATGCGCCAAGTCACACTTCGTTAATTGTGCGTCAATATTTGGCCCGAAATCGAGTCTGTGCGACCAACCATCCATCATATTTTATTCTTTTTTATTTATTCTTTTTCCCAAAATTAAAAATGATCGACGACATAGACGATATTAAAAAGTCTTCTACTCGTGCACTAGAAGCAATATCGCATGGTGAGCTAAACCACGCATTTGACTCATTTTTGAATCGATGCAATAAGTGTATTGCTTCGTGAGGAGAGTATGAATAATGAATAATAATAATAATCAATAATGAATAATAATTGAATAATAAATTCAAAAAAAATCCAGGTACTTTGTTATAATCAAGTTTTCCTATACCAGTACTGATGCTTAATTATTGCACTGTGTATATTAAAAGGTGTTTGGTTATGTGACAGATGCTGCTTCAGCGGTACCAAGGGAAGAGTTTCCTACATCAAATTGAAACTCGCGACGAACAATGGACCTACTATAACAACATAGAGTACGCCATTTGAAGAAGTCTACCGGTTCCTAAACAAAACATTTACGATTTGAAGAATTTATTGTGCGTTTGATGGGATCAAAAAAGCGTTGCTAAACTTCTCAAATCATGCGAAACTGTCAATGGTGCTCATTATCGATTGCAGCTTAAACGTTTCAAGGAAAGAAAATTTATATCGATTGCTTTGAATGTAAATCGACCAGAATGCAACGGTAGACTTGAAAACTAAATTTTGCTACATAACCACGCCAGGCTGCATGTTGCAAAACTAGTTAAAAACTACATAAAAATAGTGAAATTAGAAATTTTAATCTAATCTCGAGACCTCGTTCGATGCCATGAAATCTTTACTGTCATTACCTAATATTCCAATTGTGAGCCTAATCCTAGTGCCATAAGAAATGCCAAGTCGTACCGGTTGTTGTTGGATCATTTAGCATTATTCAGGGTGTAACGCAAGGAGAGGACCCTAAATGTCACCCATTTCACCAGTTTAATGCTAGTAATTGGAACCTTCTTCAGGGAGCATCGATTGTCACCAAGATCTAAATCTAGCAGCTAGTACTATTGCCAGTACTCTCAAGTCTGGAGTTGGATCATCCAAATACAAAGACAATTCAAAGTCCCCATGGTGAAATGTGAACACAACCACTCTGCGGGAAATGTTCAGTAAAGGGTTCAACTTTGCCCAAAGATCTAATGACGGGTCATTCTGTAAATCGAAATTGAAGGCCTCAGAATTCATCATGCAGAATAAGAATGAAAGAAGTCAGTGAGTCTAGACACCTTCATAAGATCTTAAGCTCAGCAGCGAAGGCTATGTGGTTTGTTTCGGTCCATGGAATCAACTCTATGGAATCAACTCTCTTACTTCTTATGAAAATTCCAGAAAGTGGCCCGGAAATTGAATTCTGTCAAATGATCTGGAATTTTTCTGCAAAGGAACCCGTTTACTGCATGAAAGATGGGGCACACATTAAATGAAATAATTTTGTAATTTTTTAAATAAATAACAAACTTCGGGAAAAAGGCGAAAACTTATTCAACTTCCCAATAATTGTATAGTCTCGGATAAAAGCAAAGCCGATTACCATTGACTTTGACTGCTCAATTATGCGATAATAAGCAAGAAAGAAACCTCAAATGGATTTGAAAATCGTGCCATTTCTGAAGAAATTATCTCATAGTATAATTATAATCATAATTAAATTTCACGGCATGGTCCAAGTATTTGGGATTTGCTTAAATTTTTCAATTTGAACGCACTGTTGAAAGACTGCGGGCTGTAAATATACAGGCGTAACTCGACTTTATTTATTTTATTTAATAAAATAAGATTCGATTAGATTATTAAATAATCGATTACAAGATTGCAGTGTGTGTGAGAGTGATTTCGTTTCTACATTTTCACTGACTCGAAAATCAGTCAACCTTTATGGATATCTTGATTATCCATGCCTCTATTATTCATCATGCGCCAGAACTTTTCAAAATTTGCTTTGGCTAAGGATAGCCTAATACGGGTCTGGCTATGTTTGCTTTCTGATATTCTCAGCGTTATGTTTTTATACACAATTTTGAAAGAATTCAACATTTTGATAAGATATATAAGATAACATCTAAAGCCTATGAAAATTACATGTAGTTAGTTTTCTTTTGGTAGTTGGTCATGTTTTGATGTAAAATACGTACGTGAAAAGAGCACGTATACTTCTTTAATCTGTTTCTACAAATATATCAAACAATATTCATAACAACTAATTTTATTTCTTCTGTTTCAGAATAAATTATGGCTTGGCGATTCAAAGCATCGAAATATAAAAATGCAGCACCAATCGTACCGAAACCGGAGGCTTGCATTCGTGACATATGTGTCGGATCATATCAAACGTATGGAAACAATATTGCATCTTCCGCTGCATTTATGGCTTTCAATTGGGAACATACCGGCTCGAGTCTTGCGGTTTTGCCTATCGACGATTGCGGTAGAAAAAGCAAAACGATGCCATTGCTACATGCTCATACAGACACCATAACTGATATCGAATTCTCTCCATTTCATGACGGACTATTAGCTACGGCTTCACAAGACTGTTTGGTAAGACTATAAATTTCACAAAAAATCGATGTTTTTCATAATAAAAATGAAATTTGTATTGATTTAGATTAAAGTTTGGCACATTCCCGAGAAAGGATTAGAAACGTCTTTATCTGATCCGGAATGCACTTTCTCATATAAGCAAAGACGAGTGGAGACGGTGGGATTTCATCCGACTGCTGATTATCTATTGCATTCGACAGCTGCTGGATGCATAACGCTATGGGATATTATAAGTCAAAAGGAAATTTTCTGTAAGTAAATTATTTGATGAAATATATTTCGTACGAATGATAATTTGTGGATGGATTAATGTTTTGTTTAAACAACTAGAGTCTACAAATCTCTCAGTAATGTAAAGCAGCCCTGAAATTAACTAAATACGAATAAATATCTTTTAGTGATACTGTTTTTAACTAAATTTTAACTAAATTTAACTAAACTTATAATCGTCAACGATCTAACATTACCTGTTTACTGACATTTTTGATGGAAACAAGGTTTCATGAAGTTGCATCGTCAATGTTGCTTGATAGTTAGTTGGATTAGTTGAGATGTCATAGAGACCTTAAAGTGCTCAAAATGAATTTTCGCAAAGTGTCCTCCCGGTCTTAATGTAGCCAAAATCCTGCAGCGTGGTGATTATAGGTGTATGTAGTGTAGGGGCTTGTCGCTACGATGGTAACTGCCTCGGTGTTGTAATACAGTCTCCTCCTAAAAAAGTTCTGGTAGACGTCTTGACTAGTGATGGGCGTTTCTGTTGTTTTCAGAGAACGAAAACTATTTGGAAAAAAACAGTTTGAAAAAAACAGTTTGAAAAAAACAGTTTTTTTCAAACTGTTTTTTTTCAAATAGCTTCGTTTTTCTGAAAACAACAGAAACGCCCATCACTAGTCTTGACGAAAAGCTACAATATTTTGCGAACTGGTTGAATTAATTCGTTTTCTTGGGCCGCCTCCGCTTCTGAATGGGTAGTATAGGTGTTGCAGGTAACTCGCCATTTTCTGCGTCGTTGGAAGCTATCTCATAGCTAGCTGGTCCTTGAGTTTTTAACACGACTTAAGGGCCGTCTAGTTTGGGGTGAAATTTAGATAAAATTCCCCGTTGGCCCTGATTGCAGGTGTGTTTTATTACAAAAACTAAGTAGCCTGGAAAATACGGCGAGTCCGGTCGTCTTTTGGTATTGGTGTACCGTTTTCGACGATGCTGTTGATGCTCCATAGTTTCGTGCGGTTCCATTAGAGCCGTTCATAAGCGCATTATGTAGGATTAAATTTCTGCTAGTTTAGTTACTGCGGTGTATTATCATTTTGATGTCGTTGCTGACGTCATAATGAGATCTCAACACTCTGCAAAAGGTGGAAAGTGCTGCAGTGTATCCCATACTCTGGCATCTTGCTGAATGTATGATCGCTGACTTTTTTACTGGATCAGGTTTTTCCTAATTTATTAGTATATGTCCTAGAAAGTAAACACTCCCGCGGGAAAACTGGCAGTTCTTCTGGTTTGCGCGAAGCTGGTACTCACGAAGTATGTTCAAAGTAGAAGAAGATGAAGCCCAAGCAGATTCGCACTCTTCACTGAATTCTTGCTGAAGCATATTATCGATACCGTTAAAATAATATTAACTTAAATATGCTCTCGTTATTCCTTAGCAACTCATTGAAAGCATTTCTCTGGGCGGTAGCGATCAATCCGGGTTCCCCATGGGTCATCTTTATTTCTGAGCTGATTGGTCGTGGTATCCTCTGAGGCGAAGCCAGTAGTTGCATATGAATTACCTGATGTACCTCTCTTCGTTCTTGACCATTTGATACCTGCAAGTCTGAAAAAAGCGGCGCCCCTAGATAAAAATTGTGGTGGTGTATGCATTCGACCAAGATGATGATTGTGAACTTGGTATCGATTAACCTGTACTCGATAATTTCATTGACAAAGTTTACGTTTGATGGATACTTGGGTTTGTTGCAACTTGGACAGTGACTTACGGCTCCTGGTCTCCAATAACCGTAACAAGTTATGAATGCAACACTGGAGCTGTTACGTTTCATACCACCGGTAGCTTCTGCTTCGCCAACTTGCGATTGTTGAAATTTACAGTTAACATCCACTGACTAGACTCCGACAAAAATCACATTTGATCTACTTTCTGCAGTAGCTTTCTTGCGTTTTGGGTTGCTGCTGCTGGCGTAATTCTGGTTGGGTTTCCTTCTCTAGAATATTTTTTTGGAAGCTGGGAAAATGTCTGGATACTACTGCGTGTCAGATAATTGCGAATTTTGGTGGTTAATCGATTAAAGATAAATACCGGCTGAGGGTCCTCTGATTTGGCGTTTGCTGGAAGTTTCTCTTTGCTGGCAGATGAAAACGCCAGTCGGATTAGAATCCTTTTGATGGTTACTTGGTACGGCGGCTCCGCCGGAGTGAATGCGCTACTCAGCAAATTCATCGCATCACTAACTCCAAGATACCAAGTTGATGCGATACCTCGCAGTGGCATTGAAAGCCCCTAAACAGCGGCTTCATCGCTAATTTTTCTGCCTTCTTGTAAATTAAAGCAGCAGTGGTTAATTCTTCCTCCTGCTCTAGCTCTCACTCTCCCTTTATGCTTGCAGATCACTTTCCGAAATTCCCTCTAGATGGCGTGTCTTCCAATGGGTGGGTAGGTCGTAATGCTGCTGTCGGCTCTTGCAAGTGCCGGCTTGTCATTTTAATAGCCATGGTTTACCCCGTCCTTCTATTTCCTGGAATGGCTGCTGAGTTCGCGGCCTCAGTTGGCCACCAATCTGTATCAGAATGTTTATTTCTGATTACCAAAAAATTTTGATTCCAAATTAAAATTCACAAAAATAAGCTTCATTCAATTTTATTTTATTTAATTAATAACTCGTATTTAAAATAATTAAAACCATATTAACTAAACTAATAGAATCTATTCACCTCAATTACAGTCAGCAATGAACATCCCGAAACTATACAATCGATTAGTTGGAAAACAGATGGAACTGTGCTGGCCACAAGTTGCAAAGATAAAGTCGTTCGTATAGTCGATCCGAGAAGTGCGACGGCAATTCAAATGAGTGCCGACAGTCATCAAAGCATCAAAGACTCTCGAATTGTATGGCTTGGCGAACAGAATCGTATCCTTACGACTGGATTCGATTCCGCACGATTGCGTCAGGTCATCATAAGAGATTTACGTAACTTTAATATGCCAGAGAAAACACTTGAATTAGACTGCTCAACTGGTATTTTAATGCCGCTATTCGATCCAGACACCAATATGCTATTTTTGGCGGGAAAAGGCGATACGACCATCAGTTACATGGAGGTGACCGATAAGGATCCATATTTGATTGAAGGGCTACGCCATACTGGGGAACAAACTAAAGGTGCGTGCTTAGTGCCGAAACGAGCATTGAAAGTAATGGAAGGTGAAGTTAATCGTGTGCTACAACTTACATCCAATACCGTTATTCCGATAATGTACCAAGTGCCAAGGAAGGTAAGATTTTCAATACTTTTATTTTAAATTTAAACTATTGACGACACTTAATTGAATTGCGTTTTTTGCTTGCAGACATATCGCGACTTTCATAGCGACCTCTATCCCGAAACAAATGGATATAAGACTGAACTTACAGCGGATAAGTGGATTAAAGGTACCAATGTAAATGTGCCAAAAATTAGCTTAGATCCTTCTAAGAGAGAATTGGGAGATGCCCCCATAATGGTTAGTAAGACAAATTAAAATTAATACTCAGAAACTGGATTCCACTGAAGAAAATTTCTGTAGAGCTAAACGTTGTAGGCGAAGTTATATCCATTTCAGGGATTTAACACGTCTAAGGATGATTTTAAATATAGCGATATGTTGTATTGATATATAAAATTCAAGTGGAAGCCTGTTGTAAAACAATCTTCTTTTCTATGTTCACGAAACATTTCAATTAATTAAGACTGATAATGATAATACTTTTAACATATACTCTAAATAATATTTCCACAAACCTAACCAACGTAGATTCATCGCGGTAAATTGAATGAATTAATCAGAAACCTTGCAAACAGCAAGACTAACAACCAAAATGGCACTTGCACACACGTAAATGATAATTCACATCTATCGAAAAAGCCCAATGCAACGGGGGACGAGCATAGCTCGTATAAAGTCAATATTAAGAAATTCGACAATAAATACAAAACTGATTCAGAAAAGGATGAACCTCTATTCAAATCTGCTTTATATAAAAAATGCATGGAATCTGACGCCGATCCGAATACTGCCAATGATGAAGCTACAGAAAGTAACATAAATGATCTAAATGCAAGCGATAATGGAGTTGGGCATCACGAAGCTGTAACTTCTCCACCGAAACCACTGCCACGCACTACACGAACCAATTCAGTGCCAGACTACACGCAAAGTTTTAACGACGACTCCGTTACAACGCCTCGTCCGAAACCAAGAACTACTGCATCTACTTATAAGGTTATTGATGAGAGTTCTAGTGTCGTTAGATTTGCAGTGTTCGATGTATTTATTTTTGAATCGCTGTATAAATGCATGCTTCGTTTGTCTAGTGTTGAATAGAACTTACCAGGATATTGGAAATTTGAATTTTTCTGTTGTCTTCGTTTCGATTCAAATGTGTAACCATTTACAATGAAATCTTTGTAAAAATGTATATTTATGTATACATATATTTAGAGTATTTTTATATTTTCTTTGTTTGCACATGAAAATCTAGGTGAAGTTGCCCTTTTGCTATATTTTATGTTGTCCCAAACAAGAAAAAACCTAGAAACGTGATATCTATAAGCTGGCGTTAAATAAATTACCATTGATTGTAAGATTGCCATTCATTGTACATTGCACAAAAGTAATTCAATTTGCTGTTAGTTGTTTTCATGCACGTAGAATATATAATTCAGTGCTACTCACTAAATAAAACAGTTCGACACCTGTGCATATGACCATAATTTTTCTATTTTTAATTTAAAAATTATTAAATGTTGTATATGTTTTGTTGTAGTCTATTATTTTCTGAAATTATCTCTTAGTTTAGTCAAATGCTAACGAATTCGCTCCTTTTGCAGCCTCGTCTCGGCCCGAAACCATTTACAAGTAACAGTGGAGATGTTACTTTCGATAAAGTATTCTCAGTACCGCAAGCTCCAGGAAATATCGAAAACGAAATAGATTCCGTGGTTGAAAAGAAACCAGACATTGTTGAAATCGAAATAAAAAGTAAAGAATTTAATTGAAGTCTATCTATCCAGTAGATGCATTAAGTAACTTTCCAAAATCGTTTTTTTTTAGATGAATCTGATCACAAGAATGGTGAATCGTCGGAAAAAGATCTATCATTCGATGATGATCCGAAATCTCTACCGACAATTGAAAGGAGGAAGGTAAGCGATGAAAACTAGAATAACTAGAATAATATTTTACTAACCACCTGACTAATATTTTTCAGTCTGCAGATGATCAATGTGAAAAGGTTTTAAATTTTGCATTGAAGATATATTATTTGAAAATTAATACGTATATTGACTTTATGTTTTCTTTATAGCTTTTTGAATTGAATCATTCCGATTCAACGGAAAATTCGACTGAGGGCGATGATAAAATTGATGCCGAATTGAAGCGATTGTCTAGTGCGCGTAGTAGTATTGCAGAACGTCGTCGGTTGTATGAGAACCGATCGAAATCTGTTCAGGAAGAAAAGCCACAATCACCTGTACCATTGATGTAAGTTGTGTAATAAGAATTTGTAAAAGGCGTGACGTGTTAATGAACTGTATTTAATAGTCGACGTGAATCTATGAAGTCACAAGTTGACGGCACGAAGCAACAGAATGACACGAAACGAATATCGCAAGGGGAGCAGAAACAAAATGAAAGAGATAATATTACACGAGCAGAGAGTAAGAAAGCAAGTGAGGCTTTGACGGCAAACAAGCGAACTTCAACAGTATTTGGTATGTATCGTGAAATATCATATACTGGCAATGAGATCTAAAATTAAAAGAATAAAAATCTCAATATATACTTTAGGTAAAGTATCTAAATATCGACATCTAAAGGGAACTCCTGGCCATAAATCGACGCATATTGAGAATGTACGTAATCTAAGTAGACAATTGCCTGGAGAGTGTAACGGATTTCACGGTACTGATCATACAAATATTGATCACATCCCCATTCTATTGACGATCTCGAATTTTCAGCAAATCATTTACGTGCAGCTGTGCCATTATCGGGACCGGGTGGCAAAATTGCAATATTCGAATTGAATAAACCAGGTCGATTGCCGGACGGCGTCATACCATCGCTGGTCAATGCCAACAACATAATGGATTTTCAATGGGATCCATTCGATGCGTCACGATTAGCAGTTGCATGTGACGATGGAATCGTGAAAATATGGAAAATCGAAGAAGGTGGACTCAACGAACCAACTAATGTCCCCGAAAAAGAACTGACGGCACATTTGGATAAAATATACTTTATCAGATTTCACCCGTTGGCGAAAGATGTATTGCTGACGGCTAGCTATGATATGACAATAAAACTGTGGGATCTGGAAACAATGTCAGAGAAATTGAGCTTGAAAGGACACACCGATCAAGTATTCGATTTTGCGTGGAGTCCTTGTGGTGTTTATGGCGCAACAGTGTGCAAGGATGGGAGAATTCGTGTTTTCAATCCACGCAAATCGGATAGTCCGATAAGAGAAGGCAATGGACCTGTCGGAACACGTGGTGCTCGAATCACATGGGCCATTGAAGGACAATATTTAGTGGCGACTGGTTTCGATAAGTATGTTGATAACTTAGCCAAATTGGGAATGTAAACTAAAATCGTTTGCCAATTTCAGAGTTTCGGAACGTCAAATAAGCGTCTACGATGCATACAAACTGGACGCACCTCTGGGTACTGCTAGCCTGGATGTTTCGCCTGCGATTTTAATACCGTTTTACGATGAGGACAGTTCGACACTGTTTGTAACAGGAAAGGTATATTCTCCCCTTTTGAAATAACAATTTGATAGATTTATTCATTATTAACAGGGCGACTCAACCATCTACGTGTATGAAATCACCGATGAAGAACCATATATTTGTCCCTTATCGCATCATAGATGCTCGTCGTTACATCAGGGCTTAAGTTTCTTGTACAAAATTCATTGTGATGTTGCAAGCGTTGAGTTTGCCAAAGCCTATCGTTTAACAAATAATGCCATTGAGCCACTTAGCTTTGCTGTGCCGCGTATTAAGGTATTTATCAACTATTTGAAAAATGCAGCAAATAGATAAAAATAATCATGATTTTCGTATAACTCCAGAGTGAGTTGTTCCAAGATGACTTGTTTCCTCCAACACGTGTTAATTGGACGCCGACTATGACGAGTGAGGAATGGTTTGGAATGACGGATAAGAAACCGACAAAGATTAGCCTTCAGCCACCGGGAATGGATTGTTGTAAGTGCATCATATATAATTTGATTTAGATTTTTTGTTAATACCTATGTTATACCTATGTTATTTGAATTGCGATAAATCTTGATATTGCCGTATTTATTGGAGTTAAGTGTCTCGATTGACTTCATATTACAAGACGTCTGTGGGTATTTTATAGTTTTAAGTTGAGCAAAATGAATGATGCTTTGCATAATAATGTCCGACCATTGCTGCCTCATGGACGAGGTGTATATATTGTTCTTCTTCATGATTGCGAATTATCAGGCTCTCCAGCTGATTTTTTTCGGTACTCGAATACAACGCTTATTCCTTTTTTGTTCTGAAAGAGAAGTGACACTGCGTTTAATTGTTCAAGTATTAATGTAATATGGCAAACATTTTACTTATAAAATTTACAAATTTTGATGGGAAACTGCGCAAGTAGCTTGTTGATACACTATTCCTTCCACTGTTAATGTTTTGTTTGGTTTCTTTCTCTTACATTGCGAATGTTTTGCTTCAATCGATAATGGTTGCCCTGAATCGATTAAACAGTCGAAAATACGGCGAAACCTAGAGAAAAGTATTGAGCTGCTATATTCTTAATTTATTTTACTGATTTTCAAATAAAACTAGTATTAGAATCATTATCCAATAATTATATCCATTAGGTGTACAAATATGAAACCGGAATTTATCCATAGATATCCCTATTTAACAATGTAGTGTTTGTCAAGCCGCGTCATTGGCAAAACTTTCCTGTTTTGACATCTGGTAAAGATATTTAACTTAAAACAATGCCAGTTTTATGAACCAACATAGCTTTTAACATGTCGAATTTTTTGTTCGGCCACTTCTATTTACGGGCAAAGTTGATTTTCTGTTATAATTGAAAGAAACCTGCTGTAAAAACGCATCAAATGTTTGTCGAAACTTCCGGTGTGCAAGCTTTTGATCATAGTGTTTTGAGCGGTCTGAAAATTAAAAAAGTTACGATTTTAAAGTGAGAAACGGAAAACGTGGAAGACCACCAAAAAAGCTTAAAGACAGCGAATTGCAGGCATTTTTGCATGAGGTTAACACTGAAACGCAAGAGCAACTGGAGGATCAATCAAATGTGGCACGAGAAGCCATCTCCATACGATTGAAAGAAATAGGGTAGATCAGAATACGGGTGCTTGATGTAGACTCACGGGAAATGGGCTCCAGATGACCTCAATGAAAGACAGGATGAAAATCGAAAAACCATTTGCAAAATGATAAACCACTTGCAAAATCCTGCTCGCCAAATTCAAAAGGAAGTAATTTCTTTAGGGAATTGTGACTGGCGATCATAGGTAACTCTAGGCGTACCATTAACTGCAAGACTGAATCGCTATCGACGGAAGCCAATAATCTGCGTTTGTTGGGATCGAGAGGATGTGATATTTGAAGAGCTGCTAAAACCTAAGGAAGCCGTTACTACTGGCAACAAATAATTCATTTGAACCAAGCTTTGTGTGAAAAGCAACCAGAACATTGAAAAAGGGAACAAAAATTGATTTTACTTCATGATAATGCATAGTCACGTAATAAAATCGGGCAACGAAATGATTGACGCGTTTAGTTGGGAAACACTTTTGCATGCGGCTTGCTCATCAGACTTGGCTCTGTTCGATTATTATTTATTTGCATCGATGCAACACGCACTTACTGCTTTACTTCTTACGAAAATAAACATAAATAGTTTGATGGCTGGTTTACCTCAAAAGAGGAAGTTTTTTTTTTCTTTTTGGCAAGAAGTTCACAAATTGTCAGATATAAGGCAAAAATATTTAGCTAGCGACTTAATTTTTCTTTGTAATTGTCATATAACAAGCGTGGTTTTTCTATAGAAATGAATCCGATTTTCTATTTACATAGCTGAAAAATGGGGATGGGGTGCATGCTGAACATTTTTTCTTAAGCTCACCTCAAGAATTCATGCATACTTCAAGGCAGCTTGATCTGAAAATTTATAAACAATAAAATACAGTGAGATTACCTCAAGAGGTCTGTGTTAAGTTAAAATTAAGATATCTTTAATCCTTTGGCGGCGGTAGACATTTTAATAATTGTCCAGTACCCCTTTTGGAAATATTTGCCCCTATGCTGGGACTCAATCCCTAAAAGTATATGAGCACTTGTTTTCAATACTGAAAGCGTCAGCTCTGTCGCAGGCTAATGTTTAATTACCACATTGTTCAAAAAGTTATTCTTATTTCTCAAACAAAAACCTATTGACCTTTTCTTAACTCTGCATTCAAATCGATCTACTTAAAGAAAATTATTTGCACAAAATAAATTTCCCAAAACTTCTACCATTTCTTTACAGTGTCATCCATACAACCAGTTACACAGCCGAAAAAACAAGAATCTGGAAATAATATACCAGGAGCTGTTCGTTCAATGCTTCCCGCGGAATTCGATAAAAGCAAACAAGAAGACGTAAGCACAAAAATCACTTAACATTTTCTCAATGAAAATAACACTACGATTTCCGTTATTTTGCAGATTCAGAAGGCCGTGAGCGCCAAAATGGAATACAATACAACACTGGAACAAGACTACATGGAAGGCGTCGATGCCAATGAATGGGAAGAGTAAATACAATTCTATCCTATAAACAAGTGAAAAGTAAAACAGAAGCTTAATCACATAAATAATCAATACTAAAAACGTAAAATAATTTACAAAATAAATATTCTTCCTATTTGGTCGTGATTTTTTGAAAAACGTAAAATATAACGAGGTATTTTCTTGGCTAATTTCGTTGAAATTTAACTATTATTCCAACAAGTGATCTTCTTGATGTGATGAAGTCGTCAAGTTTAGAGAAAATATTTGCACACTAATGGTCGAAACAAATAAAAAGAACCAATGTAGTGTATTCGAAAAAGCTCAATTTTGATGAAGTAGTAATTGCCATATATTCGATTTTCTTTAATTAGTTTTTGTTTTTAAATATAGAAGAAAAATACATACATCTAGTCTATTCAGTACATGAATAATAAGATCACTCATAAGTTTAGCGTCGTAGATATTGTTGTAGAGTAATTGTATTCTACTTTACATAATTCATACGTATCGACAATGTGTTTTGATACAGATTTTGTGTACTGCTCTTAATTTTCATTAAATTTCAAAATATAAACAATATTCTCATGTACTCGATAGAAAAACATATTGTATGAAATCCTTTTTATTTGGTCTAATTCAGCATTCCGAAAATCATTCGTTTAACATTCGAAAATCAAGTATGATACATTTAATTCATGAAAAACGTCTGCACTTACACTTACAAAATACTAAACTAAACCTCTGCTAATATCAGGCAAATTTTTTTACAAGTTTAAAACACTATATACATTACATAATAATTGTGAAACGTAAAACATGAAAAAAAGAAGGATAAAATGACATTTTTTAATCACTAGTATTAATAATGCAACTAGAAAGTATACATTGATATATGTAATCTGTAAGAAAGTACTTTTTCGATTGATTTATTTATTTATAAAACAAAATATTGTGAAGTAGGATAATTACAACAAAAAAGACTCAAAATATTCGGAAAGTATTGCTAATATTCGCATTTTGTATCGCTTTTTATATTTATATATTGTGGTAATAAAATTTATTATACAGTATAAGTATTTTTCGATAAAAATATGATCTTGAATTGTTCATCAGTTCATTCGAATTTCAGTTCATCCTGATTTCAGTTCGTCCGGATCTCAGTTCATCCGGATTTCAGTTCGTCTGGATTTCAGTACATGTACTGAACTAGCGACAAGGCTTCTGATGCTGCAACTGAGTCATTTGATTCTTCATGAGATTCAGAAGAGTAATGAAAGCGAATAGCAGCAAGACTAGAAACTCTGCTCTCGCAGCGAGTTTCACAAACTTTGCTTTGTAGGTCCGGAGAATAGAACAAACAGTCTTTGGAGAAATCCAAATAAAGAAACTGATTTAACTCAAGTTTTGGCTGCATCAGCTATCAGTGTCAACAAAACGGAATGCTAACGATAATTGCTCAACGTGGCTTACATCAAGAGTACAGTCGAGTATTGTAGAGAAGTATTTAGCTGATTTTTCCTTTGACAAAATATGAGTTCGAACTTCACTTCCAAGTAAGCTAACTAACTCATTTTCGATGCGTATGCCGAAATAGTGGACGTTAGTCGACGAAAGTGTTCCATCAGCACACTATCAAATTTCTAATCAAATTCACTAAGATCAAATTTACTAGGAACAATCAAAAAAATCAAATTTACTAAGAACAATACTATGGACATCATTCGCCGAGGATATTAACCCAACGTATTTTCTCCTCTTCAATCTGTTTTTGTAAGTGCTTGTCTATTCCACAGAAATTCTTTAATCTAATTGACGCGTCTATCCAATTGTTTATAGCGCGCCGGTGATCTGAGGATGTTTCGTGGGTTTTGAAACGCATTGATGTCTCCAGTCGTCAAATCCTTTTCGCAAACTAGAGATTTGCGTTAAACAAACGGCAGCAAAAGCACTGCGCTGTATCTGTAGATTTAGAAGAGCTTTTAGGAATACCTAAATTAACCGAACTCAAGGTTTTTGTCAGCATTTTACGCTGGATTTCCTCCAAAACCTAAAAAAAATATTTGCCGAGTTTTTTCGTTTTAAAGTTTAGCTTAAATTATTTTGGCATTTGTTTCATTTCTCAATTATTTTGGCTTTTGTTTCACTTCTCAGATGCGTGTGGTTTAGTAAGATAAGGTTACTTTAGGCTAAGTAAATAGGTAATTATTTTGAACCGCTTTTTAAGACGCGGGGTAAAGCGAAACTCTAGGGTGTTTTATTTTTTTTCGCAAATTTTTCCCCTCAAACTACACCATACACAATGAATTCATATGCGCGCAAATGAACGACTTGATGACAACAGACAGTGCATGGCTAGCGAAACAAACATCGGTCAGGAACAAGTTAATAGCGATTTGGTTTGCGGTGAGCAGCGCCTGAAAGTTGCATTTCGACTGATTCCGGCGCCCGGTCCAGTCGCACCGCCCTAGGGCCGCCACTGCTCTGTGTACTACTTAAAAGCAAACACATGAGCATTTTAATAGCATTTTAACACTCAGCTGAATTTCAAGACTTTACATATAGTAATAAAATGTGTGCCCGAATTCTATTCACTCTGTTAAAACACACATATATCTTACAAGAGAACACACATATATCTTACGCGCCAAGAGTCTGCCCCTGTTCAAATATATAAAAAAAAAATCGTATTAACTACGCCGTAGTTATTTTATGATAGGCTTTTAATTTTTTGTTTGTATACGATGTTTGCCCTATTGGCTGTATTGAAGTTCCACTCCTCATTAGTTTTCTACTCTCATGACCTAGAACTATCAAATTTTGATACTCCACTACTCGATATTTGTCAACGAGCTTTCTAATTTTATTAACAAAGAAAAAAAACTAATCTTAAATGTATAAAACTTTTAATTTATTGCGATTAAACAGAATACAGTTATAAAGAGTAAATGGAAAGCATTTTATCTTATGAATATTTATGTATGTTTGTATAATATATATCTCAACTATAAGTGAACGTCCGTTTCATGATTAACATCAACTATGCTTTCGAGAAAAATGAGTAATAGCAAAATAAATAACATTTAAATAAAACTCTTAAATAACCGAAAGAAACGTAGATGGAGTCTTCTTATATTTTATTCATTTCAAACAAACAAAGCGAGAAGCAAGTTTACAAGTCTCTATCCTCATTTTGCATCGATGCTGCGATTTCAGCAAACTTTGACATATAATCTTGACTCGACTCACTGATTACCGACATTGAGTCCTTGAATGGATACAAAAGTTTATTTTTATAATTATGTATTTGGTTTGATGAACGAGCAAGATACTTACAACATCGCGATTCATTTCGTCTAGATGACCGAGAAAACTGCTTAGCGAGAAATCGCTGAGATTCTCTTCTAACCACTTGGGATCGGATGGTGAGTCCCGGATTAAGCGCATTGGGCTCATTGGCGGTATGCTGCACAAGTCACCTGTTGAGGAATTATGCGAAATTTAAAAATGAATCAAACAAATATGTTACTAGTCATACTACTATCATCCAGGCATTGTACAGGGGCAGGTGAAGGCAACGAAATCTCCATTAATTCCTGTATGCCGGGATCTTCATCCATATTGACGATTTTCGCAATACCATTTTCATCAATATCACTGCCGTTGTTACTGCTAGAGGAAAATATTTCATCTTTTGTACTTAAGATAATACCGATGGATTTCGGCACTCCGTTTTGCTCGATATTTTCGGTAGTCGTGCAGGTGGTGCTAGACTCATCATTTTGGCTTAACACTTTGAACGGCCTGCTATCCGCCGAATTCGATGCAATGAGGCTCAACTGCTGAGCAGATTCTTCAATTTTAGGCTCTTCTGCCGAAATAGCAACAACTTCCTTTTCGACATCTCCGCCTGGCTTCTGATTTTTGTCACTTGCATCACTGCTTTCAGCGTTACCGTTGACCCACGGTGGCAATGTGATTTTCGGTGTTTCTACGACTTTTCTTAAGTGAACTTCCGGCGTCAGCAAATCGTAGGATTGATTCATGCCGGGTTGGACGGGTAGTAGCCGTTGCACAACTACCTGCTTGGATGACATATTTCGTCCTTTCATCATTAACCTTGCGTGATTGTATCGAAATCCCTGTAAAGAAAATGTGATACATGTCATTTCATAGTCACTTGGGACGTAGAGGGAGTTACATTTTGACTCAGCCTGTAGTTCTCCATTGACAAGCCTGGCCGACGAAATGGGGCTGTCGGTTGTCTAAAAACGCAGTCATTTTTCGAAGTTGTATAAGTTTTATTCGAAACAAAAGTTTTTGCAGTCGACTCTCCGTCTGTTTTCTAAAATGAAAAAAAATTATTTAACTTAACATTTCTTTTAAAGCTGTCGGTGTAGAATACTTTTTTGGCGCCCTTTTCACAAACATGTCCACAGCCACAAGGTTTTCTTTTCACCCGTTCAGTCAAGCTCGCCAACAGCAACAGATGTCTTAATTTGTTGCTGATATGACTTGAGCTAACAACCTTGAGAGAGTCTTTATTTACACTATTTATGTTATAGGGTACAGTCGATTTTTTTGCTTGCCGCTCAACATCCCTTTCAAGCCAATAGTATTCAAATGTAATTTTCGAATCGTGTCCAAAAGTTATGTATAAATCGCCTACGCTAATATCACTGGCATTCAGTATTGTCCATCCTTTACGTATTTTCCTTTCCGTCTCCTCATCCAGTAGCGGTTTCATATTTACAACACATCCGTGGTTTCTTTTTTTGTGCCCTGCGCACTTAGCGTCCTTTTTTCGATGTTTCACATCTGAGGAACTTTTGGGTACCGTTTCCGAACTACTCTCCTCTGGTTTCTGAGGCATGCAAACGCCTACTGCATTATCACTGTTATTGATGAGCAATTCGAGTTTTTTGGTGCATTCTGAGTCACTGATTTCTTGAAAATCAAGACAAGGCATATTGCCGTCGTACAGGAGTAGTTCATGTAAATCATCAGCATTCGAGTGATTCGAGTTCGTGATTTCGTTCAACTCGGCTTTCTGTTCCTTCGCTTCATCTTTGAAATTATTCTCTGCAGCAACAGCATTTGGTTCCAGATTTATCTCGACGGGTTTCAAGTCTAACTTCGAGTCTGGTTCGGATTTTGCTTTTTTTGCTTCCGGGCTCTTTTTCTCGCAACTGCTATCCGACCTCTGCCGCTTGTTCCACAAACTTTCCCCACGTACCTTTACTCCTATCTTCTGTTCGTACGCGTTGAGGCATATATTGAAACTACTTAAAAACTCAGTGATACTGAGGAGTGGTCGATGAATCACGGCATCGGTTGCTGGACAAAGGCATATCAATGGTTCATTGATATTCGATTCATCTGTTTCGTTGCCAGTTTTCACTTCAGATTTGGAGTGTTGATTGTTCTTTACCATAGCCAAAGACTGAAGCGCCTGAAAAATTATGAAAACAATGAAATTCTTAGTCGAAAAATTGAGTTTCTTGATGGAGATCTACCAGTTTAGTCTCTTCATTACGCCACTTGTACTGAAAGGTCTTTATTAAGTTTGTCAGCTTCTTTTGCAATGGAACGATTGCTTGAACTAAAGGATTTTGTGCAATGGTTTGGACTCTCGCCCAAGCGTCCATGTTTGCCGGTTTCAAACATACTTCAATTTTAGCCGGTAGATTGATATCCTCTTGCCAATCTGAAATGTATTCAAAATAAATCGCTCGAAATTAGAGCAAATTTAAATATATTGAAACAACCGTCCAGTTGATTTAATTTCCTCAGAGCTTTGCATGGTGGCGTTTTTATCCTGATATTTTTCCCTTTACTCCGCACCGTCACGTGACCTTTGTACACTAAATCTTTCATTTTCATGCAATTCTTCTCGGAAACAAAGGCAAGCTTTCGCCGCATTTCACCATAATTGATCAGTGCGTACAGTTCTTGAGCAGGTTTCTTTACATCTGAATTGAATGAATGTCAAAATGAGATTTATCGCAATAATTTTGCACGTTAAAATAAAATTTACCGTCGGAAAACTTTAAATATTTTACGATTTTATGATATGTTGTGTAATACATTTGTCGAGCTTGATCTTTCGTTTTGAATGATTGGTCCGCAGCACTTTTACGTTTGCTTTTCGAGTTTACAAAGTTCGCAATCGCTTCAAAGTCCTTTCCAAACTCATTGAGGGCATCGAAAAACATGTTTTTTTCGAAATTCGACCAAATCACTTTGGGCGGTCGTGTTTGCGATGGTGTCCGTTGTAAGCCCTTATCATTTGCTCCATCTGGAATACAAAAGCTAGTTTATGCAAATTTCTTTTCGAACAATTGTGATATAGACTGAAATTTACCTTTTTTATCAGTCGGCGGTGGAGTCAACGGACGAATCGAGTCCTGTTTCATTTTCTGTATAACCCGGGCACTAGTTCGAAGTCCCGGGTTGTTAATTGTCGTCACAGAGCCTAAAAGCTCTTGGTCAGAATTTATGTTCTATGAAAAAAGAGTGAGATATTTAATTTTGTGATTTAGTTGATACGAGAGCTAAAATACTACATACATCATATTTTGACTTGTCATCGTTTGGTTTCTTTTTGACTACATTTTCGTCGTTTTTCTTCTCAACCGTTTCCACTTCGTTTTCTTCCATATTTGAGGGCTTTCAATTTTATTTGAGTAATGTCATTTCCTGTGGAAGAAAATACGAAAACACTTATCATACATCTTCTAGCTCATCAGGATAATAGAATAGGGCTGGTATTTATGCGGCTTTGATTAAGTTTTTAATTTGGGCCCATTTGCCACACCTCGCTGGCTAATTAGAGTTGGCATGTGTCCACCCCGCTAAATTGAATCTCTTGACAACTGTGCTAACTCCTGAAAATTTCTGGAATTTAGAATGTTGATGCGTTTATTAGTTAGGGCCGGACGCTCGGAAAGTGTATGCTCTATGGTGTCCTCTTCTGTCTCGTATCTTTTGCATATGTTGCTGGATGTCAGACCTCATCTAATCGCACGAGATGGTGAAGGCAATGCCCTGTGAGTAGTTTCCTGCTTTTGCTTGAATTGAGTGTTGATCATAATGTCTTGGTTACCCTACAGTCCATCCTGTTTTCTCATTGGGACTTTAATGTAGCTTATACGGCTGTATCTAGATTACTTGTTGAGTCAGCAAGTGTCAACTCGTCATCCTTTTCTATTCCAACGCCATCATTATGCCACGGCACCTACATAATCCGGATAGGAGTATGCCTCGCCTTTTTATCAAAAGCCACTCTGAACAAGTTAACGTAAGACCCAGAAACGAGAATGGCTTGACCAACTCTCATTCGAATGGCACATATTTAGTTTTAAATTTACGTTTGCAAAAAAGAGATGGAGCCTACCAAGCGATATCTGAGACACATCAGAAATAGGAATATTAAAAAGCAGAGGTCGTAGACGACTCCAGAAATTGCGAATACTCTTTTAGATAAGAGGCCTTTAAACTTTACAAGATAAGACTGGAGCCAATTAAGAAGGCATCCGGACGTATCGAAGTTGAGAATTGTCTGTACCAGAGTTTGATGGTCTACCCGTATAGACCGTGCGTGTAGATCGCGCAAACTGGGCTTCCTTTTTCCATTTAACAGAGCACGTCAGAAACTAGGAAAATAAGATAGGTGGAAGTCGATGTACCCCAACGAAATCCATGTTGTTGCTTATTAAGAGGAGGACCGATAATAAGAGTAAGTTTGCCTCATACTAGCTTCTCAAAGAGTTTGGGGATAACAAATAGAATAGATATCCAACGTTAGTTTTGAGAATAGCCGTAAGGTTTGAGGATTTCTAGAAATCCTGGAAAACACGAAGAGACAGGAATTTATTGAAATTCAAGTGGAAAGGTGCGATCAATTGGACTGCACATTGAACTACGAAGAAAGGAGAAACCAAATCAGAGACCGGTCTTTGCCGGTCTTTAGTTAATGAATAGCTTCAATAGAAGTGTCTTGTGTCAGGACCATTCCACCGAGAAGAGATTTGGCGGTTGGTTCAGCAGACATAGTTGTATAGAGTCTTAAATTAAGTACTTCCCATTTTTAAATTTAAATAAAACAAAGTGTGTGTGTGTGAGATATCATCGATATTTTTTATTCGCTTGAAAGTCCTATCGATGTCATTAGGTACGGAATATTACATCGTTCATTACATCTCTGGGAGGCGCGCATCCGAAATGTCCGATTTCCCATGACTTTGGCGCATAAATCAGGCTAAATTTCACCGATGGCATGGATTATGTTGACTTTGAGGACCGCTGTGGTTTGTGGCTTATTCGCATAGACCTGCGACTTAAGAAAACTCCACATGAAAAAGTATAACGGGGTCAAATCGCACGATCTCTGTGGCCAGTTCACATCACCTCTACGTGAGATGTCCATGCCCTCAAATCGCCCGTGCAGAATGCTGTATGGCACGTAGCGCCGTCATGTTCAAACCACATGTTATTGGTGTCCATACCATCCAATTCAGGCCAAAAGAAGTTGGTGGTCATCGACCTGTAGCGCTTGCCGTTGATGGCCTGGTCAACGTCGTTCTCAAAGAATGGACCGATGACGCCACCAGCCCAAAATCCACACCAAACAGTGCCTTTTTTGGGTGCATTGTACGCTCATGGATCTCATGTGGAGTGGTATCGTCCCAAATTCGAATATTTTGTTTGTTGACATACTCATTCATCCAGAAATGGGCGAACCGCGCGGAATGTTGCCCGAACAGAACACCCATTTTGATAAAACAATTTTATCATTTGCACGTATAGTTGAACGCTATATTCGTCCATGGTGATTTGGCAAAATAGACTGAATAAATGGCAATAAATTTAACAGATGTAGCTTCAACAATATGGCTACTATCAACTGTCAAAGTTCGAAAGTTCCTATTGGAAGACCCTATATTAGGAATTTTAGGCTAGCAAAGAGTATTTTGAAAATGTCCAGGGAATAAGTTGCATATGACTTACGGGCAGGAAGAAACAATGTTACCTCGGAACATAGAACAATGATAGCCAGTGGTTTTACGCTTTAAATTGTCGAAATCGAAGAACTTTGTTGAGCCAGCATCATACGTTGCCCGGCATTTCGTAAGAAAACGAGATGGTCCCACTTATTTGAACCGTACTACATGGCTGAGCTTCTTGCACTTGTTGTTGATGAGCATGCGCTCTTGAAGATTGATTGAACAAGGAGCATAAGCCCCAGAATGCACCAGTGATACTTATGTAAAATATGCTTTGCAGTCTTGTTACTTCCTTGATTTTGGTCTTGTTCTCGTTGTGACACGATCGCCAAATGCACTAAAATTGAATTAGCTCCACATGTGAATATGTGGTAACCGACCCGCGACTTAAGATCACAAGTATTGAAGTAGCCAGATCGGTACGCGAAAAGTGCTCCGCGAGCGTTTTTCAATTCCACCAATTATGCACTTCATATTAGCCTCCTTTCAGTTTAGTTTCCTGTCTAGTACAAGATCCAATGTTGAAAAAATCAATTATAAGAAAGATCCCAAAAGCAGGAAAAATCTGACTTACTTCGAAGAGCGTGTAAGAAGACTTGAAGTAGCTTGGAAGGCATTTAAAGAGAAATATGCAGTGCTGCGATCAATGGAAGAATGACACGACCATTAGTACTTTGCCAAGAAGGTGAGCGAATATATTGCCTGATTATATAAAATATACAACGGCGCATTTCACGGAACAAATCCGAATAAAAAGCGACGTTTATCCATCAATTTTTTCTCCGATTCGTCGCCAGCACATACAATTCGATGTTTTAAAAAGATTAATAGCACGGCTAAATTTCATTTGTATCCATTAAGTCAGATACAGTAAAGAGGATGTGGGTGCCAATTGAAAATGTTATCCTAAATATCAATGAACTGAGCAACGACATATGCCAATGTGGGTGTGACAATCCGAGATTTATACAATGGGAAGACCAAGTCTAGGCTACACTTATCATGTTGAATGATAACTTACAGTCTATGTCGCTAAATAATATGCAGGTAAAACTTCCAACAACAACTTCCATTAAATCCGAAATTTTAATGCCAATACGAGGGTTCATTGAATGGTAGACGAAAACATAAAATGTGATATGAATAGTTATATGTCACTGAAAATAAAGCGTGCGTCACAACTTTTTCAACACATAGTTTGCAGTATATTTCAGTTTACTTGGATATGCATTTCATTTCATTGTTACGATTAACCATAAAGGATGAGATAGTAAAGAATGTGGTAGAAAAGGAAAATGGTTAGGGAATAAGTTTGATATCAAGTATTTTAAGAGAGTTGGAAGCTTCAAATGAATTATCACAAGTGAAAAAAGAGTACAAACTTATGCTGCTTAGAATTTAAAACATCCTTCTTCAATCCAACCCAAGAAAACAAAAGGTTTTTACATTACAACTAATTCTTCCATACAACTCGTTCCGGGCCTAGAGTTGACGTAGGTATAGAGTACATTTAAAATCAATGGAAATGTGGAATGATCAGTTCCGCGCTTAAATCAGCCCCTGATTCGATCAAGGTACCTACTCACAGTTAGATTAACTCAAAGTCCGGCATGTGATTATAGTTGTCTTCCAAGATAAAGTATTAACTTGAAATTACTGAGACTTCAATAAATATTGTTCCTAAATAAGGGTTTCATGAAGAAAATGACATCCTCTTACCTTCTTAATAATAAAATGTGGTTAGTGTAAATAATCTCCTAACTTTATAGTTGATAAATGGGAACTTCACTTTGCAGTGTATGTGAAAGAGTACTGCAATGAGGCAATACATCAGCATAAAATCTACTTGTAATCGATTACCTGCATGGCAGCAAGTTGCCATTAGAGGTGTGACTTGTTTTGAAGTTCAATCTTCGGCATAATTTGAATTGGTCAGGGAAATTTGACAATATTTCATTTGAAAATCTTTGTTTACGCACAACGAACATTGTTCTAATGCAAGGATCGCAAGAGTTCTATCTTTTCAGTAAGCCCATTAAAATTTCTAGAGCACTTCTACGCCATTGTAGTTTCACGGTTTAAAGCGAAATTTTACGGACGGAAACCAGGCCTCTCTCCGTATTATGATAGAAAATATTCTAATTTTCTAAAAGGACTTTATCAATACTATTATTGAGAAACATTTTCGTAGTCCATAATTACTATTCCCTATTCGCAAAAAGGATTTCCGTATATTACGTCTCCATCCATGACGGTCGCAGTTTGTCGGCCGCCAAAAGCAAAACTGCAGTGATTATGTCACTCATTCGTTTCATATTTTGCTCTTGTTACTGGTATTATTTTCATATTCTATACATTTTCGAATAATCGCTTCTTCTACAAACAATTCACTGACCTCAATTAACAGATTCTCGAATTTATTTCAATTGAAGAAAACAATAAAAATATTCGCCACCTAAAATGGCGAATCACTTTTCGGATCTCACTTGGTGAACACACATTTTCAATTCAATTTTCTCACCTTGAACCTATTGCTAGTGATGTGATTGTTATAAGCAACTTAATTCTTTAACTTTTAACTTGATTCGGTAACATTTCCAATAGGCAAATTAGAAATTACTCGGGATAACTTGGCAGAAATTGTAACATTTGACGTACCCGCGCACCGCAATATTCTTCAGTTTACAAAACAGACGAATTCTTTGGATGTTGACGACCGACGACAGGTCACGAACGAGGACGGAATTGCCAGCAAAAGAATTTTCAGTAAACTGTTGCTGTTGCGTGGTAAGTTGGAAGACGTTAGATTTTAGTTTCGAATTGAAAATGTTAGAACTGAAATTTCTTTGGGAAAATAGTTTTATTTTAAGTATTGTAAACTGCGTTGAATTTCCAAAAAGATGGCGCAACGTATTAAACAGCCGAATACTTTAAATCGGTATATGCAAAAGCAGCATAACTGAAAATAAACTTATGGGGAAAATTAGCATATGTAATTTTAATTTTATTATTTCTACAAATAAATAAATTACAATATAATCAAACCGGCAAAAATAGTTAACAAAAAACAGCATTCCTGAGTTAACAAATTTATCGGCATTCTTGAAAATATTTTTCCTGTTTCGAAAATATGGTTTAATACACCTAAAAAGAATTAAAAACAAAAAGATAGAGAAAACCGAATCGAGCTGAATGTAATATAGACAATGGGACCACGTTCTGAATAGAAATTACCAATATTGCTATAAAAGCAACATTCTAGCTAATAAGCGAATAAAAAAAGAGATTTCTAAAACTGATATCAAAACATTTCTACAAAAATTATGGTTTAACTGAATATAAAGTGGATCTAATAAATCTGAATCAGGTGCTTTCGAAGTTGTCCTTTTGAAAAAAGTAGACGAGTTGGTTGCTTTTATTGAAACGGATGGAACATTTCTCGAAACAATGGAAAATCGATTCCAATGCATCGATTTTCGCTTGTGCAACGTCCTTAAGGTATTGATATTGTAAGGACTAGAGTTGCATTTGCAGAGGTTTTTGCTTACTGCAGAGAGTTGAGCATCTAAAATTTCAGTCATCATGGTTATTGAACTTCCTAGTCCCTTACGGTTTCAGCCTGGATTTAGGAAAAAGGATGATCAAGTGGAAAAACATGGAAATACCGTTCGTAAACAAAATGAATCGGAACTACCAGCTGAAAATCGTCATCTGCGAAAATAAAAAAGGACCAACGTTTTCGGAATAATTATACTGGCCAGATTTGATAATAATCCTGGGGGCCACCAATTCTTCATTATTGAGTCAACCCGAACTTCACCACTTAGCAGGCTTAGGCTGGAAAGAAGCCTAAGCAAAATCATAGAAGGAAATTATGCTGAATTTAGCGGAGTAGAGGAGAAAAATTAAAGAAAAAAAAGTATGCCATCCAGTTTCTTTCAATCATTTTTTTGTGATTGAAAAAAACTTGTTTGTATGCTGCAGACATGCATTCTGAACACAAAAATGTACATAACAGCAACATAGGCAACATAGGCAACATAGTAAACATAATGCTACGGTTCTCAGCACTACGCAATGGACAATACCAACAAGGAGCTCAGCTAATTGGATGTTATGCTGATATCTTTCAGAATCGAGGCGAATATTATGGAAGAACTAATTTGGCTACGCGTTGAATCGATAAGGCGAGTTCATCATCGAATCGATAGTCTCTTAATGCTTACCACTTGTTGAGATCGCTGAAATTATACAGGACATGCAAAAACAAGGGATCTAAACGAAGGATGGTAGTACACGGGGTTATGTTGACTATTGACAGTTGAACGACGTTTCGTCCCCTTACCAAGAACGGACGCATACTGTTTTCAACGTGGGATTTGAAGAACGGATACCGGTAGGTTGAATCGAGAAAAATGATCGTGAAAAGGCAGCCCTTTGTGTAGGAACTGGGTTCCAGCAGTTTGTTTTGATGCCATTTGGGCTTATACTCCCAAAAGATTTGAACGACTTAAAACAACCTTTCATGTAGGCGGCCCGGAAAAAAACCAAAATTAACCAAAGTTATGGGCAAACGAAGACTATATTGGGCGAAAATACACAGCAGGTACGGGAGTGAATACTGGAATAAGGTAAATTCCTTTGCTTAGCATATCTCATTTCATATGTCATAGGAAGAGACAGCCTTACGAATTATTTAACTTTTCTAAAACTAATTTTCTCCTAGGTTATCTTTAGTGACGAATGCAGGCTGGAAGCGGTTACGGAGAGTAAAAAATTCGTTCAAAGGAGGCGCCACGAGAAATATTCAGAAGATTGTGTTGTTCGGGCAGTTAAACATCTGCCCTCAGTGATGATTTGGAGCTGCATTAAAGCTGAAGATCCAGGCCCAATCTATTATGTTGAGGGAACAATGCGCTCTAATCAGTATATAGACGTGCTGAGGGATGTTCTCCTGCCATATTTGGATACCTTCGAACATCTTAAGGAGGAATACATCTTCATGCAAGACGGTGCTCCATGCCAACTATCGAGAGCTAGCATGAATTGTTTAAGTTCCCTAGAATTGGAGGTTTTACCTTGGCCTGGCAATTCACCTGATTTCAATCCCATTGAGAATTGCTGGGTCTATTTAAAATCAAAGGTGTATAGCCGGATAAACAATACAATCGCTGCATTGAAGAAAAATATCGAAGAAGAGTGGAAAAACAACGATGGAATTTGACAAATGATAAACAAATGTGAAGAAAGCATTCATAGTAGAATACAAGCAGCAATACAGGCCAAAAGAGGAATCACAAAATATTAAAATTCAATCAAACTTTATTTTTTTATTATTAAATCAACCATGTACCAATAAATATATGTTACTGCAAAATAAAAACAATTGAATTTCTTCTGCTTTATTTAAGGAAAAGCTAAATTTTCTAAAATTTGCTGATCGGTCATAACTCAATGGCGGGATACTGTAGTCGCTTCAGGAGAACACAGCTTTCTTACGCTACAATTATTTAAAAACTTTAATGAGCCAAGATCGATTAGTAGGTATTCAAATTCAATCAAACAGTTTGCAAAACACAATTTAATTTGTTTAGTTTTCGTATCGAAGTCCCCGCCTAGTTTGTTCGTTCATTGAAAATGAGTTCTTATTGATTCTGCAAAGTTAGTTTTTGTTCAGGAAATTCATTTAAAAAATATTATCAATGACAATGGGAATAATTTTGCTCATAAACGGCAGCGCACGATTACGAACGAGCAAAATCCTTTGGCCAACATTAAATACTTAATAAAGTTATACATACGAAAGCAAGTTAATAAGAAGAATAAATGATATATTTTACTTATGATGACTAGGGAAACAATTAATACTTTTTTTTTTGTTTTCTAATGACAGGAGATTCTTCATTATTCATATCTTTTTTGCATTGATATCTTTTTTGCATTTATATCTTTTTTTTGTATTTATATCTTTTTTGTATTTATATCTTTTTTGTTTTATTATATAGCCACAGAAAATACAATTTCTGATGCATTAATTAAAAATTAATCGGTTTCCATAGCTATTGAAATAAAACGAATGCTGACTTACATTGTTGCATCTGTATCCTCTTATTAATCTTTTTTCCGGATGATTTGGCTGAAATGTGTACATTGCAATGATTTACTGTAATGTGAAGCTTTTTAGTTTCATCAAATATACAATAAATTTCTACACGGTTTGAACCAAACTCAAGATAATAGTTTTATCGTGTGAATTTTATCAGGAATTTTAAATCATGGTTTCAATAAATTCACTGAATAGCCGTTAATCAATGATATCAATTATATGAAAATGTATTGTTCTGTCGATGAACGAGATAGAAAGAGCTATACGATTTGGTGCCCTAGAAAAATAATCTTTTTCATAAATACCAAAGTATTAAATCAAATTTTTGGTGAAGTTCGTGGAAATCGATTTAAAATGGTATACTTTTGTACACTTTATGGTAAATACATCACTATTGAATTAATTATTGTTTATTTCTCTCAACCATAAACTCAAACCGATATTTACCAACTGAATTGTAATATGTATATCGACAGCATTAATTGCAGGTTCAACCAAAATCCAAATTGGATGCCAAGAATCCCACATAATGTCCATCGTCCATTTGACTTCATCCATCATATGCTACTTGATCATTTATGGTCGTACTAGCCTAAACTCGTTGCACTATACACCGTACTTACTTATCATCCGGTAGATACATAAGATTTAGCAAATATCCACTTCGACTTCAGATACTTAACCGTATACCTAGGAAACTCTCAATAGTGTCGCTCATCGCGATTATGCCAGCTTATTCGACCGTAATCTTAGTTAGTGTCCCTGGACTTGCAGCATACGTAGGACAACGTACGAAGTCTGTAGTCAAGCAACCACCACTTGCATGCACATGAAGCTTGCTTTGAATCAATCATCTTGCAAGAAGCTTGCTTTGAATCGACTGTTGTCCTGACGGTGACAATGAACACTGGTTTTCGATGAACAATTGACGTGATTAAATTCTGATCTGTCATAATCAACATACAACTCTGTTGATAGGATCATTCAACGGCAGTGTTACTTTAATTGAGCTTGTGTATATGAAACAAACTGTTACAAAACTGAAAATTATGCAGGTAGTGTATCAGTAAAATCAATGCTGAGTGAATGCATTCCATTTATATCATATTTCTGAAAAGAGCATGAAAAAAACCATCAATTGTCTATACTCTTATACAGGTTTTATATAGTTTTAATAGGGGATGCTCGTCGAGGAACACACTTCGTGCCGTAAATGAAGTGATTTGCACTCTGGAGAGATGCATACTGTAGTCGCAACAGGGAACATCAAATTTATAGAATATGGAGCGAGTGAATCTGCCTTGCACCGACTCAACCGCATCAACGAAACACATAAATTAGACACACCAAACTTTTGCAACAATATTTCAGGATACGACGAACGAAAGAGAAAAGCAGATGCAAAGAATGGAACCAGAAAATGCGAGGTCCTGGCAGTGAAAAGCAATACATGCTGGGCGCATATCAGCTAGAATCGAAGCTATCAACAGTGAAGAGAACCGAGAACAGAATAGGAGAATAGGAGAACAAGGACAAATGTTTTGTTGGTAAAGGATATTTGATGACACTTTGTAACATTAAGAGGGAGAAAATTCTCAGCGCACAAGCTAACTGAAAATCTCAAGTCAATTTGCAATAGAGAACAGGTGTCAGCGGATTGAATTGATTGAAAGGCAGGATGAGTTAAGGAGAGGCGGAAGATTGTTAATAAACAGAAGGAACAATACAGGACTAAGAATATATCCTTGCTTAAGTTTTCGGAAAGAATAATTGACTACCATATTGAAAGATCAATCGATCCTATGTTTATAACAAAGGTAAGTCTGTTGAGACTGCTCTTCACGTCCTTATTGAGTAAGTTGAGAAATCTCTTGCTCTTAAGGAATAAAGGCTTGCCGCCTTCTTGGACATCGAGGAGGCCTTCAATAACTTAAAGTCTAACGCAATTGTTGAGGCACTCTTGGGGCTGCATGTGGATGAGCGGCTGATTGCTTTTATTGTGCAGCTTATCAAAAGTAGAGTGGTAATCTCTTCCCTGGGGAATGCCAGCGTAAGACGAGGAGTCAGTACGGGCATACCTCACGGTGGAGTCCTCTCTCCCCTGCTGTGGAACATCACGGTCAATACTCTTCTAATGAGGCTGGACCGTGCCGGGTGCAAAGTGATTACTTATGCGGATGACATAGCTGTAGCAGTGTCGGGAAAGTATTTACCTACGCTATCGGAGAGGCTAAATCACTCGCTTGACATACTTTCACATTGGAGTCATGAGTGCGGCTTGAATCCTAGTAAAACGGAGCTAGTGCTATTTACAATGAAATACAAAGTTCCTTGTTTTGAGTTACCCAAATTCAATGGGGTCCCCATTGACCTAAGCCAGAGGGTCAAGTACTTAGTCCTTATCTTTGACTCGAAGTCAATGACAATGTAGCATAAAGAGCTCGGAAGGCTTTCAACGCACTTTGCTGCTGTAAAAGAGCCATAGGGGCAAATTGGGATTACAGCCTCGTACTGTTGATTGGCTTTTTACTGCTGTGGTTGAGCCAAATCTGTTATTAGCTTGAAAAAGTGCGGAGGATGGCTGCACTAATTTTAACTGGTGCACTCCGCTCCACCCATACTAAGACACTTTTTGTGCTGCTACTTTGACTGCCAACCAATCTACTAATCTCGCAGCAAACTTTATCTCAGCATGGAATAGAACAGAGTTCGTTCATGCGAGGATTTTGGCCGAGCGATTACCCGCACCATCGGGTGTTGACTACATCGCTCCGCAATGCCTACTGGATTTGGAGTTCACAACTTGCATTCCTGGTAGGGATGAATGGTGTGATGGCATCACCCTCGAAAGCTAAACAATAGTATCGAGAGTGGAGTATACTCAGATGAGCTAAATCTCAAGCTGTCCCTCCGTCAACTAGATCACTGTAGTGCCTTTCAGGCGGAGGTTGCGGCTATTTATCAGGCAATCGACCGGCTTCTGTGTAATTGAATTTTCAGGGTCAATATTGGTATTTTTTCAGATCGATAAATCCGTTACTGGTCCTTGTAAAGTGTCCATTATTTTTGCTGAATGCCGTTCATGTTTTAGAGAGATATCGAGACATTCGGTTGGAACCTTGCTACCGGAGGTCTCTTGCTCCTTTTCAATAGGTATACCGATGACATCGGTCAAATTGGTCATCAGCCAAAAATATCTTGAGGACGCTAGGAAGTCCTGGCCAGATGAATCATGTTGTGCGATAACAAGGCAGTCCTGGGTATCCATGGATGCGCATCGCACTAGGCTGCTTTTAGGCTTAACTTAAAGCGCAATGTGTTGCACTGTGGGCGTTCTTATGGGCCACTGCCTCATAAGGTGGCATACGCAACGATCGGGCGTAGAGTTTAACGATTCCTGTCGGGGTTGCAGCTCTGAAGACGAGGAGAAATCCATCCTCCATCTCATGTGCCAGTGCCCGGCTTTGACAAGGGGAAGGTTGGCGGCACTTGGTGCACTCTTTTTCTCAAACCTGACCGAACTGTGCCAGGTCAATTTAAAAGGGATAGTCCGGTTTGTCTAGGGAAGCAGATGGTTTCCCAATTTCAGTGAGTAAGTATTGGTGAACGACAATAAGTTTGATATTGTAGACTTATCTTTGATGAAACCATGTTGGTCATTGGCTAACCACGGCTGGGTAAAAGAATACACTCCATCCTAAACTACTCTTTCGAGGAACTTATTAAAAGAGGGTAAAAGGCAAGAAATAGTCAGCTTCGTAGATGAGGAATTTGTTCGCAGATTTCCACAGTGAAGGAAAAGTACTGGATGAAAAGCTAAGAGTGAACATTAGTGCCAGAGATACACGTAGGAAAAACAAGAAAGTGATATGGCAAAAATATTTGGAATATCATTAGAATCAAAGCTATTCCAACAGATTTGTACGAAATAAAGACAGAGTACAAGTGGTGAGAAAAATTAACTAAGGCGGTGACGGATTATCACGGCAAGTGAAAGAACAGAAGAATTAAGCTTCTTGTGTGGAGGAGGCAGATATACAGTGAAGCCCCATAACAAAAGAAATACGAGATGAAGTTTTTAGGCAGTTGACGGCCTTCTTGGCAGTAGTATGTAGATTTTGATACTAGAGAATGGAAAGGAGGTTGAAAAAAATCGGGACGCACGTGTGGAAAAAGGGAGGTAGTCTAACAAATGAAAGACAAAGAAAGATTAGTGAGGATAGGAACGAAAATTCTATTGTTGGCATTGAGTACATTAGTGAGATGGAAGAGTGGAAAGAAGGAAGGATACTATTTAGATACTACTTCGAGATAAAATTTTTAAATAAATCATGTTCCAATCTATTAAAATATCCCCACTTAAAGAAAGGATGCAGAATGGTAACGGCCATTGAGGTAAGACGAGAACTATTCGGATAAAAATTGAGGACACAAGTGACACTGAGAACGGGGAAAGAGAAATATGGACATATGCATATTCAAAATAAGAAGAGGGAATGAAGTCACTACAGATAGTTTAATTTAAAGACTTAAACACGCCTATAAGAATACCAGTTTAACAACAATTATAACACTTCCTAACGTAAATTCAATTACTGCGAAAAAGAGTATGAAGCTGTAAAATATCGTCGCTGTTTCCATGTTTCTGTGAGAGAAATAATGCCATCAGACGTGGCTATAGTGGAAAGCTTGATAGAAGATTTCAAGCAAACGGTTTAAGTTCTGCCTCTCTTCGATGACTTTATTGATTTCACCTTCGTTAACAAGATTCAATAATTTAACTTTACTCAAAGGGAGCGTATAAGTAACAATGTGCGTCCATTTACGATAGTGCCAGAGAAGCGTCTGAGCTGATGGGCTGCTTAAGACGAAATGATATCTCAGCATGGTGATGGTGGCCTGAGTGCGGGAGCTTTTGGTAACATTGCTATCATGTTACCTAAACTTGCGGGTCCTAAGGTGTTGTAGATTACCCGAAGAAGAGGGAGCTGAAATTAGGTAAAGAGTTCTAGCGTGCAGTAGTCTATTGAAGAAGCATTGTTATTGGCTAGCTATAGAGCGGAAAAAAACAAAATGTGGCAAACTTTTTGCGATGAAGTAGATCGGGATTAATGGGTCCGAGGCTACAAAGTAGTATCCGGTAGGATCGGCCACATGGGCCCTGATCCACCGTTGGAGCTGGATGTCCTGAGGAACATTGTAGATTTGCTGTTTCCAACAGACGCCGTGGGTGGACTGTGTCCACCAGGAAGATATCCGTCCCTGTGCTCCCTGAAAAAGAGCTGAACGGTGTGGTCACCAGAATAAAGAACCGAAAAGTCCTTGGCCTGAACAATATCCATGCAGTAGTTCTGAAAGCAGTGGTGGGGAGATACCCGTCAAGATTGCTACGCATATATAATGCGTTTTTGTAAGTGGGTGTCTTCCCGTCATGTTGGACAGTGGCACGACTTGCTGTCATCGCAAATGAAAGGGAGACCCTAAAACACCATTAGCGTACAGTCTGTGTCTGCATCGTTGATACTGCGGGGAAACTTCTAGAAGGGTTTCTGAAGCCTCGGCCAATCACGGCTATATGAAAAGCTGTCGACCTCTTGAAAAATCAAAATAGGTTCCGTATTGGCGGAACTAGGATAGTGACCGTTCTGCGTATATGAGCACAACGAATTGCAAGCAGCTACAGAACAGTCTCAGGAAAGGCCTTGTTAGTCATACCGGGGGTAATCACAACTGACCTATTATAACAGAGCAGTAGCGGGGAGGAAAATAGTAGCTGCTCAAACACGAATGCTTGAGCTTTGGAGCACTGTGCTACGAACTCGAAGGCGGCTTGGATGATTAGGCTTACTCGGATTAGGCTTACAGTTTCTATCGAGTCATAGTTACTTCAGGAAATACCTTCACAGAATGGGGAAAGTCAGGACGGAGTTCTGTAAGTATTATGTTTATACCTTTACAATTGCGTCCGCTTTAGAATGGATCGACACACGTTTTTCTCTGCAATTGACCCTGCGATACCGGAGACAATCGTATAGATGATGCTATGCTCAAATGAAGTCTGGTATTAACTTGTGTGGAGTTGGTATTGCGCTTGATAAAAAGGGGAAAGATGGAGAAACTGAAAACTATTTAGTACTTCCACAAAATAATGCTATTTGAATGTATTTAATTGATATTTGAGGAAGGAGAATAAAAACAAACAATCCGATAATAGAATGGAACTCAAATTCAACAGATACGACCAAAACTACAATTTAACCAAACTTGTCGGAGTAGCGACAATATACTTTAGTTATTATATTAATTGCATGAAGCAATAAAATATTTTGTTCTTCTTATTAAGATTAGAGAGAGATTTCCAAGTAGATGAAGAAAAAGTCCCTTATTGTTGAATGGTGATTTTTCCTTTATCATTTCATACTTCAATTCACAATTAAAAATCCTTAAATGCATAATTCATAGTTCAATTTATAAGCAAACACTAAGTTTATATTTCTTTTCGAAGGGGTTATACTGTAAAAGTTTAATCATAGAACTTTGGATGATTTTAATTTATTTTTGATACTTAATTTAATAAGATCAACTTTATCGTGTAGCTTAAAAATAGATTTACTCCAATTAAGCTCAATTTTGACAGCCACACATCAAATAATAAGTGTCACTCCGCTCAACACAAAACTAGGTAAGATACACAGGTAAGATACAACTTCATATTCGACTCAGAATTACAGTTACATAAATACATGTTTCATACGTAATATACGTATAATTTATTATGGTAAAATAATAGCAAGGACGAGAAATATTGTTAAAATTATTGCGGACCACATGATCAAACACATTTTAAGCTGAAATATAAAAAATATTAATATTAATGAAAATAACGGACCTAATGATAATCACAGTTATTATACCTTCATTGTTTTCTTCTTTAAAGTGTTAGCCTTGTCTAAGTTAACAGCACCTTTGTCAACATGAACTGACGCTTGTTGAGCGTGAAATTCCACCATTTGGATACGATCGTTCTAAGAAAATTAGGAACATATTGATATACACGAAACCAAACTAATACCGTCTTACCTGCTCCAGAACTAAATTCTGAATGCGTATGAAAAGCGAATGGACCTCCTTGATTGAATTCTCCAGCTTTTGCAGTTCGGTATGCCTTTGATACAAATCCCTGAGAATTCGCCTTTCTTTTTCCGTTTCTTCTAAAATCTGTTTGATTTAAGCTGACTTTATTATTTAGATATTCAGTAGGTATATTTTATTGTTCTAATTACATTATTTACAAATAGAGATGTAGTTTTATTAGCTAGTAACTCTTCGACTTCTTCCTCGGTCTGAACTGTGTTCACTAGGGATACATAATTTTTACCGTATTTGTCATCTGTTAAATACATGGAATGCAACACATACTTATCTTAGAGTGCAATTGTAGTTTTCGTTTTAATTTTTCTTCATAGTTTTGCAGGAATTCTTCTTGGCTGGTCCATATGTTTATATACTCTTGATGCATTCCGTGAAAAAGAGTCCGTTTCATACGGGCTTCCAGCGTGAAATCATCATCGTCGGGGAGTGTTTGCCGGAGGTCTCTGAATTTCGTTAGTAATTTATGGCCAATGCTAATATTTTGTTCATTAAGCGCTTCTACTTTACTACCTTGAGGAAAAATGGTTGCTTAAAAGTGTTCTTAAGACATTTGATTTGACAATAAATTACTGTTTAAATCTTTTAAATCTGTAATACGAAGGCTTTTTCTCATCGTCTCCAAATTTTGAGCTAACTGTGCGATGTTTTTTCGAATTCCAACATACTGAAAAAAGGTTTAAATAAAAGTTAGTAAAATTGTGCGATTGAAAGATTTTGGATCGTCGATATGACAGTCGTTTACGTTATATTTGTATCCAAATAAATATTTTATGCAGTGTATGCATATGTATATGAAAATATATATTTTACTTACTAAACGTTTACATTAACCTTACAGAAAAATGATTTATTAGATGAAAGATTCGACGGCGATAATTGAAATTCAGTAAAAGTTTAAACAAAGATAAGCTAACAAAATAATCTGCAGGGGGTTTGGGAAAAACTGGAGTTGTTTGAAAGTTTCAACGAATTAAATTTTTGTAGATTGGTGTGGAAGCATGGATATGGCATTGGGTATATTCCAAGGTACTATATCCACACAATTCCAAAACACCAGGAAGTCCATTTGCATGCATGATTTCAATAAAAACTGTTGATTCATTTACAGCTGTAGAAGTGTTTTAAAGTGACTCATCTACATATATCAAAGATGCCTGAATATATATATATGCCTGAATATATTAACACGTAAATAAGGTACAAACAAAAGAGAAGGAACACACACGAAGGGATCAAACTGAGTGGATGAAATTGGACTGCCACTTTTGTGATCTCATTAGCTGCAGTAAGTAAGAAAAGTCGATTTCGCTATTCATTGTGTATGGGGATATTTTGTAGATGAAGATTAACATTGAGTTAAGTATATACGACATATCGCGACTCTGTATATTTAGAATGTCATTTGTACAGTACCCTGTAAACCATTCAATGGTGATTCAGGCGTGATTCAGGCCTGAAGCTTTTGAAACCCTTTCAGTGAAGAAAAATAATCACTTAAGACAATATTCCTCTATCACCTCGTGTCTGTGAATTACGTGTGAGCTACTACCACGTGCTTATAATCTGAATGGCAGCGATGAATCACGCATGAATTACACAGTATCGCTCAGCGATAAATTCATGAATAAATCATGCATGAATTCACTAAAAGTTATTAGAAATAAAAGCCTGATTTTTCCTTTAAAAACTAAACATATTTCAATTAAGAAGAAAATGCCGATATTATTAACAAGGGTCGATATTTTAAGCGTACAGCATTTCGATATTTTGAAAGTATCGACGAGTCAAGTAGACACCGAAAAAGAGACTAGATAATTTTAAAAATTGTGATATTTTCGAAGATATTGAAGTATGTATATTTATCTTGTAAATTTTTTACAATCGATCCTTTCCTATAAATTTTTGTTTAGAAAACTGAAAAAATGCAAATTCGGAAGAATGAAGAGTGCTGCAATGAACTCTGTATCCTTTGCATGACGAAGATATAAATTTACGAAAGTTTTATTCGACTCGCAAACGGATTTTTATACCGTTGACCCATGACATTCATATAAAAGGCCTATCGCGACTTGCAATCTGACAGGTATTAAGCTACTTTTAAAATGGTGTAGTCCTCTCGTTATTAAGATTTATTGGGAATTGCACAATGACAATTGTTTGACATTTCTCTGACAATTCGTAATGTGAATGGTGCTGCTCGGTTGAATCAGGAAATAGAATCTATTTTCCTATTATCCGGAGACTGGTTTGGAAGTTTTTGTCGCGTGAAAGATATTTAGGATAAGTATCGTGAAAGTGATGTGTTTATTGTGATGTATACGCGAGAACTTTGCAATTTGGAATACCTGCCACCTACTCTCGGCAATGTAAATTATAAACAATTGCCGATTGTGGTTGGTAGGATTTATTCCACTTTAAAAATCATCAAATTTTGATAATCAGCAAATTCTTCTATACAAACGATATTTCGGATAAGTGTCCCGATGAATTGAGGTCTGATGTTAAAGACTTTTTATATCTAAATTGCTTGTGAAAAATCCCAAAAAAACATTGATTGACATGACATATGAGTTTCCTCATATCTCCTATAGGTGGATCTCGTGAATTTCTTTATAACCATAAAAAAACATCACTGTTCGGACTGGTTGGGAAAAGTAGCTTAGGTCCGCCATCTTGTACGTTAATTGCTTTTGCGATAGGCCTTTTATATGAAGGCCATGGTTGACCACCAAATTTTTTTATTGAAAATGTCTAGTCCTGGACGAAGAGAATCAGTTCACGTTGATGATATCACAAGTGATTATTGCAAAATAAACATTAGTCAGAAACAAGGTACCGGCTTAGGGACTATACAGCGCTTAATATATACCAGCGATTTGCTGACATAAAAGTTTATAATCTTTTCACTGTATTCCTTTATTGATGACACTGTTCCTCTATAGTAAATAATCTTGATTTGAGAAGGAAGCTATACAGAATATATTTAACTGCTGATCCAAAGCCTAGCTAGTATCAATGAAAACAAGGAGACCGATATTTGAATTTATCGGTCCAGAAATGATTTTAGAGTTTTTACTGCATGCAATCGTTAAGAAAAAAAATAGAATACTTCGTAGAATACTTAAATAGAATACGAATTTATTTATTTATTTATTCAAATCTCATTTAACACAAAAAATAACATAAATCATTAATATGAAACAAAGGAATAAAAATAATAAAAAAAAAATAGAAGAAAAAGAAAAGAGAAAAATGCACAATAAAAATAACTAAGAGGCTACGTTAACATATCAATAACATGTTTTTTAAAAGATTGAAAAGCCTTGGACAAAGAACCAAATTGATGCTCATCATGGCTTCTAAGTATTCTAGGTATTGGTGAGTTAAAATACACAAGAGTACGCGCTAAAGGAGTAAAGAAAAGATACACGTAAGAAATTACACACGCGAATGTTGAGTAGTAAGCCATGATAAAGCTTATAAAGAAGACATTCATCCAGAAATATTCTGCGGGTACTCAGCAAATGGAGATTTAAAAAAAGCAGATGGTCATCATAAGGACGATAATTTTGTACAAAAGGCAGCGAGTAAACTTACGCTGAACGGATTCAACAGCATTAAACAGGTGCACAAAACGAGGAGACCACACTTGGGAGCAATATTCAATAGTGCTACGAACAAGAAAACAAGAACATATGTGTTGATATTAGTTGCAACGCGACAGCAGCGCAGCATGAAACCAGCTACTTTTGAGGACTTAGTAACAACAAAAGAAACATGCAGATCAAATTTTAACTTCAGATCAAAGATGATGCCGAGGTCTTCATGTTGATCCACATGCTTCAAAAGACTATCACTGAAAAAATATTCAAAGGAAATGGGATTAGGCTTATTGGAAAAAGACATCACGAAACACTTGGAAACATTAAGAGCAAGGGAGTTCGCAGAGCACCAATCACTTGAAACAAAAAGATCCAATTGTAACTTACAATAATCATTTTGGGAAGCGACAGCACGGTAAAAATTGAAAGTTCATCAGCATACAACAGAGAGTCAGACTGAAAGTTGCAAGGAAGGTCATTGATAAACAATGTGAAAATGAGAGGACCAATGATGGAACCTTGGGGAACACCAGAAGTAGGAAAGAAAGCGAAGGAAGAACAACCATTAAACACAACACGGCAGACGCGATTATGGATGTAGGAAGAAAGCCAGGATGTAAGGGAACTGAAAACACCAAAACTACAGATCTCATCCAACAGCATTGAATGGTTTACCCTGTCAAATGCTTTCGCGAAGTCAGTGTAAATCCCATCAGTTTGAAGGCCATTGTCCAAAGTGCACGCAACGAAGTTAGTGAATTCCACTAAATTCGTAGTCGTTGAACGTCCCTTGATGAAACCATGTTGCTCTACAGAAAATAAATGGCTAAAAGCACCATGAATTCTGTCATGAATAATCCGCTCAAGCAACTTCGGAAAGCAAGACAGGAGTGATATAGGACGGTAGTTGGCCACATTACCAATGTCCCCCGATTTTAAAATCGGAAAAACAATGGTAGCTTTCCAGGTAGAAGGAAAAACACCAGCAGACAAACTCAAATTAAATAATATAGACAAAGGTACACATAAGGAAGATGCAAGTGAATACTTAACAGAATACTGAAATAGAACGAGTCCGAAACAAAAATTTACAAATAATGTTACAAATAAAAATAACAGTGATTGTGCACAATTGTCAGGTTATTGACAGCATGGATTTTGAAATAAATTAGTTTTGTTCGTGTACTTTCTATAACATGCGTTACAATTCATTATTGTCAAGAATATCTAATTAGACAGTTGTTGAATTCGGTAGCTAGATCAATGGAAAAAAACTTATCAGCTTTATTTCATTCCGAGTGCTTATCATGGGGCCATTGTTTAGAAGTGTTTACATATTTTGTTCATACATAAAATATACTGTCGTTTAGCAATTTTGCATTAGTTTATTGATTTATGACGTAGAACATTTGGATCTTCTTCAGTTTGGAGCAAATAATTCGATAAATGATTACACGCTTTCTGCACTAATCAAATTTTCTTTTTTTTCGGGAGCAGTAAAATAGTACTATTTCGTACAGCCAAAGTGTAAAAATGGAATTGTACGATTTTCAATTGTAAAATGTAACGCAATCATGCATTTTATAAGGTTATTGCAATAAATTACACTATATTATGTCTAACTGGTAAAGGAAAGTGTAAGTTTTCTCGACGGCTAATAAGCTTTTGGCCGTTTACAGAATCAGGGCTTTGGAATATTGGCAAACAAACAAATTAACAAACTTAAATGAAATAATAATTATACTGAAACGAGTGATGTTATAAAATTGTATGTCATATTCAATCATTACCTCTCCAAGAATATTGTCAATAGACGAATATTCGTTTTTAATCATAATGCTATTCGAATCATTGGATGTAGTGTTCGGCAACCTCGACAACTAGAACCAAACAAAAATTATTTCCGCTCATCACATTCGACTGGATTATTCTTACGTTGAGCAATTCCTGTAAGCGATCTCTCGTCATTTTGTTTTCAATCTGCCAGTCACCTCGAACAATAAATTACAAGCATACCGACAGAAGATACCATTACGTCTAAAATGAGGAATAAAGTTATTTTCGAGACAGATATCTTTTTGCATTAGGCAGGCACATAGTATTTCTTAATGACAACTAAGTAAACGAACTGAACAATACATTTACATAATAGGGCATCGCACGGCCTGCGAAGATGCACTTCACATCGCGACACTATCATGCTAGAGTCTATTGCTTAGTAACCAGAGCGATTAAGCACATCTATTTGTACTTGAGCAAATCAATTAGCTTTAATTGTTTATTCAAAGATTAGATGCCGTACTTGCTTATCGTGGATTTGTACTCGCTGCGACACCGATAAAACCAGGCTTTTCGCTAATATAATTTACAAGTGTGTATGTGTGTTCACTATGAACAATACGACAGGTTAAATAGCAAACCTTAACACTGTGCATACCAGGAACAAGTTTCGTTTTTGCAAAACTTTAACTTAAGAACTTCTACGAACTTTCGAACACAAACTGCACGCTGAGTTGAACTTTCCACAGAATTGTTGATTTAGTGACGCATTGTCGTTGATTGTGTCTTTATTTCGGTTTGCAATGGGTCTGAGAAAGGTTCGAGCTGAGCAAAACAGCCCGGAGATAGCCGAATCGACGAGACGAATTGCACTAGATGCAGAACAATTTCCACGAATAAAACGACGCACCCACTGTCTAAGTCAAGCGTTAATTTTTTAAATAAAATTTAATCCGGAACTTTTCGTTTAGTTTTAATTGTAATTTAAATCTGAGATGCGAGCACAAACACACTACTATGTCGAAAACGACTTGAGCCGTTGCGGTTTAGATATTTCGAAGTTTAATTAACACTAAAAGTGGAATGAAGCAATGAGCTAACCGAGCTTTATGAGTGAGTTCGCGTTGTATTATTCATGTCTTTAGTTTGATTATCACTCTGCCTACGTTTTGCTTTGCTCCTCTTATCTAGCATGATTTCAGCGATAGCAACTAGGCCGCGACAGTTGGTCCGAAAGATAACAATTGAAAGAGTCTAGTATCAGGTGCGAAGACGCGTTGCTCCACATATAATTCCGATCCGAAACGATCTGCGAACCCGGCACCTTGTGGACATACGCAATGAAGTCATCAATGAATGTATATGTCGACTAGTTTTACTATATAGTACGCGAAATTGATTCAAGTGCTTTGAAGTATTCGGTTGCACTTGTAGGTATGCATCCTATAAATTTTATTGGCATATAAGTGCCGCAATCGATTCGTTATCAAACTTCATTGATTTTTAGTCGTTGTAAAATGTGGACTTGAATATATTTTGTTAAGAGAGAATGCATGAGTACGAGGTGACGCTAATACTCTGGATGGTAGTAAAAGCGGCAGTTAATAGTGACAATCATGCTATTTCGCACAGTTTAGGTTCCCCGACAAAAGCCTGCAAGTAGTACGTTTATCCATTTAAAGTGCGTTCGCGGTGTGAAAGCTGAACCTTTTAGAGACTTGTTTGGTGAGTGGTTAGCTTCACGACTCACTTTACTCTTGACTTGCCTCTGGAATTAACCATGCTGTGCAACCTTTCATAGCTTGATTAGAGAAAGGTCCATAAAAAAGGTACTCCATACATGCTAGCAACCGGTGTGGTACACACTCGGCCACACCCAGCTTCATGGAAGCCTGAAAATTCTCATACTGTTTATACTTATTCTTATTATAAGTAAAAGGTTAACGGAGAAAAGGCCAATTAATTTTTAATTTTTAACATACTTAAACACTAAGTTAAGTTAAGTTAGTGAAGAGGGCTGCCGGGAACGCGGCTAGCATTAGGCCACCAGTTTGGGCCCATTCATTTGCCACCCTCATAAACAATCACACGCATTCACACTTACAGCCATGGGACTGGCGGGATTCGAACCCGCAGGCCCCGTAGCACGCTGCTTTTCAGCCTGAAGCCTTAGCGAGCAGAGCTACCGGGCCCCCTACTTAAACACTAAGTATGTTAATTTAATTAAGTATGTTTTATGTAAGTATGATTTTAAGTATGTTAATTTAATTAAGTATGTTAATTAAGTATGTCAATTTAATTAACAGCAGAACAAAAGCAGTAGCACTCCTTGACAAGAACTAAAAACCGTAGTGTATAGGAACCGCTAAAAAGCCTCATTTTTTAAGGAAAGTACAGCCAATGTGTAGATTTTGCGATGTAGATACCAATTGTACCGTTAGAAGCTGTAACATTGTATGATTTCGACATGATTTTGGCTATCTTGAGTTGTTTCTCGACCGCACCCTATGAATTGGGATGTCTGATAAATTTATTAAGAAAAGACTGGCTCCATGATTGGCTAACTCATCCGCTTTCTCATTCCCATGAATACTCTTATGACCGGGAACACAGCAGATTTTGACTCTTCTGTTATCGTTTAGCCTATTCAGGACCTGAATTCAGTCAAGTACGAACTTAGATTTAAATGTGTTAGACATCAGTACTTTTACCACACCTTGACTGTATGTGCAAATGTTGGTCTTAGCGTGTGTAGTATCCTTGACGTATATAAGTTCTGTGGCTTTTCGTATCGCAAAGACCTTCGCTTGGAAAATACTAGAAAGATTAGGAAGCCTCCGTTTCAGCTGCTGCTTTAGATCATTGCTAGTGCTCCGGATGAACGAAGGACACTGGCAGATTTTGAATTTTCGAAAAATGGCGGTTGTTGAAATTCAAAATTGTATTTTCGACCAAAATTTCTCTCACATTTTCGGCTATTGAAAAAAAAAATCGTCCAATCGAAAAAACCTTCGTTCATCCGGAGGACAATTACATATAAATAAGTGAAGAAAATTTCATGGTGATCGATAAAGCCGTTTTCAGGTTTTGAGGCATGCAAAAAAGGGCTTTATGCATTAGAGACGACTTCATTCAAAGTTATTTATCTCCATACAAAATTGTCCGATTCGTCTGAAATTTGCAGAGAATGCTTTTGAAATATACTACTTTTAGAAAATGCAAAGAAAATAAAATCGATTATACCTGCCCTCTTAACGGAATTTCGCGCTCTACTGCCGCAAATGTCACAAGATGCGTTTATTTGTCGTTTTGGTAGGCACACTAGGGGCACATCTCCGTTCGATGTTACTTTGAGGCCACTATTAAGTAACAGTATTCTCGAAATGAGACTTAGTGAAAAACCAACAGTAAGTGAATTACACTTTCGGACGCCTGAGATATGTGCATTCAAAAGTCAGAGTGTTTGTAATGTGTTTAAAAACAAGTCAAAGAGTAAAAAACTAAGAGCAAGATAGAGAAGACTGCGATGGCAAAATTATTAAGAGGGTTTAACAAAAAAATATTTTGCAAGTTTTGCTTTATCCTTTGTGTCGCAAAATTTCGCAAATATTTTCCAAAGTCTTTTGAAGATAATATCAAACTGCTGCTAAATGAATGTGCAGATTTGCTTTCAATTGAATTTCTTTACAGTAGTAGCATTCTTTTGTGCCTCTATCGAGAGCGGACTAAAATAGTAACATTAAACAACAATCTTGTCCCACTTGTTTTAGTTTCCAAAGCTACTTTCTTAACCAGCTCTTGACAGAGGCGCAAAACAAACGCAAAAAGCATTGGCCAAATTTATGTTAAACTAACTGTTTCGTCTTGGGCTTCGAGCGCCTTTGAGATTAGAAACTAGGTAGTAACGACGACCTCTTAAAACTACTATGGAGGTGCGATATAGTCAAAATTACCATTCGGTAACATCCAATGGCGCAAAGTATCAACAGTGCCTTGAAATGGCCGGTATATGCACCAACTGGGATTATTTCCTTCAAAGAACAATCATGTCGAACAAATTTGGACAAACATGGCGGCTAAGAATTGTAAAATATTTTGAAGTTAAAAATATCCATAAAAGTAGCTTTACTTGATGTTATAAGCACAGATTTTTCATGTTTGAACATGCTATACTTGTTTGATAGTGCGGAATCTAATTTTTAAAAAAACATTCCATTTTATTATCAAAAATATAAAAGACCTATTTTAGCTAAAGCCTGATAAAATCGGAAGCGCTTCGTAGTTTTAGGGAGTTTCAACACCACGTTTGCAGTAACTTTTGAATCGTTTGTGTTTTATCTGCATAGGATTCAAAATGTTCAGTCACTATAATAAATATCAAACATGTGCTGAAATACAATATAGTCTTCATCATATAAATACTTAACACATACATGATCATTTTGTATAAACTCTTCGTATATCTTATAGATAGCTATGAGCGTGAAATAGAAAGATATTGGGAGGATGGAGAAGATTGTTTGTAAATTTGAAACACTTTCAAACGTAACGTCGCGATTACGAAGCTTTTTGAAAATTGTGACTGAGATTCTACGTTGCTGTTACGTCATAGCGACTATAAGTGTCATATTCTTAGTCGCACGTTAGGCATAATGTTTCGAAACCATTACTAAACGGTGTCACGATAATGCCGCTACAAGGAAGTAACTACAACGTAACTCTTTCCATGCAATGACTACTTTGTTTCGATGTCATTACTGAACGGCGTTGCTCCAAATTCGAACCTACGACGTAACCACAAAGTCGCTGATTCGAAACATTGGTTTCTTTGTAGGCGCAACCTTAGGAATGGAAACGTATCCATGCCCAAAATGTTCAACAAATTGTTAGTTGGGAATGCATTATAATGCATTGTAATGAATTTAAATGCATTGTAATGCATTATGATGCATTGTAATGCATTGGAATGCATTTAAATGCATTATAATGTTTTGTAATGTATTTAAATGCATTACAATGCATTTAAATGCATTATGATGTATTATATAATAATGTTTGAATAATGAATAATGTTTGCATCAGCAAATTCATGGATCCGCCAGAAGTTTTTCTCAAACGAATCGGTTTTTTATCACTATTTTACTCCCAGACCACTTTCAATCATTGAAAGCACAGTAAAGGTAGTTTTTGCCAAACTATGGCCAAAAAACCCCTTACTCCCCTACAAAACCGAAATGTTTGTATCACAGCAATAGGTCTTGGCCCGTTATGTCCGAAACCACTCTACCCCAAAATTGGCCGAATTCAGCTACTTTTGCCCTAACATTTTTTTTGAATATTTGAATAAAATACTCGCAAGTAAGAAAATACTCGATACTTGATATGCTTTCCAACTGCACTATCTAAAAGCAGATTTTATTTTAACATATTTAAAAGCATGACAAAACTTCAACTTCATATAATATTTGATCATACACTTTGATCAGACTTAATGGTTTTAGCAAAACTACCAGCCATTTATCCATGATAAATGCTAGCCATACAAATTCCCATGCATATCTGATCATTACATTCCATATGTATGCACACGTAAAAAAAATCTACTAAATAGTATATCCAATCCATTAAAATCTATTCTTCACAAGCGGTTCTACAAGCGTACTGTGTATACTGGTGTGCTTATACACTAACATGCCTACCGCCACCAAAGAGTTAAAGATATCTTGATTTTAACTTAAGATAAACCTATCCTTTTGTGCATCAATATTTCCCAAAAAAATTCAGTTTGATCAAATAATAACACTTAATATTTTTGCTGAAATATTTGTACATTTTTTTATTGGCTGTGCCAACGAAACGTCCTTTATGGCTGACTCGATTGCCGTCAACCGATTGTCGATGACTTGACCGACCGAATGATCGATTGCGAGATGTTTAATTCGATTGCTACGATGGCGAGATGTTTATTCGATTCTCTCGATTGTTTTGGCGCATCGATTGCGATTATCTCGATTGTTAAAACATCTCGTAATCGCCCATCGTTTGATTGGATTGAATTCGAACATCCCAAACGACAAAATTTTTTTGCTGTTTTGTCGTGCGATATGCTTAATGCGATAATAGTGTGCGATATGCTTAATGGCTCATGAAAATCCCTTTTCGTATGTTTTGTGTTTCAGCTAACTTTCTTAAACTGTGATTAAAAGCATTGCTACTTTAAACTGCTCTTCGCTAGTACTGCTCTTTGCGATCACTGGTCAGTAAAAAGAGCAGTTTAGCACATGCAGCTTACAAATACGCACAAAAATTTTTCTAGGACATATAGTTTTTGAAACATCAGATTTTTACACTCCACAAATTCAATGCATAAAAGTTTTGATAGAACAATAGCTCACGAGATATATAAGAAAAACTAATTTTCGTGATCTTTGACCTTTTGTGAATAAGAACTCTACTTAATCCTGTATCTATATGGAGTTTTTTGAGCCAGTTTCAAAAGCATAGCTTACAATTCAGTGAAAGCCATACTTTTAATTCCATTTTGTATCACTATTATATCCACCAGAAATTGAAATACGGCCTACGAAAATTAAATAGGTCTTACCTGACAAATAAGTTGAAAAATTCAAAGCAATTAATAAAAGCTTCTCAGTAAGCTATTAAATACCAATTTTCATAAGCCGCTCGTGTAAAAAAATAAATTACTTTTCTCTCTACATTGACATTCGTTTTAACGCATTAATCAATTACAAAGCGCACCGCGAGCTCACAATTCGCATTTATGTTCTGTATATTTGTTTACGAAAATCTGAAAGGTTGGTTTCGTTTCATACAACCGTCCTTCGCCAGCGGTCAGCATTTTTATCATCAGCCATTAGCCGCATCACCGCCTGCACTGCGTTTCGTTGGTAGATAAAGCCACCGAAAATGTACAAGGAGCTGTAGGAAAAGCTGGATTTTATGGAATTTCACACAAACGGAACTCATATTTATTTTACGAAGATTTAAGAGTAGAAGATTTTAGATTTTCCTAAATTTGTGTCTCAGCCGACTCGTGCCCGTTGTTTCATTTAACCTTGGTTTTGATTTGTTCGAGGTGGCAGAGCGTAGGGAAATAGAACGCTCGAGCAAATAATACACTCTATTTTCTCGTAGGAAGAGTATTCAAATCTTTCAGTTTCACTTGAATAGCTCATGGATTGGAACTTCTGTAGCTACGAAATTATTTTTCTTCATTGAAAGTTTCAAAAAAGAAATCGATCACTACCTAAACAGGTGTAAAATATCTCGATAATTTATTTCGTGCCAGTCTCTTAGTCACGAAACCGTTCATATAAGTTCAAGTACCTTGAAAAGGATGGGATAGCATCCAAAACGTAATACCCAAACAAGAGTATTTCGCACGCCTCCCGTTAATACTCCACAGATCCAATTTCGCACTTCAATTAAAATGAAAGCCGACAGGGACCAACCATTTTGCCACCGGCTACAGCAGGTTTACGTGCGCCTGTGTAAGTAAAGTCCCTGGAATGGGTATTTTAATTAAGCTCGAAACAGCATCAAGTCTATTTGTTTCTTTTCGCGGGCTGTTTGTACATATTTCTATAAAATAAATGCGGTTCCCGAATAACCATCACCGCATGCAACTGCAACGTATCCATCGAAATATGTACAGATAATTGGAATAGGCACGAGGAAGCGACAATCGACTCATATTAAAGTGAGCCGAAAGTATGAAATTTAAAATTGCACTATAATATTTAATAACAACTCATACTGATTTTCATTCGCAGTTGATTGAACTTTGGACTAATTCGGCCATTTTTAATTATGAGTTCATTGATAGGTTTCGTTTAATTGATACTGAGTGTTTTTATACGGTTAATATAAGTTAATTTAGTGGTTGACAAAACACTTTTTATTTATTTGTACACTTGGAACGATGGCGAAAATTGTTTATTTGATGATTCAAACGAGAAATTAATGTGCAATCAGCTTCCAAACCGAATTTCAGGACTAGAATACGTTAACAGGTTTGGTTAGGTATTTTCAACACTGATTTGCGAATTATGTTAATCGTCTCCCGCTTAACTGCACGGTGTTCGACACATTTAAAAGCTATTGTCTTTTTTTTTTCGCAAAATACCATTAATTATTGCCAAATGCTTTGCCGTGAAAACGATTTTGAGCACATATCAAAGTGCCGAAATCGTCACCTTATGACAGTGGTAACCTTTCACTTGGCCACATAACTAGTTTATTGATAGGTTGCATTTAAAATTCAAAACGATCGAATTCGATTATTTATTATTTAACCGAGGTAAGATGCCCGGGCGGAATGATGAGATGTGATTTGCAACACCCAACCGCATTTTCAGCAGTGGCGGCAGTCTCAAATACGCGTACAAATTGTTATTGATTTGCATTTATCATTTATTTCGGCTTTAGGCGAACCGAACGAGCGTATGGGTTTTATTAAATTGATTAATTTATGATTAAGGTACGTGGGAGGTTTCGATGTCAGGAGAGAGAAAGGGCCAATTATATGTACGAAAAATGTGAAGCGGATCGTTCAAGTATGCGTGGTTGTATAGGCAAAGAGTATTTAATATGTACGTGATAAGAGGAAGTACGTTGACTTTTGATATTGTGTTTAGATACGACCTTAAATGGTAAAAACGTGCATCATATGACATTTGATGATTACACTTTAAAGCATAGTACTGAGTTCGGTTTCACGTGAAATTTTCATACAAATTTGACGTGAAATCTGTTCTGTTCATTTCACGCCAATTTAGTTTGTGCAGTTCATTCTTTCGAGCTAAAAAGTGACATTTGGTGTTTCAATTTGAAAATGGAGCAGTGCAAATGTCTTTCCAATAAGAAAATCGATTGAAAAGTCAAATTCTTGACATTTTATCCGTCAGAAATGAGCAGTGTCTCTGCTTTTCTCCATTGCCAAAATTTTCGCTCGAAAGAATGACCAGATAATGGAGACATGTCAAAATTTAGCTTCACGATTAACTCAGTACCAGCCTTAAGATCTAAAATATTTCGGGGAGTGAAAGAACAAAAAGATTGTCTTATTGTAAATTATGGTAAACGTCCCTGTAGTTTACCATAGTTTGATCGAAGAAATCAAACGTTAGACACAAATATTGAGTTTTGTGTATGTATGTGAATTCTTTCGTACCCAGCGTGTCAAATTCGGAATTCAGAACTGGTAACGACTAATCCAAAAGCGAGCAAAAGAGCAAATATAAATAGCTTTTGAAATAAGTAAAACAATTGACTGGGGTTAGATTGTTAATTATTTTATAAGAAATATATGAATATTTAAAAAAAATCTCTTCTGATGTTTGCAAGAAACAAATTTGAAATCATTCGGAATTCGTTGCTAAGATTTCACTGAGTTCGAGCGAATTCCGAACAAAATTCGAACGAATCTACGATACGGAAATCGTTAAGAGTTTGTTGAGAAATACCTACGTTGGAATTCATAACAAATTAGGAATTCAATGCGATTAGCGTTTCGTTCAGTAAATTATGTATTAGAACGGTACGTTTGTCGTATAAGTGTTATTCGTGCATGAAGACATGCCTACAAAGTTTTTTAAACTGTGTTGTTTGATACTATCAAGCATAGTACTATTCTTGATAGTATCAAACATTCTATCATACATTCTATCATACAATCACACAGAGCAAGTAAATATATCACGACAAAAAAAATATCGTGATACAGAACGAGAAATCAAAGAACTGTTTGAAACGGCTGAAAATCGACAAAGTTGCTAAATCGATTGCTGCCGCCGATTTCAAACCCAATTATCATAGGAGACTCGAGCCCTCATTGTGGTAGCAGCCTAGATGCATAATTCTCCAATAGATTGATAGTTTCGACTTCACAAACGAATGATTCAATCAACCTTTCATCAGAGCTAGCTGTATAGGGTATTAGATGTAATGTTAAAAGTAAAATAGTAAATGAATTGTTAAAAATTTAGTCAAAATACCATAGTTCACTTCCATTTTTAAAGGTTCGAAATTTTACTCAAATTTTTTGTCTCCTGTAACTTCTCCCTTTTTGTATTCAAAAGCAGTTGTGCGAAGATTTGCATCAATTAGATCAGACGAGTTCGAAGGTTTTTTTAAAAAAGGTCCTTTGCAACCACAAAGGCAAGCTTCATAAGAGTCTGAAAAAATCTATTATTTTAAGACTATAATATTAAAACTTTAATAATAACAATGCAATAAAATATCCAATTGAAATAAAAATAATAAGTATTTTAATGAATATATGTTCTATTTAAATAGGGTCAAGTAAATAAAAGAAACAGCCTATACAAATTTACACCTTACCTAGATAAGGAGGGAATCATCAGAGTTAGTGGTCGTATTGATGTGGCATCTTATCTACCATTCAACTTTAGACGACCAATAATCTTACTAAAAACCACAGGGTCTCACAATTGATTGTGACTTATTTCCATAAGATCGTTCATCCTCAAAATGTGTCAGTGATGTTGAACTAAGTCCGGCAAAGGTCCTGGGTATTGTGAAATTATGTATTTATTATTTTCCTTTTGTTAGTCAGAGACAAAAGGCCGTTCACAGATTTGGAACGCCAACCGCAAGTTAATTGTTACTTCGGTGAGCACTAATTCAGTCCTACCTCAATTCTTTTGCTCGAAGCAGTTGTCACTCTTGCGTGGCGAATTTAACCGCCGCGTAGCAATCGCTCCAAACTGCTCGAGTAAATAAGGAAAATAAAAAAGGGAATTTTTAATAGTTGAAAACAGTCTAACTGGTCGTCGAATCGTTTGACTTACCGAGATTTACTGTGCTTTATTCCAAAAATCCTTTCGTATATATATCATACATTTTGGTTGAAATGACAAGTGTATGGACTGGCTCGAATTTCAAATAATGATTAATAATTTTTAATTTTTAGAGAGGATGTCGCTGTAATCGACAAGTGTAATTCGTTTTTGACATTTGTCAGTCTGACATTTAGTCAGTGATCGTGCACAGCAATTGGGCGTTAAAGCCATATTGAATTCCGTTAGTTTTAAGTGCTTAAAGTGCCAGTTTGAGCGTGCCAAGCCATCACCACCACAGATGGGGCAACTACCAATAGACCGCCTTATGCCAATGGTTCGTCCTTTTGCCTATACAGAAATTTGCCTATACAGAAATTAAGAAATTGCATTAATTACCAAGGAACACCAATCCGTATTCGCATCGACAATGGCACTAACTTTGTCTGTACTCAAAGGAAGCCAACAAGACAACGCCTGTTGAATACCGACCAGCTAGAAGCAGAAGCCGCGAAACGTAACATAGAGTGGATTTTTAACTGCCCGCTTAACCCAAGTTCTGGTGGATGCTGGGAATGTTTGATCCGGATTGTTACACCTCTGTACACGAAGAAGCGCTTATGCCGGGTTTACACACATGCCAAATGTTGGCGAGCCGAGTGTGTAAATGGTCCCCTTGTTTACTTTCGGCTGTTTTTTTTACATGCGAAGATATGGAGGGAAGTAGTTTCACAAGTTCCTCGACGAAACGTTTGCCATATGTGTAAAACAGGCATTAGGATGGATATATTGCGGTCTGGGTGATTAAAGCCGAAAATATTTTAAACAGCCGCCCGCTGACACACATACCGTTGACTACAAACTCCAGCACCTAATGATGAATTTGCTTGCGCACGGAAGCAATGGCGAATTGCCCAGAACCTGAAGGAGCTTCTGTGGCAGCAGTGGACTGTCGAATACTTCGCTCGGAATAGCAAGATAAGTCGACACCGATCCAAGTGGATGATGTCGTCCTTATTTGTGATACTAAAGCTCGATGTTAGTGGTTAAAGGGCCGTGTGATCAAAATATTTCCATCTAAAGAGGGGCAAGTAAGATTTGCAGTCGTAAAGACAAAGTCAAGCGTGCTGAGACGGCCCGCTACTAAATTAGCCCTAGTGAATGTTTATGATGAATCGGAGGGCGATTCACGGGAAGTGGAATGTTAATATTATTACTGTGAGACTGACAGGTCTCGTTTCGCTGGCAAATGTATCGAGTCCCGCCATGAGTTTCCGACCGAGTAAGCCTTGAGTTTCTTTTTGACATAAAAAAAGAAAAGCGAGGTGAAGAAATGTCCTAAAGTGAAACAGGACAGGACAGAAAGAATTATTAATGGAGTGAGATATTATTCACATAAATTTCAATATATGTGTTTATAAACAAGAGTGTTTCGTAATAGATTAAGCCTTGTCTGCAGCCGTCATAACAATGAGATTGTGCAAAATTGCCAGAGCTGTATAAAATTGCAGGAAAGGTGAAAATTGCTCAAGCTGCATGAAAGGGCTGAAAGCGTTCAGATCTGTTCGAAATGATTGGAAAATATTTGAGACTACTCTAAACACAAAAACTGAAAGAATTGTGCGAATGACACGAATCGCTAATACCAGAATACATAATTATGATGCAGGTTTTGTAAATGCTATCTAGGTACATATTTCGATGAATACAATTAGTTTGAATTTGCCTTGAACTATCCGCATAACGATAATTATTCTAGATTAATAACTAATAGAAGTTAACATTTTAGAAAAGGAAATCATATGGATTTGCATGCACTTAAAACTTATTTTTTCTGTTTTTTTCCCATTACTACTGCCGGAAATCCCAAATTGATCAGCTTCTGTAATAGACCTTCATGCAATACGGTACCACTAATTTTTAATAAAACTTTTGATATATATCTGCTCCTACATTGATCATTTTTTCGTGGGCATTAATTATCAGGTTAATATGAATATACGAGGGCAGCTTGATAAGTCAGCGACTTTTTGAATGTCCCGCGCAGTAGTTTTAAATGTACAAATAAACCCATCAATTTTCATCTATTAATAGATTATCGTAAAATTTTGAGCAAGCTGCCCCATTTTGTTGGTGTTTCAAAGCCATTGAAAGCAGATACCGTCGTAAATTTTAACGAAAATAGAGAAAAGCGAATTAAAACTTATTTTTTCTGTTTTTTTCCTTAGAATAAACATAACTACAGACCCGAAATTTCAATATAAATGTTAGCTACATCATATATTGCACCATCGATTACCACTCATCTGTATATGACCTTGGCTAAAAGAAAACAGGTAATTCCTGTAAAAGTAAATAGCTAGTGCAAAGACCACGCTGAAATCGTCACAACTTACGTACGTCTGTACGTCTGTTTCCATGCACAAATTTATATATGTAAGTATATTCTGTATATCTGTTTGTAAGCTTGTACCTCTTGGAAAAATGAATGCACTTCGATTCACCTATCATAAAGAAAGTCCATCACCCAGTGGTCGAGTTCATTTATAGAAACTGACCATTGAAAGAAGTAAAGCGTGATTACACGTAGTACATTGTATGTCCCCTTAGTGTCTAGCCGGGTGTTTTATTATTGCAAGCAAAATCTTAAAATAATCTTCAGGTGCTTATAATAACTTACATACATACATATATACGCAGCTATTCGCGTTTATCGAAAGTTTATGTGCTGATGCACATACATATGTATTTCAATGAAACCATGTAAAGTGCAATGGTCAAACGTGCTTGGAAAAGTGGTCTTGTATGACTGTCTTATTGGTACTAATGTTGACAGATAGTGAGGTCTAACTTGTATCAAATAGGCAGAAGACTCTAAGCTGGTATTCGCGTTCGAAAAAGTGTGTCACGTACTTACATTTTATATTATGTTTATGAGCATATGTACCTATATTTAGCATATGGTCCTCAACAAGTAATTCTCCAGCAAATAATGCTGTGATAAGTATATTTGACAAAAAAAAAATCGCGACTGTAAAAATGTTGGCTAAAGTTTACCTATTTAATTTCTACTACATCAGTGATACAGCTATTGTGCACTGATATTTCGTCGGTACCGTCATCAACTACGTCCTCTCAGCAGCAACAGACCACGCCACCGTCAATCAACATCGTCACAAAAGCATCGAACTCAAATCCTATAAACGAACTACGTTTGTGCCACGCAAAAATTCAAGGTCTACAATCAAGCAACTTAGACGATTTTACATTCTATATTCAGGTAAACTTTAGAAACGCATCTGAGTCGTTGGAGTCAATTTTCTACTGTTCAGATTCATGCTGAGAAAACTCTTTGAAAGAATCTTGTGCTTGTCAAAGAGCAGGATTCTCTGTCAAAAGCAAGAGCAAGATTAAAAAGAGTGATTAACAAGTAGGGCGTCTCATCAGCCTTTGCATAAACAAAAGAGAAGTTATCCGAAATAAATTACATCATTTTAAAATATTACAGTTCCGACGCTATCTTTTCATTTTGTACACACACACCTTTCAGCCACCTTACTTTTTTGCCACGTTTCCGTTTTGTCGCATAAAGTTCATAATAAAATGTTGTTTGACCGACAAGCAGCCATTGAGCCCTTAGGTTCGTCAGCCGGACCTCAAGTTAGTGCGGCGTCAATCAAATTAACCGCGTTTTGGCAGACTGAGCCAGCTTTGTCGTTCATGCAGCTAAAGAGTCAGTTCTATTTGTCAGGGATTAAAATATCTATGACAAAATTCAACTTTGCGTGGTTTTCCCTTGGATTGGCGGAGCTGACGGTATTCACAGACGTGATTGTGACCGGAGTGATTGTGACTCAGACCCGGAGACACCATACGAGTTCCTCAAGAAGGCACTCATATCGCATCTATCAGCCAGCGATCCGATCAAACTAAGCCCCTCCAGGGCATTCTCACGCTCGGTAATCTATCAGCCTTCATAGTTGCCTCGGGATATGAAACGACTGGGAGGCTCTGTGGTAGGGTACGACCTGACCCTCTGGCTGTAGTGATTTTCAAAGAAATTTCAGGCTATTTTAACCTGCGCCCCGAAAGCCAGCCTGGACAAATTAACAAAAACGGCAGGCAAAATAGCTGAAGTCATAATTAATTACATGCACCGTTCCCCATCAGCAGTCAGAGGTAGCAGAACTAATATAACACCACCGTCGCCGCTCTCACCAAATTGGTTCACCAATAGCTGCAGTCACGGTCACGCTCTAAATCTCACGGTAGTCTGAAGTCTGCTTTTACCACGAGGTATTTGGCAATAATGCTCGTAAATGCGTCTAAAAAACTAAGTCGCTGTTCTCTTCAGACGGTGGGACAACGCGACTTATTTCCCAGCCATCGTCTTATCATATGAGACAACTTGTCTAAACGACACTTCCTTGCTGACACATCCTTAGACAGTTTGGTGCTTGCTGCACTCATTACCGGAAGAACTTGACCTTCTGGTCTTCGATTTGCCGCAGCAAGCCAATGTAGGACTAGCAGTAATTCTGAAAGTTCCAAATAAGCAGCGAACTTTTTTTCCGCGTTTTTATGGATAACTTGTGATTCCCGATAATTGAAAGGGTTGGGCAGCCGTGTTTTGCTACTATTCAGTTTGATGCTCCATTCATCAAAATCAAATCTAAAAATGAACCAGTAATCTTTAAGGCTCCTCGCAGCTTTGAGCAGGTCTTAGCTCGACACAAATTAGAGCGTATCATTTGCATATGTTGAACTTTAATTTGAAGAGAGCCCACTGGAAAAGGCAGGTCAGCAGTGAACTTGCTGTATAAAATAGATCCAGGCACAAAACCTTGAGGAACTTCTGATGCCATAGATCTCCAAAGTGAATTTGTTCCATTGGCGCTTAGATAAAATTGTATGTTGCTAAGGAAGCTTGCGGCAGTTCGTATTATATCTTATCTGTAATAGACCTTCATGCAATACGGTACCACTAATTTTTAATAATACTTTTGATATTTATCTGCTCCTACATTGATCATTTTTTCGTGGGCATTAATTAGGGCAGTTTGATAAGTCAGTGACTTTTTGAATGTCCCGCGCAGTAGTTTTAAATGTACAAATAAACCCATCAATTTTCATCTATTAATAGATTATCGTAAAATTTTGAGCAAGCTGCCCCATTTTGTTGGTGTTTCAAAGCCATTGAAAGCAGATACCCTCGTACATTTTAACGAAAATAGAGAAAAGCGAATTTTTTTTCATTACTTTTCGCTTAAAAAACCATCACCCAAAAGGTTTAATGAATAAATACTAGGGGGACTCTGCACCATCAATTTCAATGATCAAGAAGTGGTGTACTGATTTCTGTTGTGGTCGTACCAGCACAATGGCGCCGAAAGTCCAGGTCGTTTATATGAGGTCGCCACACCGGAAATCGTTGATAAAATCTATAGAATTATATTGGACGATTGGGGGAAGGAAAATGCGTAAGGTCCCTGAGGTTATAGGCATCTGAACTGAGATGATACATAACATTTTACATGAATATTTGGACATGAATTTGCTACCCGCGCGATGGATGCCGCGATTGATCATGCTCGACCATGAGCGGAACAATGTGACCACTTGAAAGGAGTGTTTGACAATGTTAAGCCGCAATCAAAACGAGTTTTTACGCCATTCTGTTATCAAAAACAAAACATGGGTCCATTATTCCACGCCAGACACCAGCGAACAATCAAAACAGTGGGTTCCTTCGGACGAAAATGCACTAAAGAAGGCCAAGGAAATGTCTTGGCTACAGTTTTTTGTAATGCGCGCGGTATCATTCAGATGAATTTTCTTGAAAAGGGCAAAACTCTGGGACATATTCGATACTGATTTGAAGCAGAAATGACCGCATTTGGCAAAGAAGAGATTTGGGTTGAACGAAGAGGTCATCACTGAAAGAAACGACTATTTTGATGGTCCTAAGATAACGTATTATTTGGAAGGAATAAAACAAAAACCAGAAAAATGCTTGACTAAATGTGTAGAGTTTAAAGGAGAAATAAAATGCTTATAGGCCGAAAAAAATCTTTTATTCAAAAAGTCAATGATTCATCAAACTACCTTCGTAGATATCTGTTTATTTGAAACCATTATCCCTACTGATGACTGGTTTTAAACATTTTTTAAAGGCATACTGCCAGCATTTGGCCATTTGGCCCATAACAGAATCTAAAGATATAATGTTGATCCGGGAAAGTATGTCTTAATTTTAATATATTCCTAAAAGTTGATTCAATTAATTAAAAAAATTGTTTGTGGTAAGAGTATCTCTTATCTTCCTTATTCACACGATTGTAATAACGATAATAGTTTCGGTAGCTAATTTTATTTTCAACAAAGCTTTTAAACAAATATTTTTTTATATATATATATGTTTTGCTGCTATGTACTCCATTTTACGAATCATTGAAAATGAAATGAAATCTTACTTCTTTTGTGCTTGGTACAAAGCCTTAGGACTCTAAATGCTAGATAGTAGGTCAGGTAGTAAAGAGGGTTGCCGGGTTCGCGGCTAGCATCAGGCCGCCAGTTTGGGCCCATTTGCCATTCTCCACTGGCTTTTTAGAGATGCCAAGAGTCCGCTTCGCCAAACTGAATCAGCTGACTCAACGTGACGGTACTAGGCATCACAGCTAACTCTTGAAAGTGGTAAGAACTCAGAAGAGAGAGATATAAAGAAATGAAAATGGCAGTGAGAATTGAAGCAATTAGTAGTAGTGAGGGAAAATTATGGGACTATGGGAAAATTTGACAATCATCTACTCTGCGAACAGAAGGATACAGATAGATAAAGTAGGCCATGTGTACGCGAATTTGACAAATAACAACTCAGTAACGTAAAAGCTCGTAGAACTAAAATCTCGGAGAAACCAAAGGGAATATCTGAGGTAGTAATTCTCTCGATTTGTTCTATCTATAGATTTATTTGATCTTTGTAGTAAAATTGCTTCACTAAATTTCGAATATGCATACGCTTGTTTCATTTCCTTAAATCTCTCTGTTCCGAGGGTAAGAACCAAAAATCTTGAGGCGTTTATTATTTAGGGCCGGAAAATCGCAGAGAGTGTGCTCCATTGTGTCTTCTTCCAGCTCGCACCTCTCGCATAAATTGCTGGATGTCTGTCCCATCTTCTTGGTATGAGATGCGGTAAGGCAGTGTCCTGTGAGCAAGCCGACCGTCGCTCTTAAGCAGTTTCCTGCTTTTGCTTTTGCTAAATGCCAACTAACACGTATTTAAATTTGACTTGAAAAAAGTGATCATCTAAAAATAGGAAAAAGTTGCATTTTACTGGTGCTTTTATGCTTGCTTCCTGAGGTAACATAGTTTGAACACACTTAGATGTTTGAGCATGAAAGAAGATCGTCGTCACATTTATTACTTTAACCGATTTTCAAGTCTTTCTCTGTTCATGCTACTTAGACCGAAGATTATCTTAAGTCTTTTCAAACTTAAGGCACTCCATCTTCGCACAACAAGCATCTTCAAGCGAAAAGTTTACCAAGCACTGTACGAAGAGGTGTTAAGTCTTTGTGAGCTCAACTTGGACAACTACGGTGCCGCGGCGGTGATCTTGTGTTGGAGAGGTGCGTGCTGAGCAGTTGAATCAAAGGTAGGTAATTCAGGTGCCACGATTGCATATATGAATTTCACTGAATCCGAATCTGATCGCAAGCTGTTGTAAATGGAATGGTGTTGGCTCTATCAGTCGTGGTCGTCGTTTGAATCCAAGAAGTCTTTCGGGACGTGAAGTGAGTGCTAGATCGTCGAGTGACGACTAACTGCCATTTAACTGAATCGCACGAAAGAGTTGATTCAAGTGGATAATTAGACGCGAGTTAAACTTTAAACATTTTGTCCAATTCGTTTGGGCGTTAAGTGATTTTAAATTCAATAAATCCGTGCGACAATTTTGGTGTATCTGAATTTGGTTTTCGGTTTCTTCTGCAACGACTGCTACACGAAATTATTGAAATGTGTACTAGTAGCGGTGTGCAGCGTGCACGCACCAGCTCACACCACATTGGATTACTTTTCGTAGCAATTAGTTTGCTGGCTACCGTTTATGGTAATTTATGAACTTTCCATTTTACGCTTCTTTGCTATGTACATTTAATACGATTTTTTATTCGACCATTTCCGACGTCAATGTAATTTCGTTGCATTAATTATTAAAATTGAAAATTTTCGCACCTTGGTAAAAATCATGACAAATTAATTCAAGCCCTTCGGATATTCGCTCGTGCCATAATCGCATTGGTAGTGTTGCGAATTTCACATTTTTCTCCGTGAATTGTATGTTTTTATGCGAATATTATTACGAATTGCGAACGTGTTATGAAGAATGGTCGCTTCACACATTGTAGTCATTGCTTTCTTCATGCGGTCACCGTCACCACTGCCGCTGCTTCATCATCACTCTTCAAGTAGTGGACATCACAATCTGGTTTCTTGGATAATTATTATGATGAAAGTGAAATTTTCTGAGGAAAGACATTTGCCGCAGATAAAAATGGAAATGGTATTATATAAGCGGATTTAATTATGAGATGATCGTGATAATATTTATTGTGGCGACCTAATCGGCAATCGGTGCACGTTGGTGAAGACAATGCCAATGTTAAAGTGTTTTGACGTTGACGACGGCTGACTGCTTCACCGTCTGATTTATGGTGGAGATCGTGCTTATGTGTTGCATATTTGTATTACTGAATTATATAAAAACCATTCGGATTAATAATCCAGACGGGAGAAAATGCAATGCTTGTGTTTTGTAAAGAAATTGTTTTCTATTAACATTCTACAGAGAGAAGCCTGAAGGTCATGGTTTATTTCAAAAAGTGTCTGAAAGATATGAAAATAAGTTAATTCTGCTTTTTGAACTTGAATTTATGAAGTTGTGATTCATTAAAGCGTCCCTTCCACTACTATTATACTTATTACCGTATTTTATTCCATTTAAATTTTATCAGTAATGATAAAAAAGATAATGTGTTTTGAATTTTTGACTATGCTGCAATCTCTAAACTGCTTGTTTGAAGGTTCCGTTAATTTATACATGTTGCAGCATCATGTATGATCCAAAATTCTGCCTTAAGTTTTGTAATGAGAAACTTCAATTATTGTTAAATATTCTCTTACTTCAATTATTGTTCAATATTCTTTTACTAATCTGCATGACCCATGAAAGCGCTTAAAGCTCTATTTGAGTTGGGTTAAAGCGAACGTTTATTGAAGCGAATTATGGAAAAAAGGAACAAACGCTAAGGTACAAAAAACTTGCGCCCAATGTGGGGATTATTTTATGTTGCAATTTATGATTTGTGGTTGAATTTCGAACAATTCGTGGGTTGTAAATCTTTAATATAAATGCAAAAATGATGTTGTCAGGGTAGTTGATCTGTCATTGACTCTGAAGACTAAATTGTTCCTAAAATGAAAAGTAATAATAAATGCCATTGCGAAACTGATAGGAAAAACAAAAAAAAATTTCGTAGTTCTCATTCATGTTTTTGTATTTGATGTTTCAACTTCGTTTGCAGTTTTAAATTCTTAGTCTCGTTTAATGCAAATCTGGCTAAACAATATATGTTTTCCATGTTGTTTCTCAACTTTTGAAAACAGGTTACCTGCTTCAAAAAGAAAAATCCAAATAGAAGACTCAATAATGTATTTTTATTATTGGGTGTGCAAATATAATAGATTAATAAAATACTTTTGTTTATTTATTTATGAAATACAAATTTGCTCAAAGTATGCTTCACCTTCTGTTCTTCAAAGGCCCATAGTGATGCATATTTAGGAGAGGCCACCCCGACTCATTGAAAAACTGGGTAATTTTTTTCAAGTCCACCGAAGTTACTTTGGTTGGGCCTGCGAAGAAGTATACGCCTAAGGGCTGTTTCTTTCTTTTAGTAAGGGCCGAGTAAGTGATGGGTAACTGTTTCCTCGTTTACAAAATCCCGGCGGAAATTGTTATAATGGGCACTCACTAGCAGCGTATATTTTCCAAACAGTCATAACTACGTGTAGGAAACCCTTCCTAGTTCAAGTACATCCCTAATGCAGACAATATAAAAAGATTTCCACAATTTTCTTCCACCCAGGACTTCATAGCATATTTTATTTGTTTATTTATTTATTTACCAAACAAGGTATAATAATAATACATATAAATGAAATAAATATAAAACATAAAAAAAACCTAGACAACGTTAAAAAAAAACAGGTTCAAAATAGGTTTAAAATACAAACAAATATAATATAAATAAATAAACATTCGATAAATAAATACATAAAGCTAATTTACATGTAGGTCACAATATTAAATACGCAAAACGCAAAACGAAATTAATTAATTATCTAATTAAACAATTATAAAAATAGTTCTAAGTCATAAGAAGATACTAGGCCGGTAGACTAGGGAGGGTAGGATAAGAGAGCCTTGGTAACTCTATTTTTAAAGAACACTTTGGATATTGTGGGGAAAGAGTGTTGGCTCATACTGTTGAATATTTTGCAGCATCTGTTAATTGGCTCTTTATCAGCATATGCGGTGCTATGCTCATATTAACTAGCATTCGTCGGGATGTAGTGACTCTCAAGGGCTGATTAAGCACAAATCTTTCCTGTATATAGTCGACATTAACAGCGTCTCTAATGATATCGAAACTGAAGCAGGCAGATAACATTAATCTTCTGGATGCAAGAGGTAATAAGTTTAGAAGTCTAAGGCGAAATTCATACGACGGTAAATTGCTAAAATCACTTGGATAGTAAAGACCTCTAACAGCAAATAGCAAGAATTGCTTCTGAATAGATTTAAATCTCTGGCTGTGAATTTCGAAAACTGGGTTCCAGATAATGCAAGCATACTCAAGAAGAGGGCGAACGAGTGCGGTGTATAGTGATTCTGTAACCCAAAAGTTCTGAAACTCCCTGGCGCGTCGCTTAATGAAGCCAAGTCGTTTACTTGCTTGAGAAATCATTTTGTCGTAATGAAAATTAAAGCGGAGCTTTTCATCCAGCACCATACTGAGGTCTAAAATATTGTCCACTCTACTAAGTGCCGTATTGCTTAAAAGGTACGTATAATGTGCGCGCGTACTTTTTCTAGAAAAGCTAATCACATGACATTTTGCGATGTTGAGAGGTAGCTTATTCACCCTGCACCAATGTTCGAGGGAATTTAGTTTTAATTGAAAAAAGCTGGCATCTGAAGACGAGTATATAGTGTAATAAATTTTCAGTTCGTCCGCATAGAGTAGATGAGGCACATCAGATAAAACCTCTGACAAGTCTGATATAAAAATATTAAAAAGTAAAGGGCCAAGATGGCTACCTTGAGGTACACCTGAATTGACATGATTTTTTTTAGAAATAAGCCCTTGGAATTTCACATGTTGTGAGCGGTTGTGGAGGTAAGAGCTAAGCCATTTTAGTAGAGATCCGGCAATTCCGAACTGCTGTAGCTTGGAAATCAAAATGGAGTGGTCAACACGGTCAAATGCTTTGCTAAAGTCAGTGTAGACTGCGTCAATTTGATCACCTTTCTCCATTTTACAAAAAACATGGAAAACCAGCACCATTAGGTTGGTAGTGGTAGAACGACCTTTCCTAAAACCATGCTGCTGTTCGTTAAGTCGAGAATCGACCTGAGGGGATAGTTTAGCACATATGATTTTTTCGAAGAGTTTAGGAATAGTTGATAAAATGGCAATACCTCTATAATTTTGAATTGATCTTCTATCGCCATTTTTGAATATTGGTGTCACGTAGGAGGATTTCCAATACGGCGGAAAGTACCCAAAAGAAAGAGATGTATTAAATATAATTTGAAGAGGAGAAATTAATTGTGCGGCACATTTAATAAAAAACATTGGGGGAAGAAGATCAGGTCCAGGACCTTTTTTACTATCAAGGCCCAAGATAGCTTAAGAAATATCATCTCTGGAAATGGTTATAGCCTCAGCGAAAATTGGTCTAGTTACTCTTGGGGAATGGCAGGATGATGAAGTACTTGCTGGATTAAAAACGTCTTGGAAGTTATCTGCGAAAAAATTGCAAATTTTTTAAGGAGAAGAAGACATTCAGGGGTTATAACACATAGAAGAGGGATAGCCAGTTGTTTTCGGCTTCATATTCACAAAGTCAAAAAACTTTTTGGGATTGTGGATTATATTCTCGCCGGTAGTTTTCATGAATCTGTCATATGCTTCATGAGACTTCGGCAGTTGACGGAAGCAGTGCTGCATTTCGCGGGAAAATTCAAAAACTCACTGACCTATCAAACTGCCCTCGTATTATCTTTTCAGGACTCTATTTAAGGCAGTATTCTGGTCTAGAAGCTCGATTTTGAGGTGGTTTTACGGACGCAATAAATAAAAAACCATAAACATTTTTGGCATACATTTTTTATCGGTTTTTTATTAACATTTCGAAAGTACAAAAATGTATTTAAAAAATAAAAATTGATGTAGATACAGGCCGGCCAAGTGATGGCTCAAAAAAAAATTTGTCTCATGGTTGACATGATTCCAACCTTCCTGGTGATCTGAAACATAAATTTTTGGTGAATTCTGTAAAAAGAAGAATGTGAAATTTGCCTGACATAGGCGATTTGAAAAATCTTTTTTTTTTACAAAATGGCGTCCATGTAAAAAAAGTCGTTTTTTGCCTCATTTTTTCAACTTTGGGAATTTTTTATAAATAGTAGAAATTTTTTTTTCAAAAATCCCTACGTCAGACAAAAATTAATAGTAGAAAGAGGGTTTGTGCAAAATATCACGTAAATCGGTCCATTACAACTAGAGATATCATGTCAACCGTATCCAAAAAAGTAGTTTCGAGAAAAACGCGTTTAAAGCTTGTAGTCTCGTTTCGAGCAGTTTGAGTCGTTTAATGGTATGTTGTACTTCGATTTTTTTAATCAGAAATCCCCGTTTCATGTAATGTTACTTCTTTAACTACAAAAGCGATATTTTTGAGAGCTCTTTAGAACCTTGAGAACCTCGTAGCTCGGAGCGGTTAATTCGTTGTTGATTGCGTTTGTTGGTTTATTGGCGTGTAACAAAAATAGCTGTAACTCCAAAAATAGCTCGAATTTCCGAAAATCCTTTTAAAGGCTTAATCTTAAAGGACTAAACTTTGAGAATATACAAACGAAAAGAATCGATTTGATCAAATTTCTAAACCAGAATACCCGCTTAAATAACTTTAAATCATAGTTCAAAATAGCAGAAGTAGCTTTGGTTTATAATAAAAATAAATGACTTACTATTTATGGCTGTAACTTAAAAAATATAGTATATTTTTTTTGGAAAACTTAAAAATTAATTTAGGTTTAGCATCCAATTAAAAAAAAGTATTATTTTAATTTTAGGCATGTGAATGTAAAGAGTTGGAAGTTTATGAAATTTTGGACAAATTTATCAAAAAAAGATTATAAGCAATGTTAGCATAGTTTTCTCTTTGTACTTAATGTTATGCAAAAACAAATTGATGTTTCCAAATAATAATAATAAAAAAGTTTCCAAATAATAATAATAAAAACAGCTGATAAATGCTTCAAAATGATGAGCCAACACTCAAACCTTTAAGCAATAGCTTAGATGAAAATAAAAATTAATATTTTTAAAAAAGTGGCAAATCTACAATAGCGAGCATTCAGTTCCAATATCTCTCCATAACTATTTCCAGTAAATCACTTTCTTAAGTAGATATGCATCGTACATACATATATTAGTTTCGCTTTCATGCTTTCAGTTCGTCGATAAATCGATAGTTGACCATTTCAACCATGGATTATCAATGAATTTTTCTGTGAACGCATATGAGCTCGCATTTTGAACTTTAAGATTGTTATTAATATTTAAACAGTCCAAAGTGCCAATGAAAATGAAACGAATAGCTTTTACTTATTATTCCTATTGTTTTTAATCTGAAAATTATGGATGAATGGATATAAATCTGAAAGTATGTTTGGTCAGTATGAGTGTCAAGGGTTGCTCCAAAAATATTCATACATAATTTGAATCATAGTATTACACATTAGCGTTCGGGTTTTTATTTTTTATGCACGAATATATGCAGTGGTATCAATGATATATTCTTATTTTAATATCTCTAAAGCTTCCACTGCGTTTGTAAATTAAACATCATAACAATAAACTTCTTACCCAAACAAACTGCAACATGTTTAAAGTTCATAGAAACATTACCAGACCTGAAGGCCTGTATAACATGTTTGACTTTTACCTTCCGGTAATATTGCCATTGTCGAGAAGTGTGCAATCTAATCAATCGGACTATAAACATGAAGTTACAGGCATGATCTGATTTGCTAATTCACAGATATGTTCGATAGCTGTTCATTGGAAACACGTTGTACCTGAGAAGTTAATAAGCATATCAGTTAATGAATAAACTTGTACTTCTCTGCATGAAATGAAATATCATAAACGGTATCGAATGGTATCCGGTGTTTTCGTAACAATTTTCAGGGTCTGAAGTTTGATTTTAAAACTTACTTTGCAAAAACTGTAACTCCATTAGTAAATGCACTTCCTGGTCTACTTCAACGCTCATATCACTCTCACGATGCATCACTGGCAAATCTGTAAATATTAAATTTAAGTTTATGAACCTATAAACTAACCACTCTGCAAGAAGTAAGACGTATCCAATGAATGAAGTCATTCCCAGCACCATATTGAAATTGTCGAAAAAATTAAAATCTACTTCATAGATTCGATTCTAGTGCTCCTTCCCAAGCTCACCTTTCTTATCAATAGAAATAAATCAGTCTTCAATAACTGAAAGCATCAAAATTACCATTCATAAAATTCTGCACATGACTGTCATCACTTCTGTCCCATAAAATTGCTCCACACATAGAACCAAATACAATCAGATACCGTATGTCGTCATAAATGTACTAAATTTCATCTATGAATTTATTTTTATTTACTTTTTATTCGATTTTATTGCCTGGCGTTGGCGGCGTTGTCACCAGTCGATACTACCGACTTATGGCAACTGTTAGCGACAACCATGTCGACAACGGACTATAAAAATATTTTTTTTTTGTGGCGAATCTGGAAAATATGGTCACAATTCGATTGAGTTATGGATACAGTTTTGAAAATCTAATCGATGAAAAATCTCTTGAAATTGTTCTGAAATTGGTAAATAATTCTTGCAGTCGCAACTGAAATTGTGGAATAATAGTTGAATGAAGAGAAAAGTGAATTTACGGCAGTCGATAATGTGTTTATGGATGTTGTTGTGGCGAAGTTGGATGAAGATGCATTATTCATTAGATTGATCAGATTGGATGAATGTGTTTCTGTTTGAGTCAAGATGGACGGGTTTGTAAATGAAGCTGTTTTACAATGAACGGTAATGATTGCTTTAGATGCGGTTGGTTTCGAGTTTAAGAAATTATCCAAAAAATCACTTGAAGTAGAAAATTTGGAAAAAAAACGGATAGCCTCGAAAAGTAAATTGGTTTGGGCTTATTTCTGTATAAATTATACAATGATATTTTTCGATTCAACACATATTTATAATAATTGAATTAAATTATTTACACATTATTTAATTTGAAATTAAGCAAGTTTGAAATTCAAATGCTAAAAACTGGTCTATTTTACATTTTAGCCTTGGCTAAACCTTAAAATACTACTAATTTTGAACGATTAATTGCCTGTTCCGATAAGAAAAATGTTAGTCGAACTTCGATCATCGAGAAATCGTTACCAGCTGTACTGTAAAGTTCAATAATTAACATGTTAGTTCCAAATTAGGAGTAGTCAGGTATCTTTTTGGATACAATGCCGTTTGACCGGTATATTGCACGGAGAAAAAATATATCTTAACTAATGTAAATAACTAAATTATCATAGTAAAATATGTTAGCTAAGTGTCGGTTTGACACAAAAAAATAAGGAAATATCTAAGCCATATTTATTAATGCTTTGAACGGAACCAGCTTTGAACGGAAACTATAGTAGAGAAGCAAAATAAATTGGTTAAATTGAAACAGGAAAACACTTTCGAAATCGTTTTTCTACTGCGGAATTGATAAAAAATATGTAACACTGGTTGGCAAAAATTCTTGAAAAGGAAATTCTGATTTATAGCGTACAAAGAATAGCAAAGATTAATTGCTAGGAGCTACTAATTTAAAAAAATGATGCATAGGATGCTCTGCCGCTTATCGGATTGAAACGGAATGACTCCCAGCACATCTCGTTTGAGGCAAAATTATTACTGAAAAAATGAGCTACAATATCGCAATAATGAAAGTATGTCACCAACACCATTTCAATCGGCCTACAGAAGAGGAAGACGAAATTGAAGAAGAAGACTAAATTTAATTAAAAGGAGATATAAATGAAAAAATCAGCCACATGTTATTGCTTGCTCCCCTAAAAGTGTCAAGGAAACGTGAATAGCTGATTTAAGGGTTAACACACAGTCGATTAATATAAATTTGTTGAAATTTGTTTTTCAAACTGAATACAATTCCATAAATCTTCTGATCACTTTCAGCGCCCAACGATGGTTACTTTACTACAATATGTTTTAGTCTATTGAAATTATTTCATAATGAGAATGGAATTATAATTTCTTATTTTGCTCGTTACATTAAAAATATAGCTAGCGTGATCGGAAGGGTAGAAGAAACTTGGTATACAAGTCAAATGCTGGTCAAAACCATAAGCAAACACTTACTTGAAAGAGTTTTCAGAAGACATTTGCATGAATATGTAAATTCAGTTAGGTGAAAAATTATTGTGTTTCTTCGAATTAGATTTATAAAAATCATTTGCTTGACTATGGCTAAAGTTGATTAAATGGATTGACTAAAAAAGTTTCTGGAATAAGTGAAAGAATTCATTTTTTGTGCAGATAGAAGATTCTTTCATGATTTTTGCGTTTATATGTAGATGAAATTCCGAGTGATTGTAGTTGTTATAGCACTTTTGACTTCCGCAAACATTTGATCGTATATTTTGTGGTTATCTATGCTTATTTAATTGGGCTGAGTTCTTGGGAGCTATGTAAGTACACAAGTATCCCTATAAAATTAAAGAATCATCATTGTTATCAATTACCACCGATGATTTTTTCATCATTCTGATTGTTAAAAAACAGCTTTTAAGCATCGTAATATTAGTTTTAATAGGATTTTTCCATTATTTGGTCGTAAAATTTCCGTTTCACATTATTTTCAGAATAGTTTTGCTAATGGCTGATTTTATATTTACTGGTTGTTCTAATTCTTTATTAAAATCTTTTCATTCCCTTGTTTGATGCCCGAATTCTTCATTTCGTAATTCAGTCATTCACTTGGTATTAGTTGGTATCAAAATTCGTATTCAAATTTCATTTTCCACTTCCACTTTAATCTTTCAGTTAATCATAGATTTTTAATTACATATTTAATTTGAACCGGTAAAATGGGCAAGCTCTCACCAAGTACGGATAAGAGATTTTATGTATTTAAAGCGTGCAGAGTACTTTGAAATAGAGGGGCCAACCCCAAGATTTAGCACAAACTTTCTTTAATTTTCATAGAAGTAGTGTGAATCAAGGAGGCAATTGCCCCCTTTGCCCCTGTATGTGCACATCACTGGTGTGTATATATTAGATAAACTATTTTGAAAAGTGGTAATTCAAATTGTTCTTGTCTTCCTGGTTGTGAATAAGTACTATTAGAATAAGTACTAGAATAAGTACTATTAGAGCTATTAAGCTCAAACTACGTATTAATTGGCATTGGTCAATTATGAAAACTATTACTCTTGTTTATTGATGAATTTTCGTCCTTATCGCTTTGACATTTGAGTTTTTGATTCATTTAATGTTTTGATTTTTTTTTGTGATTGCTGTTCAGTTTTTGTTTTTGAATTTAATAATGATAGTTTTACAAGCAAGTTGAAGTCAATAGTTTTGATTGTCTAGTTTCTAATTTGAAGACATCTTTATTCCTTTGTAAGTATAAATTAAAACGGATCGCTCTAAAAACTGTCTAAATAATTACAAAATCTTCTCGAATAATGCTAAAGATATAAGCAAAATAGCGAAAATGACCACTAATCAATCTGGTTACCTCAATACCAAATAAATTTAGACAACATTTACTGGGAATATTTCCCTACAAATTAGTGACACAAGTCTTATTTTGATTGAATTTTCATTAATTAATCTATAGTATACCCATTGAGAGTTAATTATTCCAATTGAAATTTATTAAAAAATCTATGATAAAAGTAGTTGAGTATCGGGAACTGAAAAGTTGTTAAATTTTGTGTACATTCTCATCCTTCATTATACAGTATCATATGGTCTTTTATTAGGTTGGCCGAAAGAAGGGCTAAGATTAAATTTGTCAGAAAATTGTGCTGAGCATTATATCCCTTAGCTATCAATTATCCTGTGTGTGAATAGACATTTAAATTTACCGGATTGGGTCAAGTTTAGATGAACTTGACAAACATTTATTATTTCAAAGATAGGCTAGGTTTTGTCAAACATATTTACGTAAGTGTCACATCCACTAAACGCTTTTAACAAAATCGAAACAAAAGACCGTTAGATCATTTGATGACAATCAGAATATATTTCTTTTTTTATCATCATGTTCATTTACCGCGATTAAAAGCTTCATCTGGTTGAATTCGAAGAAAATAAATGAATTTATTTGGTAAATTAAATGAATACAGAAAATTCGGAGAAATTCGGGAATGATTTTGGCCCTCCATGGGAGCATCGAGTGCCTTGAAAGAAAGATTAAACCCGTATATTTCTTGTTTTTGCTTAGTCCATGTTTAAATTTCATTGTCCGAATCAGCAATCATAATGCTCCACTGAAAGAACTGTAGTGGGACCAAAGTAAAGCAATTCAGCCCCTTTTTTCGCCTTGGTATCAAGTTTTTCGTTTTTTGTTGCCCCTCATGGCGAGAGACTCACATCAGTTCCTGACATTTCTGTTGCTCTAGTTGATTGAGAGCCCCTTGATTTAGAGTACAGCTGAGTTTTTAATCCTGACGTTTTTAATTTTGCTTATCTTTATTATATATATTTATATATATATGTATATATATATATATATATATATATATATATATATATATATATATATATATATATATATATATATATATATATATATATATATATATATATATATATATATATATATATATATATATATATATATATATATATATATTTATATATATATATCAGTGGCGAAGCGTCCATACAACCCGATTCCTTCCGGCTTCCCTTTTGAAAATATCGACCTACTTGGGATTTTTCAAAACATGTATGCATCTTAACATGTACATAAAATTTCTATTGAACAAAGATCAAACCATCTTCTGCATAGCTGAGCATTTCCAGGAAGAATTTTGTTCATGTACAAGCATGTCTAACATTCTTCTCCCTCAAACATTCCCACCAGATATCATTTGTGAAATGTATTTAACTAGAGAGGAGATTGCCAGGGCCATCAAAGATCTCAATGTCAACAAGGGTCCTGGTCCTGACTTACTACCTCCTAGTTTCATACTCGAATGCATGGAGTCGCTTATCTTACCCGTGTATTTAATTTTCAACAAATCACTTTCTTGTGGTGTTTTCCCTTCCTTCTGGAAATCATCCCATCTGACCCCGATTTTTAAAAGTGGTGATAGGCGGTCAATTGATAATTACAGAGGTATTGCAATACTTTCAGCATTGCCTAAACTATTTGAAAAAATTGTCTGTGATAAGCTCACTACTGTAATAGAACCTCTTCTAAATGAACAACAACATGGTTTTAGAAAAGGCAGGTCAACTTGTACCAACCTCGTGATTCTCGTCTCAGATGTTCTCTGTGGCATGGAAAAAGGGCATCAAATTGATACCATCTACACAGACTTCAGCAAGGCCTTTGATCGGGTTGATCATGATATTCTTCGAATCAAATTACAGAAATTTGGCATCTCGGGTCTTTTATTAAACTGGTTAGACTCTTATCTTCGAAATAGGACGCAGTACGTTAAGTTTCAGGGTATCCTATCCAAAAAAATCGAAGTTTTATCAGGTGTTCCACAAGGTAGTCACTTGGGGCCTCTTTTATTTAATATTTTCGTTTCGGATCTTTCTGAAGTTTTATCAGACATCCCTCACCTTTTTTATGCAGATGATCTGAAAATGTACCACACAATTAAATCGAAATCTGACTCAGTTTTCCTTCAATCGAAACTGCTTTCTCTTGAGCAGTGGTGCAAACAAAATAATCTCGACATTAATGTCAGTAAATGTCAAGTCATTAGTTTTTCCCGCAAAACCAGTAATATAAATTTTGATTACCGCCTCAATAATGTTACAATCAATAATGTTGACAATGTCATCGACCTCGGGGTTACTTTGGATAAAAAGCTGCGTTTTAATTTACACTATGACAAAGTCTTAAGCAATGCTAATAAGCAGCTTGGATTTATCAAAAGACGTGCGAAGGAATTCAAAAACCTATGGGTCACGAAGTCCTTATACATAGCTCTAGTTCGGCCATTGCTCGAATATGCATGTATTGTCTGGCACCCTACCTTTGATGTCCATAGCGATAGGCTCGAATCGGTGCAGAAGCAGTTCTTGCTATTTGCGTTGAGAGATCTGACTAAGGTGCTCACGTCATGAATGCCCTATCCAATTTCCTACTAAAGATGGTTATATATTTTTAAATTTCTTCCATTGTTGTTAATTATACAAATTTATATAAATTGTTAGATATTAATTGTAAGTGTTTTGTACGCCTTGTTTGGTTGAAATAAATATAATATAAAAGGATAACGCGAAAATTCCCATTCATAAGCCGAAATAGTCCGGCTTGCAGATTTTTATTCGCGAGCCACTTGAGGCTTTGACCAAATGCGTATTGCTTTGTGTCTGTCTCTGTTCGTTCCTTGCTGAAATGCTAGCATCGTCTCGCTTTAACAGGTGAAAAATAAGCCGTGATGGATCGGCTTACGAATAGGAGAAAATTTCGATGGGTTCATTCAATATTGCCATAGTGTTTTTTTCATGTGAATATTACTTTTGATAGTTATATTGCTCACATTAAAAGCAGCACGTGAATACTATATACATATTTGAGATATGAATATAAAGATAGAACTTTACTGGTTATCTAAAAACTAAAATTTGTCAAATGTTAATTTTAGAAATGAATTCCTGCCTTCCGTTCTCTTTTATGATACATGTTCTGCATAAAATTATTTTTCCTCTTTCTAATTAGATGATAATTCATAAAAAACAGGAATCAGTAAATAAAATAAATGTACATAAAAATATTTGTCGTGGGAAATCTGAAACTTGATATTTTGAATATGTTTACCTCTAACACTTAAAATAATTGTAATTGTAAATTGTAAATATCGCATAATTGTAAATATAATAATGTTATATCGTATAGTAAATGGGGAATTATCTATAAACCCTTATGCTATGGGTTCGTATTTGTTTGTGAATTTTTACATTTCAACCGATTTATTTCCAAGATATTTTTTAATTTAATGGATGCAAAATACCTGCTTTCAATTTATTCCTGCTTAGCGTTCTGCAGGCTCAACCCAACGTTTCTTTAATGCTTCTTTTTTATAAACATTATTTATATTAAAGCAAATGGTTTCATTTATATTTTACGACACCCTATAAAAACTGCTCTTTAATTTGTTGATAAACATTTGCTTATCATTTTTTTGAATAACGAATTTTTAACCTGTCTGTTAGTGTGACGAGAATAAAATAGAAATAGTAAGCATGACAAACACCAGCATGGCAGACACCATTATTAAAATAATTATTCGGCTTCCCTCCATCGATATTTCACCCCTCGCCACTGATATATATATATAGCTCGAGTAGTTTATTGGGTAGTGGATTGGTATCAATGGGTGAAGGACCACGCACCGAGGTTAGAGATGAGCTAATCCTCCTTACTTGAATTAAACTAATTATCTGAGTTAATAAGAGGATTCGTGTAACCAATTATTCTACACTCGTAATCACATTGGTTTTAATTTTGTAACTAAACTGGGATTAGATCTTTGTTATATTCGTGGTCTGAAGTAAAGCAGATAGTGGCTTCTTTTACGAGAAGGAAGTACATTTTGTAACAGGGTCTTACGATCCTTGCTTTCACACCACAATCCATAATTGAGCCTTCCGTAAACTAAATATGTGCCTCTGTTCGAGAGAATGGCCCACTCTTGGATTCGTCTTAGCTTTCTTTTGATCACTCTTGCTTAGCATTGTCCTCCAAAATACTAAGATAGCCTTTTGTGTCTCATGGTTTTTGCTTGCAGGTCTGATATAGACTTATGACCTGTTTCGTAACTTCCCCTTCAATCTTGAAGAGCTGCGGTTTAAGATTTACAAACTGAGGTTTATCTCAATCTGACATTGGGATAAATCAAACTGTTTCTGTAATCAGCAGGCTGAATTTTGCGCAATTTTCTTCCACCATACTTTTGCTACATTGTGTTGTTTAATTTAAAACCTTTAACAATTTAGATTTCAAGCTGTCCAAGCGTTATTGTGATGTCATCCGTGTGTCCGGGAGCGGTAAAGTCCTTGCTGTGGAAGGGTCCAAAAAGGAACAATAGCTGAGGCTATTATTTCTCTTTCTGCAAGCATCCTCACCCTTAGCTTTGCTTCACCCAGCTCTGCGAACACTCCTCGGTATCTTAGTTGTTTATTCATCCATTTCACTACCTTTTGAGGGACAAGTAGTACATGGTATTGTTAAAGCGTCTTTCTGTATGCATGAAAGCACATTGTTCCATTTCCTTATCAATTTTCTTACCTGTTCCAGCTTATGTGTGGCTCATAAAGATAATTCGAGCTTCTGGTTGGCAGAGGGAAATTCGTGTTAGAGACATCAATCTATATGCAGATTTCGTTCAGTTTTTTTCATGGCCTCAAATATGAAGCATGGGAGCCAATTTAGCCTGCATGATTTTGAAAGGTCACTCCGTTTGTTGTCATCTTTGGGGATGTGCACCATTCGTGCCAGTCTCTACGAATCTGGCAAGTAGCTGAGTTTCAAACTTACTCTCAAATGTGCACCAAGAATGCTTTCAGTTTATGAGTATTTATGGCTCTTTTTAGTAGAGCCGGGATCATCCCATTTCTTCGTGATGATTTAAATGGTTTGATGGAGTTTGTTGTATATTTGTTGTGTATACAAGATGATTTGTTTCGTTGGCCTCACTGTGATTATGAACTATACATTCTGTAAAGTATGTTTTGAGTAGCACTTCTAGTGTGGCCTTAAACGTAGTCGTTGTCCCTCCGCTAGGAGTTCGAAGTAATCCCATATGCATAACTTTCTGCATCCTTGCAGACTTGGCAATACTGTTGAGACTCTTAAATGTTGTGGATATCCAAATATGAAACATAAATTGTTCAATATTCAGATAAGAAAATAAGCTGAAGTAGTCTTCAGTTTGTTGTACTATTGCTGCCACTGTAATAAAAGTTTCTTCGTACAATGTAGATCAGCAATGTCATGCTTCCTACGGATCTTCAGCACCATCAACAGACTAGCCGGTTAATAAGTGTATTCGCGTTTTGGTGATGATTTAAACTGGCAGTGCTGTCAGTGATCTGTTATGAATGAAAATGAAAAAAAAAACAAAACAATCAAAAAACTTTCGGCCAGCTGCTGGAAGAGTCAACAATTTTCTGTATCTCGTCTCCAATCTTCTTTATGATTTTGTATCAGAAATTGCAAAATATATAAGAACTTAAAAAACTGTAGAATTAGCGAAGTAATATCTTTAGCTCGTCTAGAGTAGACGGTAGAGCTACTGGCTCCTAGTGTGTGGGGTCCTTGGTTCGAATCCAGATGCGGACATAAGATAGCACACCGAGCTTCGAGTTAACTTAGTTCCAAGTATGCACCCGAGTTAAATCCTGGGGCAAATTAAGCGAAGTTAAGCTAGTGAGAAAATCATCTCACGCCTTAAAAAAAATCCTTTATGAAAATGTAGTTTCCCACCTATGATCTAATTCTGAATGACTCGACTTTCAAGCGGGCTAAACTTTTGATTTGGGTCGATTAACTTATTCTGTATATTAAATTATCATTATTGATTGATATTATCATTATTCAATAATATTATTGTTCAAAGCTATCCAATCAGCTCTGTTAAAGAATCATCGAAATGCAAGCGTTTTATTAACACGTAATATTAAATTTCCATCACTTAAATAAATTTTCCATGTGAATGGTATGGACCTACCACCACAAACCCCAAACAATTGTAATTCCCTTTTGTTTCACATTGTATTATCTCTGACCAAAGAAATTAAATTTTTATTTTTCACCTCATCGACGACGATTTTCACGAGTCAACGTTTACGTACTCCCATACACGGTTCATTCGTTGCCAGACAAGTCATAGTCAATATCGGTATTTTTAATAGGTATGCCGTATTTTTATTTCGATGGAAAGACCACATACAGCTACTGCATCTCCCGTTGTTTAAAACCGACTGTAATAAAATTATATAGTAAATTAATGAACACTAAAAACAGTCCGAATACCATCAATAACTCCCTGTATACAGTTTGGGAAAGGACAAAAACAAACCAGAAAACACGGGAGGCAAACATAAAAATATTGAATGGAAGCGACACTCAGGTTACTATCCGACATCGGCTATTGGTGTTCGAATAATGTTTTGTTGTAATGGTATACTTATTTTTGTTTTCCAATAACCGGCAAAAGATACGAACAACAATAAAAACATTGATTTCGTTTTCGCTTCATGGGCAAAATATTGTAAGCATTCACTGGCTGTTCAAGGATTTTGAGTTTATGTCAATGGTAGCGTTTTTTTATTCGTTCTGTAGCACCCTGTCTTCGTGTGCGATTCAGTAGGGAGTTGACTCGTAAAAATCGTTTCAGGCGCATCTGATTGTTTACGGTGTGGTTTTAAAGTTTGCGTACAATGGGACTCTGCAGTGTTTCATACAAATTGCTTTAATTATGCTCATGAAATGATATAAAATATTGTAAAGGTAGTCTGTGAAAACTCCTGCAAAATTTTAGTGAGTTATTTAACATTGAGCCAAACAAAGAAAAAGCAAAGATATTTTTTTTTAATTTTCGAAATGACAAGTTGACAAATGAGGGAAAAACTGCTGTGTGAAATGAATTTTGACAACACAGATTGGCATTGTCAGAGATATTCTGGCATAGCAATCATTAAGATTTGCAGAAACTTATCTTTTACAGAATCTCATGCAAGAATATTCTATTCATTTCAAATCAATTTTTTTAACGAATGAAAATGAAAAACCTTTTCCTACACAAATCGAACTTTCACATACAAGCGAACATGCATATTTTCATACCCAGGTAAACATAGTATTTCTTTATAATCCTGCGAAAATATTGATGGTACTCAGACATCAATATTTTCGCAGGAAATCGAAAATCCGTATCATACTTTGTAAAGTTCATATTCATTGTTGCATAAGATATATTTTTGCATCCTTAAAAATGTGTGTAACTGATGTGCATTTATTGTTCGGTAGCAGGAGCACTCGTTTCCATAAGAATTATTAAATCTTCGTTATTTTGCATTTTTGTACAGGAAGTACTTGAATGTCTTTCATACTGAATAAAGGAAATCAAGAATAGTATCAACATTTTTACCGGAAAAATAGAATCGATGTAAGTTTAGAAAGAGCAGAAGGGTCTTAGATTCATGGGAAATGACACACAGAGCGATTGACATGCACGTTTACTATTTCTGTCCAATATTTGCAACAAAAAAATTAAGTGGTTTCAGTACAGTACGGTGGGAAAATACGAAAACGAACGTCTGTTTTACTTGGCTGACAAAAATAGAAGAGCGAGAACTCCTTTATTCATATTTGACATTGATTTGCATCGCCTACTTCTAAAACATAAAATTCAAGTATAACACTTATGGCATATATCAATTAAAATTCTCAACAAGTACAACCAGTTTTTGGCTTAGAACTTGATTCTGATTTTCACTGATTTTTAAGAAAATTCGTTTTTAAATCGCTTGGGCTGAAAATTCTCCTATTTTAATACACAGTACACAACAGTACCGTGAAGTAAATTTGTCTGTAATCCTCAGTGGCCCAGGAGGCTAAATTTCTTGGAAGGATCTTTCTTCTTCAATGTGTATGAGTGTGGATTGTTTCGCTGCACGTCTCACGCTATCGTTGATTTTATTCAGGAATTTACACTCAGCTAGGACAACTCATAGCCAAGTAATGTGATCATGGTTGAACTCGAATCAAAGACTACACACGGTAGAAGTGTCTTCTATCCACACGAACATGAGATTTCCAAAGGCTTGTCTAAACTTTGATAGCTGAGTAATGTTGGAAATTACATTGCAGTCGTTTTAAAATGTTTTATCATAATTGGCACATCCTCCTGTAATGCATAAAACACGAAGGAAAAAATTTGCCCTCTGTTCATTAAATGCTAATTATGGTTGAATTGTCAAAATTAACAATAAATAAGCCTGAAACTTGAGGAAAGCATTTTGGTCAGCCAATAATTTCACATTTATGTTTTTAAAAAGTATTTAAGACTCAGTGTTTCGTGATAAAATGAAATATGTAAGCTCATTAATGCCCAAAATGGTCTGGTGGAAATTGACGGATAAAAAGTTTGCATGTCAAAACTCTGGCAAGTTGTATTTAAGCCAAATTGGCTTAAGAGATACTTCTGGTGAGAAGGTTAGCAGCAAAGAAGATTTTGAAATTATGGCGTCCAGCTAAGAATGTGTCCATAGCCAGAAGTTTGAGCTGATTAGTATAAGGGAGCAAATCAAAGGAGATCATCAGACCACGAGATCTCACGCAGGTAAAACCGGAAGAATTCGCCTTGAACTGATTCGATGCGATCAATATGCAGCTGACCAAATCAAGCATGCATATTGAAAGATTCAACACACCAAAGTAGAATAAAGAGTTTATGCTAAATAAATAAAACAATAATAAAGATATATTTAGAAGTAATTCTGAATCGAGTAGTTTTTTTGATTGTCCTACGATTCCACTTTTCAAAATTTTAAGAGGTTGATTTGCAACTGAAATATATAACGGAGCAATAATAAAACAGAACAATCAGTTCTGTTCAGAATAGAAAAATCAGAATTAGAATAGAAAAATCAGTTGGTCTTAAGCCCACTAGAAATATCACTTAAGTAAGTTTGGAGATCTCGAAAGCTGCGGAAAGTTGATGCACAATTAAAATTGTTTTTTTTAGTGGATTCCGATTAAATATCTAAAATAAAACAAAAACTATCAGTCAGATCGCCTAATTTTTTTTATCACAAAATGTGGCTTTTTACATTTACTTTTTGAAGATGACTTAATGCAAATGACCACCACGACCTCCTCTCAAGAAGCCAATGCTAATTTGTAAATTTTGGACCACTTTTTGAAGCAATTGGGGCCATATATCGTAATATCGTTAATGACGCGTGCTATGTTGACCTCTAAAGCGTCGATAGTTGCTGGTTTGTCAGCGTAGATCAACGAATTCACGGACTCCCACATGGAATAATTCAACGAAGTCAAATCGCACGATCTTGGTGGTGAACTGATCGATTTATTTCTAAAAATAATACGATATCTGAATTTCGTTTTCAATAAGTCGATGGTTGCGGTCGCAAATTCCTGACCAAAAAATAAAACTGGTTTATTATTACTCTGCACCAATCGCCATTGACAGTAACGTATTAATTTTTGAACAAGCATTGCCCTATGATGCCACCATCATGCAGTGCGCACCACACAGTGTACTATTTTTTATGCTGATTTATAGACAAGAAGGGAACCATGATCACAAATTAATAACCTTTATAGAAAAATGTTTGGGGCCGCCATCCCAAAAAAAATCCAGAACTTGGAAAATTTACACATTGGTATCTATTTTCATTGTAGATGTTTTAAAATGGTAACATCTCTTAGTACGGAAATAGCAAAAATACTTTGTACTGAAAGTCCTTAGTACCAAAGCCAAAGTATACCAAATTTGCTTCACACTAAGGCCGACCCACCCTGCGAATTTTATATTAATTTTATGCCTGTAATGGGAAGTTATCGGGGTATATGCACACAGCTTTAGGGCTACCACCAGCAAACATTTTCGAATTTTCAAAATCTCAATATTTGTTGCTTATTGTCACATTATTATTTAAAAATTTAATTATAGCATCGCTCAGTCAAGAAATAATAAAATTGTACAAAAACTACCATAGCTGCCAACTCTATCATGGTGTTACAACAAAATTTTTACCAAATTTTATTTACCGTAAGGTCCTGACTGCTCTGTGAGCTATAGGGCAAAACGCTTTATAATGCTGTTCAAATTTCTAAGATTCAAATGAAAAAGATTACCCTAGCTGGCAGTTTCAACCTAATTTTTCAACCAAACCTCTATCAAACATGGTCTGAAATAAGGTCCAGATACTGTGTGAATTTCGTTTAAATCTGCTGACTGAATCAGCATTTTTTTCTTAGTCATTTTTCAAGATGGCACCACCGGCACAAGGTTCTCATATTTCAAAATTGCCTTCATCAGACCTAGTTCTACTTAAGGTCAACATATTCTGCGAATTACAATTGGGTTTGATTATAGGGTCGTGAGTTCCCGTGAACAGAAGTTTCGGATGCTAAAAATAGAGGTAAATAGGGGAAGGGTAACTGTTCTTGCCTGATAACCAATTTCAGAAGTTTTACTTTGGCTGTGCAATTTTTAGGAAAGTCTTTGGTTTGAATGTTTTTATTTTCAGTGCTTGCTTTAGCTACAGAGTTGCTAGCAAGTTTATTAAAGACTATTTTAACCTAGAACTTATTATATTAAAAACTATTTTAGCCTAGAACATATTCGCATCGATTTGCTTTGTAAATTTCATTGTGGTTTTATAGCCCTGTCAAAAGTAATCGGAATTCAAAATTTTGCAACTTTTCTCTATCTTATTTTAAGCACTTAGCGCCCACATAGAGTCAACAATTTTCAAAACGTTATCGCATCTATGTTTGGAACAAGTTCAAAATTCATTTCGAGAAATTATTTTTTTGAAAATTAATTGTTGATAGAATTATTATGGTATTTAGAATATAATTAAAATGACCGCCAGCGCCAAAGGGTTAAAGACAATTAATATTTGGTGAGGCCCAGAACTATTCTAATAAGGCAATCCGACTGATGCTTTTCGTTTTATTCATCAAAACACTCTAAAAAAAAACACCCTTTACATGTATCAGCAAAAGGATTCAAGAAGATTATCGCTGGAGAACATCATCCCATCAGGCTGAATTTTCGATTTCGATTAAATTTTCGATGAAAGAGCTTTAAAACAAGTATGCGGAATAAAAACTGGTAATATTAAAGGCTTGGCTTCCTTAACGCTTTGGAAATTTTTTGACTTATTTGAGCGCAGACAAAGTAAAAAAAAAGTCTTCAAATAATGTTTTTTTCTCACAATTTGATTTGTGGTTACTTCTGACAAAAACATCAGATCATTACAAAACTCACAGGGCGTAGTACTTATTGCTAGAAATAATTATGTGTAATTTTTAATGAATACGTTCGCAATTCTGTAGCTGTTAAACATGAAAAAATCTTTCAAATCATCGAGTTCCCTGAAAAACCTTCGCTTTTCATATTTTGAATTCAAAGCTGCTTTTTATCCAATTATAATTTTTTAATCTTTCAACATTAGTAGTCCTATCATTTAGCTCCTTTGTTCTTCTTTCTCTTATCTTTTTTTTCTCTTGTTGTTTGATACCATAGTTATTCTGCTGACTCTGAAAAACTATGAATTTTGTATGAGATTTCACTAGAATTTAATGCACCTGCGGTTGCTCTTACCTCACTCACTAGACATTTATATGTAACTCAATTTACTAAACAAAGCATGAACTACAACTTGGGACAAAACAAACGATGCTCCTGTACCTAGAAGTCAAACACTCCTTGTTCATTTAACTTAGCTAATTCGTATGTTTCAGCAGTTCACTTCGACATGTGAACAGTTCTGGAGTATGTACAGTTTAATGATTAAAGCGTTACTTTTGAACCATTCTCACAAAGGAGCTACTCTACGGAATTCACCCTTTAGCTTTCTGAAATCAAAAGCTAAAAGCCACTTCAAATTCACCTTGTTCGAAATGTGTGATTTTTGATAAAACCACTAGTCCTTAGATTTAAGTGCTATGAATAAATGACTACAGTACAAAATTAACATTGATTTCCTGTCATTTTCAGGTCAAAAGGGCGACACCGACTTCGAGTGCCCAACTTCGGTTGGAAATGGAAACTTTGCCGATCCGAAAACATGTCGTCGGTTCTATCAAGTAAGTGAAACAAAGGCGCAATCTACTACAATCTACAACTAAGCACCGCACGCATGCAATGCCTTCATTAGGCTTTTGATTTCGCTCAGACGCATACTGTCTTCATATCAAAACTTCCTATGTCATTATCCTGGACTCTTGGAGCAACTTGCACAATGCGCTCAGCAAACCGAAACTCCATTCTAATTTATTATCATTCCAACTACACACAGATGACTTAAGTGATATTTGCTCACTACTGACGTTTGCTATTTGTTCGTTTGTTCGTTCGTTTGTTTACTGGATCAACATTCGGGTCTACCTTGGATTACGACACTCCGCCCGGACTCTTATTCCATACTATGCTATCCTCTACCCAATCTTTCGTTCCGTGTTTAACAATTCCCTATTTCCTGCAGTTAACCAGTGGAATTTCCTGGCATTTGGTTTTTGCCATATGCTGGCAGCTTGCGCTGTTCTAACTCCCTGACTGACATACGAGTACACGAAGATTATCTCTATGCTGACTCTAAATATTTTGTATTGTCTTTTCGACAGTGTGTGGATGGATACCCATATGTAAATCGATGTCCCTCCGGATTATACTTTGACGACATCAGCAAATATTGCACATTCAAGGCGGAAGCTCGGTGCGGACCCATTGCTGCCAGTAAGTATTATTATTACTCAGCGTATTTCTACTTAATGTTCGTAACGGAAAATTACATGTGAAAGATACTAACAGCTAAACAGAATTTGAAATCAAGATCCATATAAGAGTTTGGGAAACAGTGTGTAAGTACTGTTTAAATATTTACGGAGTAAAATATACAAGCGTAATTTGTTGCGTAAGTTTGTCAATTCAACAAATACATACATACGTCCTACATTACTTCGATTTGAAAACGTATCTTTGTGTTTTGGTTTCTGATTTATCCTTACAAAAAATAAATAATTTTCCTATCAACGTACACAACTACCCTCATCTATATACTAATAATCCGACATCTAAGCATCCTCTCACATTCATTTTGGTTCAAAACTAGCTTTGTTTCGAAATTACAATCTGAACACAGATTCGTATTCAAAGTTTAATTAATTTCATTCAAAATTTACAGTATCTGTTTTCATACAAGACTAAAGGAATTAAATATGTTAATCCCATGAAGCAAGCCATATGATTATGGTGAATCTTAAGCAGAAATTAATATCCTTCTGACGGGAGTTTCGTCCGAACATGGGAGTCAAATTGATGAAGAGACCAAACCGGAGCGAACGAGAGTGATAGAGGAGGAGAAAGTTGAGCTGGTTGAGAAAGTACCGGTATAAGAGTATGGAATTAAGATTGCTTGGTTAATGGATGAGAAGAGATTCAGTGTGTTGTCCTGGAAAATTTTCGAAATCAATAACTTTTGTGAATTATTCTGGTCGATTTGGGGTCGAGACGTAAGGCTTCGAATTAAATTATTTCGAAGAAATTGGGTATTAGTGGAATTTACCGTACATAATTACGAAGGCAGACTTAGGAAAAAATATAAACTAATGGTAAAGTTAGTAAGAATAAAAGAATTCTTACAACTTTTTTACTGAAGCTTCGTACATATGCATCTCAGCTTTCTCCGCGAAGAGCTACATACTCACTGGTTAATTTAATCTTGGTATAGAGAATTACCGATTGTTATGTTTATCCTCGGCGTTTGCAACTCTTCAACAACTACCATTATGTAGAAGAATCCTAAACCATGGATATCAAAACCATATCCTTTTAAGCCGATTTGAGATTCGAATTGTGTGGGGTTTGTTACAGTTGTTCTGGTTGAAAGTTAGATTAAGTGGAAACACATGCCTCTGGATGAATCTTTGTTACTTCAGCTAAAGTTTCATTATTTCGAAGTTGCTTCAGTTATTTCAGCTACAAAACCGTGGCACTTTGTATTAATCTCTTCCAATTAAGCTGTTTTATGGGCTAGTTGCAATAAGTTTAGCTTTCAAATGATTTATTTTCAGGGACACGAACTTTGATTAGTATCAGCTTTAGTTGCGCTAGGGCCAACATTTATGTCATTTTAAACTTTGTCTCAAGTAAAAAGGTTATAATTGTTAAAAAAACAAAAATCCAGCGTATGTGATCCTATGGAAAGACTGACTTTCGAAGAAATGTCAAGAAAAAGTTTTAATTGTATTTCTGATTTTCTGTCGTTGAACTGCTTACGAAATCAAATTTCGTTCTCATAACCAAATAATCACGTCGGATATTTATTATTTAGGAATTATACAATGAGTTTGCTGATAGCTGCCGCTGCTTGAGCAACCATTGGAAGAAATTCCTTGCAGTGTCCAGAATGCACAGTGAACGGGATGCTGGTGGGGTGCCCGGGGTACTTTTTTTTTTATCAAGTCTGACTTATTACCCTCCGCGAGGAATCTAGTGCCCGTTAATCATCAGTGTAGCGAGTGGTTTGGAGGGACATATCAAGGTTTTAGCTGTGTCATACTATAATACAACGCAGTCCAGCACAAGGTAAAAACTACCAGAAGACAAATCAGGAGCCATATTAACGTAAATCCGCTGAGCTTAACATGGTGAACCTAATAACTTATATATTTTCCTAAATACTCCGTTAGAGAATTTGCTACATGTTTTTCAAACTATCCTGAAATGCGAAACTTGCTGTTTGACTATCTGTTTTTCCCAACTTTTTCGTTTAAAGACATTTGACTCGCACTGAACTTTTCTTCCGGCCTCAAAATTCTCAAAATTCTACTTACACTAATTGTAACACTGCGTACTGAACATTTTACTTCCACAAACCTGAAATTATCTCTTAAATGTCCGTCAATTTGACTCGTCATAGAATGTGTTCTTGCAAATTCATTTAAACGAACGAAAATAGCTTCAACTTCCTTCAAATTGCGCGCTGTCCACATCTTTTCAAAATCAGCAAAATGGGTCTCTCAATTTTCAAATCCAAACCCTTATTCTTCTTTGGTTGTGCAGTCACCGTTGGTTGAAATTCAACTTAAATGAATATTAAGAAAAATGCGCCTGAAAATTTTCCAACTTTTCGTGGAAACCGCTTGGAAAACTAATGATACGATTGCCTACATTCAACTCCGAATTCCAATTTCACCCAAAAGTTTCTTGGAATCAGCTTTGGCACCAAACAAATCAGTGTTTAAACAGCCAATCGTCTACGTAGATGGTTGAAAAATCAAAAGTCAGTAAAAGCCATCGTCTACGTGGACGGTTTAAATTAAACTACCAGCAGTTTAACTTCGTGTTCGATCGACCTAATATTGTCGAAATTACACGCAATGGAGCATCAGCTTGTTTTGTTTCTCAATTTTTTAGTTCTCAAGACCTACATCACGACCTATCGCTTGCCAAACGGTTCTGGGAAATGAAAAACTAACTTCTGATAATGTTGTTGGAAAACATAAACCAAATTCTAAAACAACAGATACAGCAATGAGTGAGTGGAAAGCAAATTAAAAAAAAAACCATCAAATGTTCAAAATCATCTACTAATGCAATTCCAAAATCTCCAGTCTCCGCATCTAATGAAGCTAAGAAAACTAACTCAAAAGCAGTAGATGCCAACATCGTTTTAGATCCTCCTATGGTATCTAACGATTTCAATATTTTCAACTACACCCTCAGAGGTGTCGCATAATCTAGATCTATATTTGTATCCAGGCTTGCTCTTGATACCACCGCAGATGACGTAAAAAAATGTTGAGGGAATACTTGAGCATACAAAATCCTTCATCACTGAAGATTGTATATTAGTTATTAAGATAGGGAACCGGCATCGTGTATCGTCATTTAAAATTGTAACACCAGATTGTTGCTTTGGTTCTATTGGAAATATCAATTTCTGGCAGCCAAATTCTGTTGTACATTAATTCGTCAACAAAAAGACGAGTAAATCAAGCGCTGCAACAAAAAAACGGTACGAACTAATCTCAGTACTCCACGCCAACGTAATAGGTTAATCACAATACAGCGTTTTCCACTGCGGCAAACCAGTGGGCTGCGGCAAAGTGCTGTCAAAAAATTAGAATGCACTGTTTTGTATGGTAACGCGCACAATGGTTGCGACCGAATTCGCGGCAGCGGCAGAATTTGCCAAATTTCTAGTTTTGCCGCACCGCTAGTGGTGATACCTACCATAGGTTGGCATCACCACTAGGTTGAATTAACTCTGTTTGAAATAGGTTGAATGGTCTGGTGGAATAGACAAGCGATGGCTGATGTGTATTGTGATAAGCCAACCTAATCCTCGTACAACAGGATTTAGCAATACAAAAGAAAAAAAAAATGATATTGGTTGGTGCCTTGGTTGCATTGACAGCGACATTGTCGCTGCATTGTGATTCATCAAATTCAACTGCGGCATTCACGCCTCCCCCTGTGGAGCACTGCGTTTGCCGCAGCGGAAAATGCTGTATTGTGATTAACCTATAAGTGGGATGCGATCGAAACTTAATAAGTTCTATGAGCTCTTGAACCTTGAAGCTTTTGATGTAATTGCGATCGCCTAGACGAGGCTTTGGGCAAATATTCACAATGCTGTAATTTTTAATTCGGAGCATACAATTCTCCAACCGGATAGACATGGAGATCTTGCTGACGCTCCTGTCAGAGGTGGTCTTTTTCTGGCCTTTCACAAAAAATTCCAAGTATCTCAAATAGAGATACCGCATACAGATAATGAATTTATTTGTGCTCAAGTCGAACATACGACAAAGAAGGTATTGTTACTTTTGGTACAACTACACGCCACTAAATTACTCGCATGACATTTACGTTTCGCTAATGCATATTATGCAGCTCGTATGTGACCTTGCAGACAATAACAACGACATCATCTTAATGGGTGATTTCAACCTACCTAAAACCAACTGGTGCCCTTCAGCGGACGGAACTTCCAAAGTTCCGAACTCTACTTCTATTGGCGGATAAAACGACATCAACATTGCAAACGAATTAATATCACTTGGTTTTTTTGAAGCCAATAGCATCCGACTAATTGCGATTAATCGCGATTAATTGCAATGAAGCTGTTCCCGTACTCCGTTTTACTGAAAACTAAAAATTTCCCCTCTTTCAGTAAATTTCAGTATGGTCTGAGCTGCTGAAAAATACTGAAAAGTGTCAACCGGTGTGGTGCGAGTAAATAGTTTCAAATGTGCGCGGCAAGCAACATATTTTTTGCGTATTGCTGCTATGAAGGTAGAATATTTCTGTGGCGATAATTTATTACCTTTTAGGATGACTTTATAATCACTATTGTTCTCCCAAAAACCGAAAACTGACACTTTCGGTTGTCAATTTTCAGGAAATACAATAAGAGCGTTCCCGTACTTTCCATGAAATTCCCCACCACATGATTCAGGAAAATTCAGTAAAATTCAGTTACTGAAAGAACGGGAACATACCTATTATTTTCGAGCCAAAGTCTAGTAATGACTTATCATCTAACACATCTGAACTTAAATTTAATTTTAGACGAGCTAATGTCAATCAATTGTGTAACTTGCTTGCTAACTATGATTGGTCTTCCGCGTTGCAGGAACGTAATCCGGTTAAAGCTACGTTTTTTTTTTTCAAGTTCGGTTGTTCGGTTATTTTTTAACGGTGAGTGTCAATTACCCTTAGTACCCGAAAGGCTAATCGTATGGACTTGCCAAACTCAAGACACTTTTCACCTTACTTGACTAACTTCGCAGTCTCCTCTTTGGAGATGAAGTACCTATTTGAAAATGAGCGAGGACACCATTATCGCATTTGCTAATAAACTTGTTAATAATATAACACCTAGCCTAGATGGCATACCTAATTTTGGCTTAAAATATTGTGTGCAATCACTCCTACCTGTGCTGTCTTATATTTTCAATGCATCCTTAAAAGCAAGCATCTTTCTTCATTTGTGGAAATACTTCACCGTCACGTCAAGCAAGAAAGTCAGGATGACGCATGCAACTATCAACCGATTGCAAAACTTCCTTGCTTCGCTAAACTTTTTGAAGCCATAGTCACTGATATTGTGGCCTTTCATTGCAAATCGATTATGGCTCCGTATCAGCACGGTTTTATGAAAGGTCGTTTAACTACAACCAACCTGCTTGAATTTTCTCACCAAGTAATCAACTCAATCGAAGCTGGCCTGCAAACTGACGTGCCTACACAGACTTGACGAAAGCCTTTGATAACCTTGATCATTCTACACTTTTAGCTAAGCTTTATTCCTTACAATTCCCTGACTTGTTTTTAAATTGGGTTGCCTCTTACTTGACGAATCGAACCCAACGTGTATCCTTTCGCGGTGCCTTGTCATCTAAAATTAAAACCGCGTCTGGTATTTCACAAGGTAGTCATCTAGGCCCTTTACTGTTCGCCTTATTTATTAATGACGTAGGTTCCATTCTGCAGTCATCTTCTCTTCTTCTTTATGCCGATGACGCTAAAATGTTCAAAATGGTGAGAAACCTTAACGAGTGCAATGATTTGCAGCAGGATTTTAGCAGATTTGCGAGCTGGTGTTCCGATAACAATCTCCTAATTAATCCTGACAAGAGTACGATTATATCCTATATACGCAAAAATAATCCTGTAGTCCATGAGTACTCACTTCTGAGTACCCATTTAAATAGATCAGCGAAAGTTCTCAGTTTAGGAGTACTGCTGAATCAATCATTCACTTAATCGTTGTGAAAGCTAGCAATGGCTTAGGTTTCGTCAGAAGACGTTCGAGGGAATTCAACTATATTTTTTCTCAATAAGACCCTCTTTTGAAGTTTAGTCAGACCTATTGTCGAATACGTATGTATTGTATGGGCACCGTATCAAAAAGTTTACATTGACCAAATTGAGTCCATCCAAAAGAGGTTCTTACATTTCTGCCGCCGCGGTCTTCCGTGGTATGACCCTTTACCCTCCTTATTAAGACCGCTTAAATCTTTTACGAAAGGATACCTTGAACTCTCTACGGCAAAATTGCAAAATCTTATTTGCCGGGAAAATTTTGCCAGGCACTATTAACTCAAACGGCTTACTAAACCAAGTTAATTTGAACATTAATAAGAAACGTGTCAGGCGGATGAACTTTTTGTCGGTTCCTCAACATCGGACCAATTATGGTTACAATGAACCAGTCGCTGCAATAAGTGGATGCTTTAATGAAGGTTACTATATGTTTGATTTTCATTTGTCTGCAAGAATCATTAGTTACTGTTATGTGTCTATAGTCTGGATTAGACGAATTTAATAAATAAATAAATAAAAAACTCGCTTCAAAGTATCAAGATTTAAACAGTTGCTCTTCAGCTCATGGTAATTGATGTATCATAATATAGCTTGAGTGCAATTGTGTGCATGATAATAACACTGCATTAGTAGAATTTCACTCAAGTTTCATTTTTTTGAATGATTAGGAGCAGCGGCAAGCAGCTGTCCATATAACCATTGGCAGGTTGCCGTCAGAACCCCCACGCACGGCATTCCCAGAACTGATTTTACTACGACAACATCAATTTTTCCCCAGCTTCTCTGTCTATTACTGCCTTACTTCTTCTCCACAGCCGCCCTCCCCTCACTATTTCATCCTTTTTCTGAATTTTTTTCTTATTATCATAGACTATTTGATATTAATTACCAAATAAACTCTACATCGAATTCCCCTCTGTTGGCTCGAAGTAGTTGGTGGGAGTATGATTTTGCTCCATTCAAGGTAATTTTTCATAATTTTATTTATCCCATTCTATGAGAGCTCTTTCATAGATGAGTAATAAGCGAACTGATGAAGGAGATGCGAAAATATTATATCATTTTATTTATCAGATACGAAAATATTATATTAGTTTTGCTGTTCAAGGGAAATATATATAAAAATGCAAACAGCAAAAATTTCACTTTTTACCCCATATTATAAATTATATATTAGCACTTTAAAACTTACTTCAGTAACAAACACACATTCATCTTCACAATAACTCATACTAACTTCGAAACATATTAAAACCCTAAACCCTCGAAATTCCTATGCCAACACGTTTCCCCGAAATTCATTTCGTCTAAATTAAATATTTCCTCTTGGATTTCAAAACGGTATTTGAAATGACACTTTATTAATAATCGGAGAAGACCAACTGTTTGCAAAGTGCACAGTAGCTATAAGTCCTTTATATTCTGTGGTATCTTCACATGTAATCTACGAGTAAAATACATGCTTCGTATCTTTCGCGTCAGAACTGCTGCATGCATGCTGCACAAATTTGTGTACGTAAACGTTATTCCAAAAACACTCTACTCATTTTTCAGCTCCGGCTCCAGTTACTGATGCTCCGCTGGATTTAGCTCTAAAATGTGATACATCGAAATGTGAGCTACCATATTGCTTCTGTTCAAAGGATGCAACATCAGTGCCTGGCGGACTTGACCCGGAGGATGTAAGTATTCATAAATTAACTCAGTCTGCCTGTCAGTTATTTTAATCTGAGCTAATAAAAGCGATACGATGTTGTACATATGCAGTTTGTGTCAAAAGGGGTTGAGGAGAAGGGGTTGAGAGGATTTATTGAAATTTAACATTTGTGTTGTATCAATTGATGAGGGTGAAGTGAGTTTGGCAGAACTATGTCCATTTTTCATAGAAATTTCAAAATGTTTTATTTCGACACACATTTGAATAGAGAAAGGCAGAAAGTGATACATGAACTTATTTATCTTAATTTATACTATTTTTTAAAAAACTTGTTTTCCATTTTAGATTCCACAAATTGTTTTACTGACTTTCGATGGAGCTGTAAATCTGAACAACTACGATCATTACAGAAAAGTCTTCAATGGAAAGCGTAAGAATCCAAATGGTTGTCCGATCAAAGGAACATTCTTTATAGCGCATGAATACAGGTGAGTTTTATTCCATTAATTTATTATCTCTTTTTCCACTTGATATTTTGTGTTGCGAGTCCTTGTAGTCCGGTTTGGAATCTTCAGTCAACCTAAGGTACCAATAGGTTACTATTACAACCATTTTTTCGAAATGGTAGAAACAAAATGGTGTAAAAAAATGGTAGAAACAAAATTGTGTGGTAAAAAAATTCTTTCCTTTTAAAGGTGTTTGTGAAAGAGCTTTTCAAAAGGTTCTCTTCGCTAATTTAGAGTTTCCAGATTCTTTTTTACCCCCTTAAAATCTGTAGTGGAAAATTAATAGAGCTCTGTTTTAATAAATTTCCATGATCCCTAGGAATCTTTTTGATATTTTTTTGGGAAATAAGTGTTAGCTCCGTTTCTTAGAGATTTTTCAAACTGGGCAAAACTTGAAATTAATGGAATGTCTGAAGAGTGGAAAAATCCCTTTATTCACTGGGTACAAAGTTTATTTAAAAAGAATCAACCTATATTCGTAAATAATTTTCACCTGCAGGTTAATGTTTTTTGCTAACCTACTTCAAAGAAGTATATTTGCTTTGCCCGAGATTTCTATGATTAGCTTTGGTGTACCGTAAATATATAAGAGATTCATCAACGTGTCGGAAAACTACAACAACTAGACAGCCTGTTCAGGAGTTTAGCAGTAGTACAGCAGCATCTATAATCATTGAGAAATAGAAAAGATAAATACTCATTAGAAAATGTATCAACACATGGAAAAGTTTTTACAACTGTATGCGAAAGTGCTGAACGCACGTTTGCTGGGGTACAACTGCTAAACTTCTGAGCAGGCTGTCTAGTTGTTGTAGTTTTCCGACACGTTAATGAATCTCTTATATATTTACGGTTCCCTATTTACAATGAATATAAAGTACTGCTGCACTACTGCCAAACTGGTGACCAGATGGTGCAATTCAAATCGTTTCCAAAAATTCAAATCGATTTGCCCATACGTCAAGCGTCAGTCATATTCGCAAGTGATACGTGAAATATTTTGAAATTTATTATTAAAACAGGTCTTTTTTACTCCAAATAAAGATGACATGAATACAAAGTAATGCAAATGTGATGACACGAATGCAAAGTAATGCGAATTTACTATTGGTGACATTATTGCTGTGCAGCCATATCAATGTCCTGCTATACTGCTTCTAAGGCAGTAGTACAGCAGTATATTTTGCCTGCTGCTGTTTCACCACTTCAGCAGTAGTATAGCAGTGCTGTTGCACTCCTTCTATTCCTATCGTTTGTCCTTTTCCTATTTGTGGGATGGAAACGACCAGCCACGAAACAAAACATATTACACGTACGCGGCTAATATGAAGTAAATAGGTGAATTTTGGGGTAAAATACTATCTCTAGCATTAAAAGCATTCACGGGCTTATTCACGCCTTCTGCAGCACTTTAGAAGTAGTGATGTGTTTGCTGGGCTTAGTCCTATAAAATATGGGCTTTGATTTTCTAGCTTGTTTTTCGCCAATTTAAAATGGCAAAATCATCTCAAATCCGTACGTTGCATAGCTTACGGTTGATAGATATTGACAATCACAAATGTTGTTTCGACTAAAGGTAGAAAACTAAAATATCACCGATATCTTTTTTTATGAAAACACTTAATTCAAGGAGCTTGCAGCCAACAAAACAAAAGTAGACGATCTTACATCTTTGCTGTCATTATGCCCTTCAGCTAGAGTGAAAAACTAATCACCGTTTCAGTAGCTATGAAAATCAGGCATTAGTCGTAATCTCATCAGAATACGATTGTAACTTAAGAACAGTTGAAAATTTTCATTTCACACACGGCCAATAAATCGGATGCCATAATAAAAACTCATTTCAAAGACTCATTTCACACGAATAATTTCCAACGAATTCAGCAAACTTAATACCCATAATGCTCAAATTTACGAGTTTTACTTTCAGTCTTTACGATGCAATAAAAGCCATTGGCTCATTCATTCAGCTTTCACGAACACAAGAATTGCGAAATTGATGCGAAGTATGAAAACCTCATTAGCATTTTCAAACCTTACAGTGAGTTTTGTTTTTGCAAAGTCACCAAATCATCGAATTACAAGACGAGCTACATCATCAAACGTAGACGATTGAAAAAAGTAACGCCATTTCACTTCCTGGAAAACACGTACAACCCAAAAAAAAAATATCGCTTTAAATATTCAACATGACAGCTGGTTAACTTAATCTATTAAAAAGTTTAGCAATCAAAAAGCGGTTCAGTATGTTACCATCTCATTTTTGAAATCCGTATAGACGTAGACGCAACGAGGAAAACGATCAGCGTAGCGAAGCAGGACAAGAATTTTTGGAGCTCGACGAGATGACGGAACAAGTTGTCTGGATACCACCTTCACTTCATACTTTCATTAGCCGAAATCCTTTTCTGGCCAGCGTAGTCAGAGCCCGGAGAACACAAAAGAATGGTGCATGACATGGTGAAGAGACATGCACAGTATCCAGCGTGCCGTAGTCGTGGACTTGATACGCTGAAACTTTGCCAGCGCTAGTTTTTAATCTCGCCCTATACCACATTACGGACATCAACGTCGATTCTCTGGCTACTCCACTCTTATGCAGACTTCTATCCCTAGCTCCCTCGAAGAATACTAACAGTTTCCATTATTACACATCCGATTACTTTTCCGGAAACTAATTTTCATAAATTCTTTCATCTTATCCACTCTTGATACTATGCACCTTTTCGATGGAATTTTCAATGGATTCGCCTGGTTGAATACAAAAAAAAATGCCATTACGAAAGTTTGACTGGCAAGGCACTAGGAAGTTTTCGTCGAACGATAGGTACGCAGCTAAGGAATGAGAGAAATTTAACTTTGATATTTTTGTCACCTGAAAGTCCATTAGGCACACATGTCACTTGAATGTGACTACTTCAATGCAAGAGATACTACCCTAGGGCAAATACTTTACAATTCAGGTTTGAAGCAAGGGATGGTGGATGAAAAACTTCAAAGAGTCGGTTGAATTTTAAGGAGTTTTAGAGGTGATTAGCCAAAATGCAGTTTTGCATTTGAGTGGAACAAAGCAAGTTTGACCGTTGACCCAATATTTTTGACCTGCGAGCAATAAATTTCCTCATAGAGTTTATATCCTTTGCTCAACTTAATGTAGCTACTCTCTTGATATTCGCGAAGTTGAAGTGCAGGTTCTGATGGACGTTGTTCTGGCTAGAGTTAGATTAAATCTGATCTGGTCTCTAGCAGTATCTTTTAAGCACGTATGACAATCCTGAGTATTCCGGAGATTGTTTTTAGAACCAGTTCTGATTATTCGATTAACGTTCCTAGAAACTGACAAGAAAAAAAACATTACTACCTCAAAATGGTGGAAATTTTTCTCTGATTTCCCATTGAAAGTTATTTCAGATAAAAATTGCCCAAAAATCAATGGTTTATGTGGCGATTAATTTGGGGCATGGTCACAGCTGAAATTGTAGCACCTAAACTCGGGCAGAAGAACTTACGTATAAATTGGAAAAAACCCAACGAGTGGAGCTTAAGATATATTAGATCAGAAAGGATTATTGTCGAGTAACTAGAAGATTCCTGTTGAACCTTCTTAGAAAACTCGGAAAGTGTCTTGGGTTTCGCTACTAGCTATAGATTTACTGCTTTTTCATTTGAATTGCGGATGATTCCATAGCCGATTGGTGTGTTTAGTTTGCCGTTGGTTATCATACCGCTTTGTTCCAATTATACGTGAAGACTTGGCTTTCGAAAGCGTTCAACATACTTAAGGTTGCTTGAGTGATGTTCAATATGCCATACCTATAGCACAAAATATGTCTTCGGGGAGCTTTGTTTTTCTTTGTATCCAGCTTGATCTCATCACAGTTAAATTAGAATAAATAAAGTAGAGGGCTGAGATCTCTTTTTTCGCACCTTATGTAACCAATGTTTCGTCAATTTGAAGCAAAGCACATAAAGCTACGATGTTGATGTAGTACTTTCAGCATTTCTTGAGCACTTGGTTGACTGTAGTAACTTGGTAGTAGTCAATCCCCTGCTTTTAAACCAAAAGTCGAGTCTCTAGTTTCAAAATATCCAAAAGCATTATCAATGCAAATTTTCATTTCATTTCTCATATATTTTAAAGGCCTTAACAATGATATAGCTAGCTTTAACTTTAGAAACTAGAACCAAAAAATGCATTTACAGCTACATAAAAAAGTTTCCAAAAAAATTATACAGTGGCTCACAGTTTCAATTATGTGAGTACTTTTTACGAGGAAAACCCTTTAAAACTCCTGGAAAATGTCAAATTCTTTTCTTTAAACAAACGAAATATTTCAGATTGTGGTTTTATTTATTATTTTTAATGAAAAAAAGCAATAAAAAAATATTCAAATCAGCACAAAAAATTAAAGTTCATTATAAACACCAAACGTCACCTCACAACTTAAATAACGTTCTCTCAGAAAAGTCATTTACTTCAAACTGATAAATTTTTTTTTTCAAAAGTGTATTCAATATTGGGCATGTTTTTTTGCTCCTCTATCCTGCAGAGAATAGAGTATACGCATTGGAAACAACAGCACTCCTGTACCAGTGAATTCACTAGTACATAAATTCTATTCCTCATTTGTAGTTCACGTGCTGAACTATAGAATGTGCTGATAGCAATAAGAAACGCTCATGAGAATTTATCTTTTTTGCTGTGAGGTGGCTTTGGGTTTTTCATGGTTATGTTGAATGTTTTGGTAGTTTATATTATAAAAAGCCCTCATAATATGTTATTATAAAAAGCCCTCATAATATGTAAAAAGTTAAAAGAAATAATTTTCTGTTAGTTCTTTTTCTATTTTCTATCGATTGTGGTAGTGTATATTCGTTATTTTCTCCCTTTATTTTCATCTGTTGTGTGTTACCACAGCTAATACAGCAACCTATGTCAGTCTTAGCGAATGCTCTGCTGTTTTATACTAGATCGTTGTTTTTGCGGCATATTTCTATTCTGTTCTGTATCGGAGCAAAAAAAAACACGCCTATTATATGAGTAGATATCCTGATTGTTTCAATTCTACTTTGAGGCGATCTGACATTGACTGCACCAAATTGTTGGTGTACTCTGGTGAAATGGCCTCGCATGCCTGTTGAAGTGTCTTTTTAAGGTCGTCCTTACTGCTTATCGGATTTTTTTTGATGCCCTCTTCTAGGTTTGTTCATAAATGTTCCATAACATTTAGGTCTAGTGACTGAGCAGGCGTTTTAATTTGCTTTGGGCGATTCCAAATCAGCCACGTTCGCACTAGTTCCGAGGTGTGCTTGGGGCCGGTGTCCTCATAAACACCAGAAATTGTCCTTGATGTGTAATTTTTCCGCATTCAGCAGTAGATTATCCATAAAGATATTCAAATACTCAAATTTGTCCAGATTCCCTTCAATGAACACCAAGTTTTCCACTCCCAAAGATGCCACGCGCCCCCACACCATCAAGTGGCCACCACCGTGTTTTACTGTACTGCATAAATTCCGTGGTTGAAGCTCAGCATATGGCTGTCTTCACACATAAGCCCTTCCATCGCTTCCGAAAAGGTTAGAACGGCATCTCAGAACGTTGTACCGTTCCTCACATGTTCGCGCGCAAATTCCATTCTTCTTACTTTATTTTTAACACTAATATAGGGTTTTTTCTGGGTACTCTTCCGTTAAAATTTGCATCCATTGAATGTAATGTCCCATTTTCAAGTAAACTGTTTATTCATACTTCTACTGATCAGTCCAAATGATAAACAAATTTTCACTAGACATACTTTTCGCACTCCACGGCTAGAACAACAATGAAAATGCAGAAATGCGTAACGCACACTGTTATATGTATGCTCTTTAAATGGCGCATCATTCAAGCTGAGAGGTGAATTTGGTGTTTATAATGAACTTTTATATTTTTGTCCTGATTGAAATATTTTTTTGTTGTTTGTTTTTTCATTGGAAATAATAAACAGAGCCACAAGCTAAAATATTTTTGTTTGTTCGAAGAAAAGGTTTTTCAATTTTCCGGGAGTTTTTAAGGGTTTTCCTCGTAAAAATTACTCACATCATTTAAGCTGTGAGTCACTGTAACACTGTCACTGGTTAATATTTTTGGGAGCTTTGTTATGGGTTATCTGTGACGTGAACACCTTAGTCAGATGCCTTAAATTGGAATCTGGGAAAAGCTGAAAAAAGTTTTAGCCTGATTCGAGCCTACTCAGAGCCTATCGCTTTGAATCTTAAAAGTAAAATTGAAATATGTGCGAAGCGGTCCTGTAAAGAATGACTTTGTGACCCATTGGTGTTAAAATTCTTCTACATGCCCTTTTTTTAGCCCCAGCTACTTATTAGTTTTGTTTAAGACCTTGTAATATTGTAAACCAAATCGCAGCTTTTTATCTAAGGTAACATGAAGATCTAGTGTCGTATTAGTGAGGCAGTAGTCAAAATTTGAATTGGTGGTTTCGCGAAAAAAGTTTCTGATTTAATATATACTGATGTTGATGTTAAGGTCTTTGATAGCAGTTTTGATTAAAGGAAAACTGTTTTTGATTACATCACAATTGTGTGGGTCATTATGAGATTGTCCGCAAAGAAAAGGTGTACGATATCAAAAAGAATTTCCGAAAGACCTGTTATGAAAATTAGTTACTAGATTTTGACGAAATTTCCATAGTACCCGGATCCTTCGGTAGAAACTTGGTTGAAAAATTAGGTTTAAGCTGCAAGCAACAGTAGTTTTTGTTTCTTGAATCTTAGAAATTTGCTCAGCAAAATAAAGTTGTTTGCCTTGTAACTTCCAGTTCAGTCATGAAAACAAAACGAAATTAATATAGTAAATGGGAAATTATTATAGGCCAAATTTAGTTAGGTTCTGGTTGAAAAGCCATAATAGGGTTGCCAGCCATCTTAGTTTTCGTATTTTTTTTGTCATTTTTTGACTATACCATTTTATCATTAAAGGTTCAAATGATCTTGTAGTGACAATGAAAAACAGGTACTAATGTTTCGGAAGTTTGGAATGTTTTGTAAAGATTTTTTTACGACTATAATTCACAATGCAGTTCACAATTCATAATTCACAATTCGCTAGTTGGGTTGGCATCAACGTAAAACGGATTTGTCGGTGTCAGGTATTTTTGCTATTCTGTATCAACGGATGCTACCATTAGATATTCATATGTAAATAGAGGTGGGTTAGGATAAAAAAATTCTGTATCAGTTACAGATTGATACATTAACTGGTACATATATCTGATACTTATTCTCACTTATACTTTAGGTCACGGATACTTTTTAGAATTGTATATCTGTACTCAGTACATGTACCCAGGGCCGGATCTTCCTCTGGAGCCAATGGAGCAACTGCGCCGGGCGCACGTTTGAAGGGGCGCAAATATTTCGATAATCTTTGGTTCATAATAACAAAAATATCGAAATACACATATATTCAAAGTTTATACGCTTATTTGCTCTATTTTTTGTCAATTCTAACAGATCATTACATGCCTTTTAAGTTTCAAAGCAACTCTATTCGCATATAAAAACAGCAAAATTTACAGACACGATCCCTGTTTGGGGCGCAAAAATTGCATTACGCACTTCACAGCATTAATTTTGATGAATGAATTTAGATTACTTCATTCTACTCATACAAGGAAGTAAAGTTCCTTGTATGCTGCATTCTCTTCCATTTGTGCTTTTTCATCTTCAAAAAATTCAAAAGCAAAATCCACAAGAGCAATTACCCTAGCGCGAAAATATTTATTGCTCCATTCACCACTTCATTTCCTATGAATGAAGAATAGTCCAGCGAAATTCGAAATAAAAAAGGCGAAACTGCGGAAAAATTGTGGGAAAGCTGAATTTTGGTGTGAACCTTAATACTGGCGTGTTGACCAAAATGTCAAAGTGTCAATGCTGCGTTACATTTTACACGGGGTCAAAGGTCACCAAAACTTATTTTTCGTAAATATAATCTCTACAATAAAACAATGGCAGGTTGTATTTGCTGACGTTTCCTATAATAGAAATTTATTTGATAATGGAATTAAAAAAATTACAGAGAAGTTGTTGAAAATGTAAAATAGATAAGTTTTTTTGATTGGTTTCATGATCACTAGATGACAAGTCAAAAATGTTTACCTTCAAAAATTTGTTTGAAGCGTTTCTAGTGGTTGAAATGAAGATACCGTTAGATTCAGAAAAGCCTAGAGAATTGTATAATCAAATAAATTTTTTTATCATTTCTTGCTACCCAACCCCCTTAAATTATTTTGAAAAATATTTTGATTCTATTCCTTGATAGTCACACTGCATCATTAGTTCAATTTTTTAAAAAAAGTTGTAGCAGTATGACTAAATAAATTCGTGACAACCACTTTATCAACCACAGAATTCGTGGATTTATTTCGAAAAAGTTTTTCAAACGTGCCGAATGCTTTGCTAGATGAACGTTTCCCTCCCCTTACAGAATCGGGAGAAAAAAACCTTTCTACGGAACGGGATGATATACTTCCTAATAATTCTAGTCCGTGGTCTTCCATTTCGATGTCAATAGAGGTGTGTAGTTTTTCAATTGAATCAGAGCATAGTGATCCTTATTTATGGCCCACCCTGATAAAGAAAATAATTATTCTACAGAAAGGCCCCGTCCAAATTAAAACATTCGATCTTATTCGATTCGATGTCACTAAAAATAGCAAATTTAGTCCACAGCACTGTCAAAGATTGTTGGAATAATGACAAGACAGCTGGTTTATATTTAATGCAAATATTTTGCTGCTTTATATTTTCAACTCAGAAAAGTAGTCATTCATTTCCTAGTACAGGTTATAGGAACTGAGGCCATTTAAGTCGAACTAACAAGAAACATGACACTATTTAGTTCACATGACCAGTTTTAAGTAATGGTGGGACTTAGAGCTAGAATTGCTGACAGGGAAAACCATAGACTGTTTCTTTACAAAATCAAATATCAAAGGAAATTGAGCGCTGGAAAATGTGCTTAAACGTTTATTAATTATCGTGCAATTCCTAGCCTCACAATTTTCAGCGTTTAAAGAAGGCCCAGATGCGTTATATGGGCCTGATGGTAGCCATTTTCTCAAGCTAGTAGAAGCTGTTGCGGGATTCAATTCTGTTTTAGTGGAATATTTGAGGGGGATCTAAAGTGAAGAAACCAGCAACTAATACTTGATACGAAATTAAAATATGAAGCCAAAGATGAGCCTATCTGAGACTCTCAACAAATGTTTAATTCATAAAATCACACTTCAGCATTGCTCAAAGCTTGAAGAAGCGTTGACACATAATGGATATTCAAATTGAAACAGTGGCATTTTAATGAAGAAATTTCCATGCGTTCAACTCTAACTAAGGACCACGGCTCTTCCAATGATATCCTGGAATTTATTTTCAGTATTGAAGATCTTTGAAAATAGTGCTGACTTTACTCTTAACAGTTACAGCGGGAAAACGATCTTTTTCAAAATTCAAAATTTTTAAGAATTATTTGAGATCTACGATGACGCAAGAAAGATTAGTAAATTTGGCAATTCTACCCATAGAGAATGGTCTTGTCTTCAAATTAAATAGTGATTGCTTGGTTAAAGTCTTTGCGAAAATTAAAGCCTGCTGCACTGTGCTTTCAACTAGACAAAAAAAACTTCTCAGAAAACTGAAAACTCTCCACAGAATGTGTAAAAGCGATTGAGAGTGGATAAGCACAGCGAATTTCACTCTTACCATTACTGCATAATAATCTGAGTTTTCCAGATAATTTATGTCTTTAACACATATTTAAAGCTTATTTTTGTTATTTTGAACGAACGAATAATTTGATTTTCTTATAAATATTAGAAAAAAAAAACATCAGATTACAGAGCCAAAAATTGGGGAAGAAAAATATTTTTGCAAATCGAAAACTTGAGACGAGAAAATTTTGATAAAAAATTATGAGCAAATGTCTAGTTTTCAATAAAATTTCATGTTGAGTAAAATACTAGCAAGTGCTAGTAAAAACTTGCTAAGAATTCGCAGTCGTGAAAGAGGTGGTCAAAAAAATGAAAATCATAATATAGAGGGCGGCCAAATGTCGTTCTGCGCCGGGCGCAAACATGGCCAGAACCGGCCCTGCATGTACCATACCAAGAGATGGGCTGGGATAAGAATTTTATTTATCAAGTATAAGTTGATATTACTAATTTTATGATTGACGCTTTTTGAACGGACAACGACATATCAATCACAGTAGCATTCATACAACCGCGTCATCCACATCGTACGCCTGTACGATTTTCGAGTCGGGTACTATACTAACAAGTATGTTTCCGCATTCGATCTAAAGATGCATGAAATACGAATTGCACGTACATGAGAATTACAAACACTGTAGCTTGTGATTTAATTTGATTTGGCTAGGCGTGAATGAATGTACCTCGTATTGACTCATCGAATCAATATGATGGCTGATACTAAAAATACCTGATACATTTGGATAGTATCATTTTCGTGTATCAGTGACAAAGTATCAGGTTTATATAACACGACCCATCTCTATAGGGAAAATATCTACAATGAAAATAAGTAACCAATGTTTTTATGTAATAATAAGTAACCAAAATTTCCGGGGTGCCAGCCACAAACATCTTTCTATTCCTGCAACTTTCAAAGAAATCATCATCGATGATGCCATTGTTTCAAGGACCGTTTCATATGCACTCAAAATTTGCATGATTCCTTTATTTTCCTTCGAACATTCGTGTTTCAGCGGTTCGTGTGCGCAAAAGTTTTTTTTTAGACTTTGCTATTTCTAAATATAGCTTGTTTTAGGTAATGCAGAATCACTCTTTAAGGCCTCACCTCCATTGAGAAGGGAAAAAATTGGCTTGGTTTGTTTATAGTGCTGAAAGATTGCAAACTTTTTATGGAGGTGGTACTGCTAGAAATATAAGTAGTAACGAGCGTAAGACAATAATTTGCATGAAATACATTGAAGAAATTTTCCATAATAAAGTCTCATGGCAACCAAAAAATCTTCCAAAAATTATTAATACTTACTTGCAATAAGATTCAGCAAACAGATGAAACATAACTTATTCATATCTCTTTTCGAATTTGTATGAGTTTCGTCTGATAATGATTGATCTTAAGTTCAGTTACATTATTTCCAATTTTTCGTTTTCCCTGTGTGAACTAATATTTACTTTCAAACCTCACATTCTTTCTTAAAACAACGGCTGTGACCTTTAACTTGATGCTAGTAGAAATCACCGTCTAAAGAGCAATCTTAATCAAGTACTGAAATCTTAACTTTTACAATCTCGAACGTATAACTTCAAAATCAAAACCGTCTATTGCCATCATGGGAAAATATTTATTTTTACTACAACTGTACAAAGTAATACCTGAGTCTCATAAAACGTTTCGATTTAAAGCAATCTAATGGTTACTTCGGCACGGTCCAATTCGCTTTCGTCCTCCATTCTATGGACTATTTTTCTAGAATTATGAACAGCATTTATACTGTAGGACTCTCATGACTATGAATCCCGTGCTCTTCTCAAATTGGGAACAGCAATGGCGAAACGAGCGAACATCATGCAACACATAAAAGTTAAACTCCTTCAATTAAACTTTTCTCGTTTCATGCTGTTAAAAGTTGAACAGCAGAAGCAGTAACAAAAATATTTGGCAGGCGAAAAACCACTGGAATGAAAACTAGATTTTGTTGTATCGTTGCGAAAAGAATGTACAGTTTGTAGTCAGGAATTTTCATCAAGGTTTCGGTGAGATAGTTTTAGATTGAGTGTGAAACGTTGATGTGCTGTCTTGAAATATTATTATCGCTTTCAAATTTGTCACTTTAAATACTAGAAATGATTGTCTAGGTGCTGTCAACATGAGATTTAAAGACATTTCAGCTTAAGAAAATAAGTTTGTGGCAGTGTAGCTTTGATTCCAGACTATTTTTAGTCTTCAAACTTAAATCAACTTCCTCCTTCAGTGGTGAGGTGATCTGGAATTATATTCCACATAAAGCTTTTGAATGTAGTCATATTCACATACACAAATTTTTCGGTATTGAAAGGTGATAATTTATTTATATCTAATTTTATTCAAATTTTGTTTTTTTTTTTTACAATGGTTTGAAGAAATACATAGCCACTTTTCTTTCTGATAACTTCCATCGAGCATCACAAATTGTTTCTAACTTCTTTGAAAGTTTTCTTGAATATTATTAGCTTGGTTAAAAAATTCAAAGAGTAAGTTGCACTTTTCCAAGTACAAACTGCAGTTGCCACTGCACTCACTGGCAAAAAGTCGACCATCATCATTGAACTTGGACACGTACCGACCATCGTCGCGTCCATGGCGAGGCGATGCTATGGCGGCAATGGTAACTTCATACGTGCTTCTGTATGCAGATTGTAGATAACCGAAAAACTTTTGAGGGTGCCGACTTGTGCACAATGGCAAGCGAACAAGTTCCGTGAATATGGTGCATGTCCGCCGGCGGATTCCGGTCGTTATCTTCTGCAAACATATCGAGATCCTTTTTTGCCACCACTTGATACTGTAACAATAGTAACGACCGCGGCCTGCGAGAGACTTCCGCCTGTTAGCTGAGTGACTAGCAAAACTGGCAGCATAGGGCAGTAGCTTTCGTCTTTATCATTTGGAATCTAACAGGGGCAACTAACGTGGCCAAAAAACGACCGAATCGAAAACATAATGACTATACCCGCGAGCTAGTATGTACATACCATACTCGCTGCTCGTTGCTTGTCATTCTAGTGGCCTTATAGGACTCTAACCAACAGATCGACTCTTAGACTGGCCTTGCTTATCATTTTGAATAATCTTGCAGACGTGTTGGTTTTTGTGTTTACTAATGAAATTCTATTGTGTCTTATTGTTTTCAGCAACTATCAACAAATCCAAACGTTGGCTTTCCAAGGACATGAGATTGCCACAGAGACGATATCACTTCAAACAGGACTGCAAGACAAAGGATATGAAGAATGGGTTGGTGAAATGATTGGCATGCGAGAGGTTCTCAAGCACTTTTCGAATATAACCAGTAGTGAAGTGGTTGGAATGCGAGCACCATTTTTAAAGCCTGGACGTAATACGCAGTACAAGGTACGTCATTTATAAGTGTTCATTTAATTTTGATTAGAATAGCTGGAATAATGAAGTTCATAATATATTAGTAGCATGATAGTTATTTTTTCTTTAGTAATTTTTTAGCAAATAGTTATTTTTTTAACGGACTATGAAATGCTTTTACGCATTAAGGGTTGGAATATTACTGTCACATTTGGAACTACCTGTATTTCGTTTTTGTATCCCGCTTTAGGAGCGCTCTTTTTTATTAAAGCGTCTACCAATCGAAGCCAGTTTTTTCGCATGCTATATGACCAGCAAATGCTGAGCTATTTTGCTCCACTACGGCTCTTCTAACATCATAGTCTTTATTGTTGTGTCTGGAGAGAATTGACCAATGTCTGCTGTTAGCTAAGCTTTTAGATGTACTCACCTACCATATTGAACAAAATTATGCCGGGCGTCGCCACCGAACCTTTGGCAGTATAAGAACTTGGGAGGGAAAGGAAAGGAGTTTACTTACTTTTTTTTCTTCGAAAAACACCGGCAACATCTGCTCAGCAGAAAAATTGAACTAGATGTGATATTAGACGATCTCTTTGTGTTTTCTTTCCAATTAGGGGTTGAAAACTTTGATGGCCATCTCTCTGTTTGCCTGACCATGATCCTAAAAGTTTTTCCATGTTTGAACCGTGGTGGATGTCTCCTGAGAAAGATTGCATTTCGTTCCTTGTCAGGAAAATAACAAACACAATTAGCTCTGAGGCAGTCCGGTAGAAGCAAGCCATTTTGAGCGTTCTTCTCTTTTGCAATTGAACTAGTTTCTGGTTGCACATTTTTCTATTCAATTCCTCAGCCTACGTTTAATAGAAAGCAATTCATCCACAGTCATCAACAGATTACTGATGCTGGAGCTTGGGACATCCACTTCAGCCATTTGTCTACTTAGTGCCCCACCCTCAGCTGCTTTCTCTGTTGTTTTCCTTGTTTGCTCAAAGTAGCTCAACTTATTCCAGGAAACTCACTTCTATTTGACCCTTCGTGCACAGGGAAAATATTTTTAGTAAGGACAACGAACTTTGTTTCTATCAGGGCTAATGACATTCTGTATTCTACAAGGGTGGGTCATTAAGCTCGAGGAATGAATAGGTACCTAGGTCATTAATCAGAGTAGTTTTGAAGCGTTACGAGTTCAAAAAATATAAATATGTAGTAAGTTTTATTGTAATTGAGCCATTAGTTTTTGAACTTTCGTCAGCCAAGCGACTCAATCTGGAAGAAAGTGTAAAATATGGAAAAAATCGAGTACCGTACTGTTATAAAGTTCGTCACCAAACAAGAAAAGATGACTCAAACCATTCGTTTATGGAGACTCTTGTCCAAGTAAAACCATGATTTATAAGTGGCACAATCTTTTTAGAAGAGGACCCACAACCAGGGTGGTCAATTGAAGTGACCACTCCAAAAGTTGATCTAACACTAAAGACGAATTAGCCCGCGAAAATGGTTGTTGTATCAGATGCAACCATTTTAAATATTCTGCACGATCATCTTGCCAATGTGGGTGACGAGATTGCTCACGCCACCTTAAAAGCAACAGCGCATGGAGTGCTATCGCGCGTTTTTGGACCTCAGTAATGAAGAATAGAATGGAGTATTGAGTCGAATCGTGGCTGAAAACGAGATTCGGACTCATCATTCTGAGTTTCAGTCTAAACAAGACTTTATGCAGTGATACAAAAAAGGCGCACCACAACTTATGACCGTTTGTTTGGACTAAGAAAGGACTGTTAATCGGCTTTAAGGACAAATGTGTCTCCATAGCCGTATAATACTTTGCTTCAATTTTAGAGTTTTTGAAAAAAGACCATCAGAGGAAAAGAGAAGAGGAAAATCAGCCAAACGTATCGTCCTTCTGCACGACAAAGTGCCTGTTCACAAGAGTCATTTTGCTTTGTCTGCTCTGAGCAAGGTGGGCTTCGATATTTTAGATCAATTATTTGACCAATTATTTGTTCTCCCCAAAAATGAAAAAGGAATTTTGTGGAAAAAATTTACAAACGATGGAGAAGTGAAGGACGCAGTTTTGATTTATTTTTTCGACAAAAACAAAACCTTTCTAAGTAGTTATGCTTAAACTTATTGAATGATCCGAAAAATGTAATAGAGTAGCAGCCAAAAAAAAACAAATTTGCATTACTATTTCCAGTTCTCAATGGGCCTCAAAAGCCTTAGAACTTAACGAGCCACCCTCGTATATTCTGGGAAAATACATGTGAAGCGGTGTTTACAAGTTCACTTGTAACCATAAAAGAGTTAGACACCACATCATCTTAATTGAAGGGTGGAAACATAGTCTCTCATAGACTCTCAAGGATCTTTTCATTGATATGGGAATCACATAACCATGTTTCTGTGAAGGCAAGTTCGTTGAAATGGCAGGATTTGGTGTCAAAAAGGATTTTATTTATTTTGCCCTTCATACCACTACAATTGTGGTAAAACATTTTAAAGCACTTAAGAGAGGATATCTTGTTGGAAGCAACACCGATGTGGTAATAGGGTTTTCATAAAGCATTTTTAACTGTGGTTGTATTAGCAGAAGCCATAGCAAAAGAGTACTTTTAGCTGATGTTGTACTGGATGAATTTGAAATAAAAGTTTCGTTTGAATGGGAACATACATTACGGCAATGAGAAGTTTGAGATGGAGAGGAGGAACGAGTTGGAGATAAGATCATCGAGGATATAGAATGAGTTCCAGGACGGGAATATTCAGCCGTAGAATTTTAAGTCAATACGATTTACCTATAGTTATGGTTATTGGTGGGATATTCCGAATCGAGTAATTTTCTAGTCAGAAAATGTGAGGAAACTATCTGGCTAGTAGATACAGGCAAAATAAAATTATTGTGTTAATTCAGACCTTAATTTTAGTTTTGTAGTTACTGCTGGTAATGATGGACCTCAAAGGGCGAAACATTATGCTAGTTTTGTTATAGCCCCTACTGCTTCCATTCATGTTCGTGAAAAGACAGGCATAATTTTCAGGAATTCATCTCATAGTTCCAAGTGTTTTGCCATACCTGGATTGTGCGGGTCTTTTCTGCTAGACTTACTATCTTACCATTTGACTCATGTCTCATGACTCTAAGCCCTGCTTCTTTTGTTTTTGGACTAGTTTCTGGTGGTATCTTTGCTTAAAAGAACATACTGGACTGTTTTTCTTATTTCTTTATTTAAATTTACTCAAAGAAACCCAATGACTTCCTGATCATCGACATTGAAAATTTCACCGGCAGTTTACTTTTGATGGCCACTTCTTTGATACACACAGATATCATATTTCCATCTTCCTTTTTTTGTAAGCACGATGATCTTCGTTCTGTTCAGGAGTAATGGTATTCTGTGTTCGATCATCCACCTGGTCACCGTTCCCATTAGTTACTTAAGCTTGAGTTGCTCCTGGTACAATTTACGAACCGTAACAAAAACAGCGACCCCATCTGCTTACGGAACCAAGCGAGTTTTCAGAGGCACATTTCTTCGCAGCAAATGGTTTAAGAAGATATTTCAGAGGTTTGAACATTAGATTGATGATTGGAACTCTCTTGGTATAATCGACTTATTGCTCCGTTCGTTTATCCTTGCATAGACGAGAGAACGATTTTTTAGGTAGCTTTGATGACAGCCTCGATTGCGTCTAATAAAGACAGTCCTAAACTTTACCGTAGCTGAAATGAGTATTTACTTGATGAGTTTGTAAATCACTTTTCCCGCCGTATCTAGCATACACAATTGGGAATAAACGTATGATAGCTGAAGGTGATCCGCGCTTTTAGTTACAAGAACCTGACCTGCAACTTTTCACTAGGTACAGAAGTCCTCATTTGCTGACAACCATTGTTCATCCGCAGTAGCAATTTGGCCTTTAATGCAAAACTAGCTTCAGTACTTCACTTAGAACTGGTGGGCTCCTATTTTTCATAAAAAGCACGGCTTTCTCTAGTTCCTCTTTGGTAAAGAGCTGCAGGTACCCGAGGTTTTTCAAATCCTCGTTCATGAATCAGGAGTAAGTAAGGTAAAGCCCTTCCACAATGTTTTCTATAGTGGCGTGCTTCATCGTGTACAAGGCGAAAATGTATGCATGCGAGTTTAGTTTTGAGTTTGATTTGCACGATACTTTAACGGAAAATTTGGTGGCAATTAACTACCATTTTTGGGAAATTGTTTAGTAGATTAGTTTCAGTACAGCTTTTCTTAGTGTAAACGTTCTATCTACATGTTTTTCATTTTTGAGTTAACACCGGATTCAAAAACGACATACTCTATTACGTCAATCTCCAAAATATGAAAATCCTATCTTTTGTGAAAGTATGTTAAAATCAATAATGAAAAATCCCCCATCTATAAAAAAAACATTACCAGTACTTAGCATAAATGTTCTATCCTACCGTAGATAGAACATGGTGACGGCGGCGTAATGGTATCGGGCTTCAAGGCGGCCAGCGGCGCTGGAAACTTATAGATAATTGAAGGAATGCAACATGACACTTCATTTGAAGTATGACATTGTACCACCTCAAATTTGAAAATGAGTAACTCATACAAATACATAGTAATATGATTGTCCGACCCAATACTAATTCTTATCTTTGTACTGTTCACTTAGAAGTAGGAGGTCGATGTTTTTTCATTTGGTGAAAAAGCTCATTGGCAGCTTTACTCCTGTTTTAATTTGCTAGCAGAACACGGGTCACAGTACAATTTATTTTATCCTCTCCAATTCTTTCTTGATGATTCTTTAGCGCCTTGACCCAGGTGTATGTTCTAGCACATCTATGTTGAAACCATTTTTTGCGAACTTAGTACGAAATAGTAGTACTAATAATAAAAGCAATATTGGTTAAGAGTTATGCGTCATTTGTGTGAAAAGAGAGACAGCTTCTTGCTTTTGCATCACGATAATGCGGCGTCTCACACTTTCAAAACACACACTTTACTGAAATTCGACTTATATCGATCCAAAACCACCGTATCTACCTGGTTTCGAGCCGTGTGACCTCAGGCTATTCCCACAACTCAATAAACCGTCTCGGGGGCACCGTTTCGACTCAATTGAGGTGATAAAAGCCAAATTGCTGCGTGCTTTGAAGGCCATTCCGGTAATCGATTTCAAGAATTGTTTCAATGTTTGCAAGAAAAATTGACATAAGTATATTCTGTCGAAAAGAAACTATTTTTTAGGTGATGAGAATAATATAGAAGAATAAATGAAAATTAACTCCTCGTATTTTACAACAAAATTCCCCTTCAATTATGACCACAGATGAAATATTGGCAATTTTTAAATATGTTTTCCATTTGTGGTCAGCCCCAAAAATAGCATAGTTTGTTATTATCTCATGAAAATATACATATCACATTCAAATCAAACTCGTACTTTGTAATAATGGCAAAATTCATGACTTTGACTTCACGTAAAAGACACCGTCATCATCATCATTATCAGACACTTTCGTCCTCGTTTGAGTTTCTCATTTCGCAAAAACTCTCATTAATCGATTTTACTGAAAAACGTATTTCCCCTTTTACATTTTCAGGTCATTGAAGATTTCGGATACATTTACGATAGCTCTGTAACAGTACCGCCATTAAGTGTACCCGTTTGGCCATACACTTTGGACTATAAAATTTCACACGAATGCAAGAGTGGAACGTGTCCAACAAGAACTTTTCCTGGTATCTGGGAGGTACCATTGAATGCCCATTATGTCGAAGGATACGAAGGCGGACATTGTCCGTATCTGGATCAGTGTGTTTTGCACAGTCTGGACGTTGATGAGGTTGTGAGCTGGCTTCAAGAGGACTTTGCCCGGCACTATGAACAAAATAAGGCACCATATATGATGCCGTTCCATACTAATTGGTTCCAATTCCAAGAGCTCGAACAGGGACTCCACAAATTCCTCGATTGGTTGGTGACACTGTAAGTATTGTTCTATGGTTGAGGTTTGAAATGTAGCAATAATCACGTTATATGCTCCCGTTTGGGCGAAATGAAAAGGCTCTGTGTCTGATAGGCAAGACGGTAGCTTGGAAAAAATGTGAAAATGAAATGGTGTGGTTCGGAGCCAATCAAAATGAATTATCAGCAAGTGGAAGTTAAACTTTCGCTCGATTCAAAGAAACCACACAAACGGAAAATTCAAACATCGTGCTCCATGCTATTTTCGCATCAATACCCAACTACTGGCTCATTCATTTATATACTTCAAAAAATTCTGCAAAAAAAATTACCTCCACTGCATCGTTCTTTGTCCAGCATAGACATCAGCAAGAGGAATTAGAGCGTAGAAAAGATTTTTAATAGACTGCTTTTGTTTAACACCTGATAATTATTCTTCTTTGCGTTCGCCGTGAAGACACCGAATAGGACAGAAAAATGAGGGAAGAAAACCTTCTGGTAGAATCAACAGCCATCGTCGCTACAGCTCGTTGAAAAAAATAAGAGTTTGCCTCAGTTTGCTTGAATGTTCGAATGAATGCTGCTTGGTTGCTCTCAGTTCCTGTCAGTCCGTCATAAAGAGGTTTTAAGCAGAATAGGAGAGTAAGACTGAATCGCACTGATGAATCTGAAACGAAACCGATGCAGCAGTAGGAAGGATTCAAAAGAAGAAATGAGTATATTCTGTCTATGCCATTGTCTTTGGGAAGTTCTCGTCATTTCAGTTTGTTATGCAGAGCAGTGATGCTCTGTCGGTTTGATAAGCAAAAAATATTATCTTCGTGTTGTTTACGTACTGCGAAATGAAAAGGTCCGTTGCTGGGTAGTTTTTCACTGGATGAATGATGACCGTCGTTAACTGGTTGATTTAATTGATTTTCCTTCGAAAATTACGATTTTTTAATGAGTCTGAGCACTCGTTAGGTTTTTGTACAAATTTTTATTGATTAAGTATAGATCCCTTGGAAATTTTTAATTGATGGAAGTATGGGAAAATGTGATTTAGTTCTTTTTTGTGGCTTTAATACCTACTTGAATATTGGACTGTGAAAAGATATCGTAATTCTTCTTGATACTTCAGAAATGAACGGCCGACTCTGTAGGTGCTTACAACAGATCGCTTCTTGGAGCACCAAATTGAAGAACACAGCTATTGAGCTGAGACAACTGGACATTCTGTATTATAGAGGCCGTAATATCATCAGTGGAAACATGAAAAAGATAACATCTTTGACCAAAGTATAACTGACCGAATTTTCTCACATCAAAGTTTCAAAAGGGTAATTAGTATAGCTTAATTTTTTTTGTCTTTGTCAAGAACATTAAATAGGAACCAAACATAGAATAGGAGAAAATTAAAGGAGGACATTGTACATGCCTATGACATTTAGTGGAAGACTGGAAGTATAGGTAACGCACTGAGTATGCAATGCACGTACATTATTTTCTAATGCAGTACAGCCATCTTGGGACTTTATCGCTGGAACCACTTAAAAATCGTTAGCATATAGTAAACAATTGTAACACATTAAAAAAGGGAGATAGTATAAAAATCGAAACAGAAGAGGATCATAGATATACCTCTGAGAAAAAAAGAGGCAAAAGAGAATTGGAGAATAATAATTGGCAGTAAGAATCCAAGTACGATCAAGGATGTAAGAGAAAAATCAGGAAAGGAGCCACAATTTATTTATGCCGCCATTGTTTAGCTTTTGGAAATAGAGGCTACAATTGACGAAATCAAAAGGTTCAAAAAAGTGAGCATATAATGTGTCGACCTGCTCTTGCTGGTGAAGAGCGGATATGTCTCAAGGAAAAAAAACAAAGTGGATTTGGCTTTGACTTAAACGTGGTGCTCATGAGCTAGAGTAGGTTGAATAGGAAAGTAGATTCTCCTGTAAACCACTCTTTAAAAAATCTTGCCAAAATAGGGAAGGGGCGAAGTGGAACGCTGGTTTGAGACGCAGGATAACTAGCTTCGTGTATTGGGAGGATGTTCATAATTTTCGTAAGAAAAGGAGCCAGAATATTAAGTTATGTTAATCAAGATGGATGCTTAGTGACGACGGATGTGATTAAGCCTGCATAGTTGAAATACAGTTTGGACCACGACTATTATTAACGTTGATATCGTTCATTGGAAATTCGATTTTCTAAAGAGTTTATCCGAAATTAAAGCGAACTAGAAAAAGTCATGGAGAAAAGATTTTGATAAGGAGGGACCATTAAAGTGAGATTTTTTCTACACTTCATGCAAAGTAGAAGCATGTGTATCATCTAAATACATATCATCTGAAATACTAACAGAGTTTTTTAGAGAGCAGGTCTAGATCAAAGGGGTTTTGGCTGGCTTATTCTAATTGACTCTTCATTGCAAGTGTTGTAGATGCACATCGTCTATCTTGTGATGGGTGCTGTTTTTTAGACGTATAGAACTTTAAGTTGGCAACACTTTTTAATGCTACATATGGTGTGACAGCTGTCGTGTATTTTATTTCATTTCAAATTTCTATACCTATAAAAAAACACCATTTAGTATCTTTCACTTAGAACGTAGTTCTTTATAAATAAAAGTAGAGCAGCAAATGAATCAGAGAGTGGCTAAAACTTCAAATCGAACTGGCAGAACAGAACTTAGTTTTGACATAGTTTTGTGGTGGTGGGCCTAGGCATTAAAGGCTTAAACAGAGTGCTGAGTTATAGCAGTGAGGAAACATATGTGGGAAAAGCTGATTTGACTATTCCATTGAAACGACTAGATGTCATACTTTTAATTTTTGATAAGCTATTGTTATGTACACAATCACTGGTAAAGCTATGTTGTGACAATTGATCGTTTAAATCCTAGAGGTCATTGTCTAGGCCCAAAATAGTTGATGAAGCGCTGGTGTTGATAACGCTGGCTTGAAGATAATACAAGACAAAAACAACCATAAACTTATGCCGGGATTTGAACCCGTGGGCAGTAGATCGCTACCTTGGACTGGTGTCTTAACGGATAGTGCTTTTTGCCTACATAGACATGAATAAGCTACCGAGTTGGTGTGGGTTGAAGAATTAGGTTCAAAACGAAGATGGACAATGCCATAAATAGAACCAAAAAGAAAATAGAACCAGATAATTCTATTTATTAATAATAACAAAGAAATAAAGAAAAGGCTTACTAAGGAAAATATTTGGTTCATCGAAGAATCATTGAGAAAGATTTTAAGGATAAGAGGAACATGATGAGTGAACAGTAAGAAAAACAATGACGTTGTTAATGATTTATAGTCCAGTTTAGAGTAGGGAGGTTAATATGAGTTTATTTAAAGATTACATCTTCCAGATGTTTTACATTTCGTAGCACCCACTCACGAAATCTGTTCATCGCATTATGCGCAGCACGTCTAATTTGAGCAGGCTCAACTTAGCGTATTTTACGATATATATTGGCTTTTAGCTTGCCTATATTCCTTGGTGTATTGACGTAAATTTTGCTCTTAAGATACTCTCACAGCAAAAAGTCCATGGGGGTCAAATCTGGTGATCGTGGAGGCCATGCGATAAGCAAAATAACTATATTTCAGAAAACAGCTCATGAATTGGTTTCAAAGCGGCTTTTGCAGTGTGCAAAGTGGCTCCACCCTGCTGAAACCACGTTCGTCAACTGTAGGCAGGATGTTCTCGAAGCTGGGGCTATAATATAGCTGGATATAATTGATTGATATGTCAACTGGATATATTGATTGATAACTCCAGTAACAACTGTCGTTGCGCTTCTCACATGTTCAAAAAAAAAAAAAAGCCAAATGATTCCTCTTACTGACAGAGCACCCCAGAATGTCATTTTTTGGGGAATGTAGCGATGTTTGATGTATTTGCCTGGAATTGACTGATAACCAGAAGTGACAATTTTGTATTTTCACTTGTCAATCTAAAAAGGAAGTGTGCTTCTTCACTTCATAGCTCAGTATTCAAAGTACCAAATCTCTCAATGACAGTCTAGTAAATACTTTTAAGTGAGTTATGGTCAATTGCCGTTATTGCCTTCAATTTCAGATCAGGCTTCAAACATTAACCACCACTTTTTTTAACCAGCACTGATAGTATAATGTAACATTTACTGAAGGACCATTTACCAACATTTACTGATAGGACCATCGCTGGATCAAACTAAGTCTAAAAATAGCCACATGTCCAGACGGTTGCAAGCAATCAAGTCATTTCTATCCAACACATTGAACACTGAAAAAACACATAGCGCCAGACGCCATAATTTATAGACTTCTGGCGTCATGTACATAGTCGATTTCGGGATTGTAATAAAATATAGCGCCACACACCATAATACATGACGAAAAGTACACAGGAGCAGGCGCTATGCTTATAGCCCTCCACGCCATGTACATACTATAGTCCTCCACGCCATGTACTAAAGTCCTCCACGCCATGTAACATAGTCCATAGGACTATGTTACATGGCGTGGAGGACTATAGTACTTGGCGTGGAGGACTATAGTACATGGCGTAGAGGACTATAGTACATGGTGTGGAGGACTATAGTATATGGCGTGGAGGGCTATAAGCATAGTTTGCTCCTATGTACTATGGCGTGTGGCGCTATATTTTATCACAAATTGACCGAAATCGACTATGTACATGGCTCCAGAAGTCTATAAATTATGGCGTCTGGCACTATGTGTTTTTTCAGTGCAATAACATGCTTTTCGAGCGTAATGATTACGATTGTTTTGCAGTTTAATTTTGAATTGAAGTTTTATTCGATTAAAATTCGTTTGCAAAAATTATTTGACACTAGGGTCTCAGTTTTTTCGATTGATTATCGAAATTTTCGCAGCGTGAAAATCGTTTGCCAGTGTATCACGAAGACTTGATCAATTTTCCTCCCGTTTGTTCGACCCTTTTTTAGCAGACTTATTGTATTTGGAGTGTTTCTATTAGCTAAACAATCTTATTGCAGTCAACTAATCTATTACAATAAAACCTCTCCTATACTCAAGAAGCTTGCTGACATTTATACACCTCCTCACACAGTATGGCTGCGAGTTATAATCGGAGTGCCATGAGCCATATTACATGGCTCATGGCACTATGTAATATAGCGTGTGGGGCCATAATTTCTGTGCCATGTAATTATGGCGCTGGGAGCCATACTGCATAGCTCAGGGTACTATGTACATAGCGTGTGGGACCATAAATGCTGCGCCATGTTATATTGGACCACGCGCTATGTAGATTCTGACATTATGGCGTGGGGAGCCATATTGCATAGCTCAGAGTACTATGTACATAGCGTATGGGGCCATAAATAATGCGCTATGTTACATGGCTCTGGATGCCATGTGGAGTTTTTTCAGTGAAAGATGCAGATGTGGTCAAACTTACTTTAAGGTTGTTTGTTGATTAAATTATGTATAGTATGGAACAATTGCTTTTTATGATTCTATATGTTGACAGCCAATTTTTTTTTTCAAAGTTTTTAATCAGCCCATAGGTCTACATGTCAATTGCAAACAGGTATTCATTCAAAGCAACAGTTGAGTCAAATAAGTGAAATTTACTCAGCTATCCATATTGTCTCAAACTTCCTCCCAGCTGAGGAATCTATTCAGACTGGCAATCTATTCAGCTTTCGCAAAATGAAATGAATTTTCAGCAACTCCTTTCCATGTTTTCGCCACGTACGAATTCCTACGAAAACTTCCGATTTATTCAACAAAAGACAGTTTCCCGTCGTTGGCATAGCTTGTCAACAAGTGAAACCTTCATTAAAATGTCCTACAATATTAATTTACATGGCAATCGCAATACAATAGACAATCCATTTCCTTCTCCACTTCGACTCCGAACTACGAATAAAACATTAACCGCCGATGAATGCAATAAAACCGCAATGTTGCCTGTACTGTATCTTTGCCTAGAACTTGATAACATCCGTAGTCCCGTTGTTGATGAAGTGAAATTTTCATTACATATGGATACGGCGACGATGCGACCGTACATGCCGTTCTTCGCTTTCGCGAAACAAAACATTTCTAGTTTGTGAAACATACTCATTTTCTACTCACTCGAGTCGTACTATTGTTTCTACATACGATATCCTTAGACGCGTCATATAAGCTCAGTCTATGTATATATACTTTAGCATACTTGCTATTCACGGTTCGTAAATAGACCGTAACGTACAGAGGTTTCACCGGCAATACAATGCTGAAATACTTTTTCGCAAACCCAGAATCCGCAATGATGACGACAAGGCTAGATCGATTAGAGAAAGTTTTGCAAGTTCTGGAAAATAGTTTCGAGAGTAAGGTTCCTAACCACGGCCTTCTTTAAAAATTGGTGATTTGACCTTTCGTTGTCTCAAAACAAGAATCAAATTCGTTAAAACGAAACTCAAAGAGCAATACATGGATCTACAGTTACTGTACTTACGTTAGCTGTTGTGAGAGAAAAAAGGGTTGGTGGCCAACTTTTGGAGCAAGCTGAGACAGTTAGCCCAATCCGTCTACTTACTAGCTTTTTTTTTTAATTAGGTGTCAAAATTGAATTCAAAGTTGTTTCACGTATAAGTCTACAAGAGACTCGGAATTTTCATTTACCTCCGATTTATATAATTTTGGCGAAGCTTATTTAGCGTTTTATTTCGTTTTCTATTTTTACAGGATTTGTTGATAGCTGAAAGCCAATTTTGACATCTAACGATTCCATCATTGTCATTATTTCTAAACACTTAATATATAAATCAAGGGCGGTTGAAGAAAACCCCAAAAAAAGATTTGCTTCCGCTCTCAGAAAAATAAAGTAAAGTAAACTTATTTCGGCCACAGGCAGAACTGCCACTTACGATTAGGTGCATAGTATCAATACTAACAAAACTCCTACCAGTTACCGGATATTGGTATGTCTGTAACGTATACGCCACTTTCAACACATGTTTCCCCGAAAAAGTAGCCCGGGAACTCAACCAAACTCCTGGGGAATCTATTCAGATCCAATTTGTTTGGAACTTTTTCTCATTCGTCGAACGCTGTTTCACCTCACCTCGAGTCTCTCCACTATCCTTCAACATGTGTAAATAACTGCAACGATAACATCCTTTCAATCGGCTGAACAAACGAACGACTCTGTTACCACCTCTAATGAGTTGAGTTTTGAAGCAATACTTAGCCGTCCGATGAACATATTCGTTCACAGTACTTTAGCTTTCCCGCTCATATCCCCAGACTCATTTCACTAAATCTCAGTATTGCTACCTACTCGTCCTTTCTTCTGCTCGTGTAATATGTGATTCAGTTTGGTTGGCAGCTCGACAACTGGGAGCTAGTCTACCGGCCCATCTCGGACGACAGTTTTATCAGATTGGATTCCGAAAAAAAATCCTTGTTTTTCTCTGCGAAAAGATGAAACGGCTACAAATCGACCCCCAGAAGGAAAAACCGGGGGCCAGTCCAATGGAAAAAGTTTCTCTGGTCGTCGCAGCGTTAATAAATCACAGAATAACTATTTCGGTTTTGTAGAAATAAAAATTTATCATGTTGGGCACTTTGATAGAGGTATCCGGTTTCTGGTTTTAGGCTACGCCCACTCAAAATGAAAATTTAATTAGTAATTTTAATTAGGACTCGACTTTTAACGAAAGATTGGGTGAAGTTGCATGTTCCCCAGATTTGGCATGTTTGCAGTAAGTTTCGTACCAATCGAATATCTGAAAATTTGAAAATTTTGTTTTGATTCATCTGAATTATCTATAGGGATTTTACATTTGTAATTACTTCTTTTATGATTGAATTTCGGGGGTCATGTAATTGAACGAAAAATGCAGGCGGAACGAAGCAAATATTTTTTCGGTCAATAATAAATCAGTTTTAATTTTAAATGCAGTTACATTATTAGTCGACAAATTTCCATAGTTTGTACTTTAGCTACCAGCTGCTGAAACATCCTCCTCAAAGACTGAATTTGTATTTTGAAATATACAAATTCAACTGGCTCTTTACTATTTTACCAGCAATAGAGAATATGAAGAGGCCAATTATCAAATGGAAATCCAGTCCTTTCCATTTGACAGCTAATTAGCTGGATGGATGTGTTTTTTGTGTGGTATGACGCTTTTGAATGTTGAGGAAAATTGTTTCATCATTCCAGATACAAGATTTCTTTAAAATCTGGCTCAGTTTTACTAGAAGTCACCACTACCAAATGACTTTTCTGCTCTCTCTTCTCTCCCCTGGGTGGGCGATGTCTTCAGCCCAACTCAACCTTCACCTTACTCTAGTCTTTTTATTTAGGGCGGATGTCCCGTTGGCACTCGAAGTCTTTGATAAGTTTGTTTGGCCTTATCAGTCTGTGCACTGTATTTTATTCAGTCCAGAATATCCTTTTGTAGAATGTCAGTCCTAAGTATTTATAGCTATAGTGTTACTTATGTACTGGGAATATTTGAGGTGCATGCTGTATATATAGGGTGATTTATTATGAGGTTGGGTTTTTAATCTCAAATAAAAGGCATAAAGTTGAATTCTGCAATACAAGTTTTATTGTGAGTCGAAAAAACAATCTATGACATTTACTTTTTAAAGATTATCTAATTTAAATGTTGACCGCGATTACGCCGGAAATGATCCATCCTGAGTCCAATTTTGAACGACGCGTTCCAGTATAGCGACCGGTATCTCGCGAATGACACGAGTAATGCTGGCTTCCAAAGCGTCGATTGAAGCTGGCTTATCCCTGAAGACCAGAGACTTAATGCAACCTCAAAAACAATAATCTAAAGGTGTGATATCACACGATCTAGGCGGCCATTTTACTGTCCAAAACGTGAAATCAGGTTCTCACCAAACTGATTTCTCAATAAGTCTATTGTTTCTTTCGCTGTATGCAAAGGAGTGCCGTCTTGTCGAAACCAAAGTTCACCAATACCACGGGCTTCAATTTCAGGTAGCGGAAAATCCGCTATCATGGTGCTATAGCGGTCGCCATTGACGGTTACATTCCGACCGGACTCATTTTCAAAGAAATATTGACCGATGATTCCACCGGCCCATAAACCACACCAAACTGTGCATTTCTGTGGCTGTGGTGGTAGCTGTTGAAGCTCCACAGACCAAATACGGCAATTCTGCTTATTGACGTATCCATTGAGCGAAAAATGAGCCTCATCACTGAACAAAATTGCGCGATAAAACAGCAGATTTTCATTGAGATGATTCAGAGCCCATTCACCAAAAACACGATGCAAACCTAAGTCGCCCGGCTTTGCAAGATGATTTGTCAAACAATACTGAATACAAATTACATTACAGTTTGATAGAAGTCACGCATGGTCTGTCAAAAAAAGCCTATTGAAAATCAAACCTCATAATGAATCACCCTGTATACTATACAATATTGGGGATAGTGGTGAGCATTGTGGTACTCCAGTTTCTATTGGCCGCATCAATTTTAATAAAGAAAGTCCTGTCTATAGTTATTTATTTTATAAAATTTTTAATTTTTGAGATTTTGAATGAACGCAGTTTGAAAATCAATAGTTTATTAGCAACGTCAACATGATCAAGATTGATAATTTTTACTAATGTTCGAAGAAGAACATTAGTATTTAAATCACTTTGGCCAAAAATTCATATTTCTATATATATATATATATATATATATATATATATATATATATATATATATATATATATATATATATATATATATATATATATATATATATATATATCATCAAAAAATTTCAGTGAAAAAATCTCAGGAACGCGCCATCCGATTGAACTGAAATTTTCAGGATACATTGGTGTATATGCAGAATAGTGCCAGGTTTCACAAAAAGTTAAAAATCTTTAACCCTTTGGCGCCGGCGGCCATTTTAGTGATATTTTTAATATACCTATTATTCCGTACACAAAGAATTTTCGCCAAAATAAAGTTGACGAAATAAATTTTGAACGTGTTTAACATGTGAATCAGATAACGTTTTGGAATTTTTTAACACCATGTGTGCGCTGGGTGCCTAAATAGAGAACAAGAAAACTTGAAAATTTTTAAATTGCGATAACTTTTGACAGAGCTGTTCAACCATTATGAAATTTTCAGAACATATTGGTATTATTTAGTTGTAGATTTGTGTAGCTTTTAATGAGCGTGCTGGCAACCCTGTAGCTAGGGCAAGCACTGAAAGTCAAAACCTCCAAATCATCGTCTCTCTTGAAAAAATGCCGTTTCTTAAAAAAAAGCCACTCATATGTAAATCTTGTGATTTGTTTACATAGACAATAAAAAAAATTTGATATGGTATAACGGGCACGCCTGGTAACCCTTGCCCAATTTACCTATATTTTTAGCATCAAAAACTTCTGTTCACGGAAACTCACGATCCGATAAGCAGAATTAATTGAAATTTGCAGAATGTATTGGTCTTTAATAGGACCAGGTCTGATAGAAGTGATTTTGAAATGCAGGCAATTCTGCGCCAGTGGTGCCATCTTGAAAAATCACTAAAACAGATAACTGCTTTTAGCCCTATAAATTCTGATTGAATCGTTCGATTTTGACGAAATTCACACAGTACCTGGACCTTACCTCAAACCACGTTTGGTAGAAATTTGGTTGAAAAATTCGGTTGGAGCTGCCAGCTATGATAATTTTGGTGTATTAAATTTGAAAAAAATAAAAATTTGGAGGTGAAAACATTCAACCATCGAATATCCTAAAAATTGTCAATTTCTTACAATAAAACCAACCTGTATACAAATCTTATGCTTTATCTACACGTTCAAAGTAAAGCTTTGGAAATTTCATGTCGGACAAGAACGGTAACCCTTTCCCAGTTAACCTATATTTTTAGCATAAAAAATTTCTGTTCATGGGAACTCACGAATCAATAATCAGATACAATTGAAATTTACAGAATGCATTGGACTTAAAGAGGACCAGGTCTGATAGAAGCGATTTTGAATTATAGGCAACTCTGTGCCAGTGGTGCCATGTTGAAAAATTACAAAGAAAAAAAACTGCTTTTTGCCCTATGAAATGTGAATAAGTTACCATGAAATTGACACAGTAGCTGAACCTTACTCTAAACTTTGTTTGGTGGAAATTTGGTTGAAAACTTCGATTGGTGCTGCCAGCTATGGTAATTTTTGTGTCTTTGGTTTTGAAAATTCACTCAGAAAAATAAAAATTTTTGCCCTATTACTTCCAGTGCAGTCATGAAATCAATACGAATTTCATACAGTTAATGGAACCTATTATAAACATTATTTGGGCCAAATTTGGTTGAAAAGCCACGATAGGGCTGCCAGCTATTGTTGGTTTTGTGTTTATTTGCAATATATTTATTAAGCGGTTTTATCGTAGAATTTTCAATTGGTAATGATATTGTAGTGACAATAAACAGCAAATATTAAGTTTTCGATTATTTGAAAAAACTCGCTGCAGGTAACCCTAAATTTCTTTATACTCCTATGGTAGCGTTTATACCGCACATTTAGTCCGCGGACTAAACACCAAATTCCACCTAAATTTTTAAGTCCACGTGGTGAAAACACTGACAGATCGACCTAAATTTAGGTCGGTCCACGATTTCAAGCGACCTGACCTAAATATAGGTCGTGGACTATAATCGATGTAAACACACGCGACCTAAACATTGATTTTTGCGCGACTATTAATAATGTATGTATGTTGAATATAAGCTCATGACATTCCCCTTTGACACAAAATCATTGAACTAAACATGTTTGAGAGACAAATGAAACGATAAATACAGTGCATGAAGGAAAATTAAACTAAATGACAGCTTTCATATACGAACGAGGACTATATTCCACCTAAGCAAATTTTAGGTCAGATTGGTGTAAACACCTGAGGACTAAGTTCATTTAGTCCGCGCTTTAGGTCAGGTCACTTTTGGTCCGACCGCTGTAAACCTGCACTATAACTTCGACAGTAATATAACAACGTGAAGCAGATGTGATATATTCTTGGCTTTGATACTGGCGAAAGGTTGCCAGCACGAGTCGGTTGTGCTACTTTCTTTTGTATCAATAAATGCTTACAGTTAGTATTCATACCGGAAACATTTACAATGAAAATAAATAACCGATGTTTCAATTCCCAACGTTCTGCAAAATTTTCGTATCGCAGCCCCAAACACCAACTTCAGTTACAGTGCTGCAGGCACTGAGCATTTTCTTCATTGATGTTATATGAGATGCTGCTTTCAAAATTTTGTAAAATAAGCAACTGATAACGAATATAATTAACCCGTGTTTTGCTCTCATACATGTTGAAATTCATACCAGTGGTAATATCTGAAACCTTCTACCATATGAGTTATAATGCATTCTTGAGACCAAAGTAAAACGTGGCATTTGAAACAGTTTGGCCGTAATAAGCAGCTCATGTGGTGGAATATGCACTCAAAACTTGCACGATTCTTCTACTGTTTTTCGAACATTAGTGTTTCTAGCGGTTCAGGTGCGCTAGAGTTTTTTTTCGATTGAACACTGTAGGTATGTGGTGTACCACTTTTACGAACTGGCGCTCCGTGGAGTATATTGACCTGAAGCCGAACTATTCTTCCAGTTTGATAAAATTTTCCACAACAAATCGAGAAGAAGACGATTAGCAATTTTTTCTACGGAGGCAAGGAAACTGATAGGTATCCAGTTTTGGGGCTATTGGAAGCTTTTAGTTGGTTTAGGTAATACTTTTATAGTCACAGTCTTCCAAATCTCTGGGAAGCTCATCACATGAAAGGTAATGTTTATAATGTCTATTAGGGCATCATCTGGCAGGAGATTTAGCCAAGCATTGCCAACTATATCCGGTACAGGTGACTGATACTTGTTAAGGCCACTTATTAATTTTTTTACCTTTTCGATGCTAGTTGGTTTTATTCGAGAGACTCTTATTGGTGCGGAGTCACATATTTGATTTGCAGACACAACAGTTTTCTTTTAGCATTGCTGTCCTCCTAAAAGCGTTGTACTCAAATGCAGTTCTAACACTTCTACGAGGGCTGATTCAAAAGTAGTGATAATCGGTTATTTCCAGATCGCATAAAATTAAAAAAAATTTTTTTACTACTCATATACCCACTAAGTCAGCATAAAAAACATATAAATAGGCCACGATTCCAAGGAGGTGCATGCATTTGATTGCGAACTGTCAAAGAGGTAGCATCCAAATGGAGAAAAATGAAATTAAAGCTGTCATCAAGTACCTGTGCTTGAAAAAAAATGTTTACCTCTCTATTCGCAAGATCTAGCTCTTAGTGATTTCTACCTCTTTCCTCGGCTCAAAAAACACCTTCGGGGCAAGAAAAATGAAGATTATAGCGAAATGAAGGCCGCTGTTGACGCGTTTTGGGAGAGTAGAGACAAATAATTTTTTGCTAAGGGTATCTTGGGCTTGGAAAAAATAAGGAATATATGTATTAACTTGTTAGGAGACTATGTTCAAAAATAAATATATTTTTTCTAAGTTTAATCAGTTTGGTTTACATTGATTATCGTTACTTTTGAATTAACCCTCGTATGAAGGCTTCGATTTTGCCGGGGTTATTGCAGTTTTGTTTTTTTGGTCGGTGTATTGGAGACAGAACAATTTTGTTTTTGAGCTGGAAGTACTTCGGCATGCGCCAGTAGCTGTCATCACCAGCTTCTATCCTGTATAGGAAGTAATCTCGCTTTTCGATTCGACAGTTAATGATATTCGTTAGCCAGTTTGCTTTCTTTTTCATGCTAAGATCAGCCGTGTTCCAAGCCCTATTCCAAATTTTGGTCCTCCTTTTTAAGAGATCTTTTCATCTTTTTATCCTTTTTCGCTTGCTTGATTGCTCTGCTTATCTCGGTGGCAGTTCTTTGAGTTTTTGGGTGGAGTGAGTGGAGTTTGAATGTTGGCTTTCTTTGTACAAATGTCTTCTTTAAGCTCTGAGAGTTTCTCGAACACCTCAAGCATGCGGCCAGAAAGTCACCGCCACAATTTACACATTTGACGCTTTCTCCGCATCATTTGGTGCAGTTCAAGTAATGAAAGTTGCTTCGCGCCTTAAGCGTTCCAAAAATGTGTAAAATATGGGATGAAATTTATACGAAACAGTTGAAACACTGCTTAAATGAAGTGAAGCCACTTTGACATTTGATTCGCGCTACTTCTTAAAGGTTTGCGCGAATGTTTGAGCTAGTTATTTTTCACATATTTTCCTTGTGTAAACTCAACTTTCAGTTTTATTTCGTTTCGCGATGAATTCCCTACGATTGGACAATTTATTTCCGACGTTTCATGGGCTTTACAGCTCATTGATTTAGATGATGGACGAGTCATTCCCAAAGGCAAGAATTGAGGCTAGCAATGGAAACATAAATTTTCAAATGAAAAGTGGAAATCCTTAAGTTTGCTACAGAGCTTCATGTTTATTCGAAATGTACGGGGTATGAACACCAAAAGTGTGAATGTCAAACTCGTTGATAGAAACCTTTGATTTTCAGAAAACTTTTAACATCTTACCTCGAACATCGTGAGGAAATGCGAGGGTTTGTGGTGAAGTTAAGGATATCTACATTCGATTATGGTCTCTGCCAGTACAAAGTTGTAGCTGAAAAATTGCAAATGGTTGTTTTTTTCTCTGGAATTGAGCATACGTGAAACAACGTATCGTAAAGACGCATTTGTGTTGTTTAAATGTTAAATAAGTGCAAATAAGTATTATTTATGGTTCAACCCTCCAAACGGGTTTTACCGAAACCGATGGCCAATACCGAATTGGACAAGGCCAACCTCGATCCCTCGTTGGGGCGATTTAGGTTGCAGGTTTTTCTTTTAAAAGTGCCCATCTTAAAATCACTTTTGGTAATGTGAGCCATACTTCTTGTTGAAATGTGCATTTCTGTTACCATGATTTTTTGTTCCCGTTGGGGATTTTGTCGAATTCGGATCTCTTTTGCTTTAATTAGTGCTGGAGTTCGAACGAGGCGAGATCGGCCGGAGTAGGTTAGGTTAGGTTTAACTAGCTGGCACATGGCCACACATAAATCCATTGGTCCGTATGCGATGCAAGATAAATTTACCCGGAGAAGTTCAGTCCAAACGGCCATTGAAGGCTCCGGACTTTTTTGCGAGCTGAAGTATGTCCTTCAGCATCTGCTCTGCTCCGCTACATGTGAGAGATCTACCAACCAGGGCTCACCGAAGCAGCGCTGCCTGGTTCTCCCCAGTGCCAGGCAGTGGCACAGAAGGTGTTGGATTGTTGGAGTAAGTTCAATCAGATATTTTCAACGTTTTGTTGCAAGACAAACGTATCTACGTCTTACCTTTAAAAGCGGTAAGAGCTGGAAAATATATGTTGCTATTTAGCCACCCCGATAAAGGGCAATCACCGCAATTGTGTTGCATTGTGTTTTAGTTTTTCAGAGCTGATTATGGTAGTAAGACTGGATCATCGGTATCAATTGGCTCTCTTTTTTTTTCCCAATTTTGACACTAATCAAGATCTCTTTTCCTTATGCTTGTTTCTCATTTCTTGTAGCGAAATACTACCGTATTTCGGCCTCACCTTGCTGGATTTCGGTTGCTGTTACCACTGTTCTTTGTTTTTCTTCATGAAATTTTACAACATCACATCTACCGTGCTCTGCGGAATTGAATTTGACTGAACTTCAACTGATTTGTTGGTTTTGTGTCTTCGGGTCTTGACAATTGGCATCAAGATGATGTAACATGTGCTGACGTATAAAATATTTTCATCTTCCTTCCTGTTTTCCATCCAACATCCTCAGTTGTACTTGCAAAGTTGTGCTAAAATGTTGTTATTTTCTTCTTTTTTATCCTTCCTTTGGCGTTCCAAAAAGCTCCAATCTTCACTCTTTATTGTTTTTTTTCATCAACGACGTTCCTTCTGTGTTTTTATTTAAGTGCTTCTTTGATGCGGACGAACTTTAACTTTTTATTGCAGTCAGATCTAACATGGTTAATCAAGAACGCCCTTCCTCTTAGTGTATTTAAACTTCTAGTAATGCTTGTTTCTTTTAAACACAACATTTTGTCTTTTTAATAAAATCTATCAGGCTATGGGTTGCTTCATGTGAATCAGGATAAAATGCTTGGTGTTGTGGTTGACGCCAAACTGATATTTAATTTAATTCTTCACATTATTCCTTGAATATTTCCATGTGTGTACGTTGGTTTACCTGATTTTAGAGTACAGCTCCCATGCGTGGTCTCCTTGTTTCATTTAATTATAGGAGGTTGCTCAATCTGTTTAATGTAAATTTAATCGCTGTTTCTTTTGCAATTTCGATGCCGCATTTTATTACTACAAAGACCGTTTTCCTGAATCTCCCTTTCCCAACCGTCTATGGATTGAACCTCGGCCAATGATTTTTGTAAACATTTTACTGGCTTTCGTTCCTCCAGTATTTCTCCTAAGCCGTTTTGTTACATTTCGGCTGCACACATTTCGTTACGAATATATCAAAGTGAGCGGATTTCATATTCTTTTAGCTGTTCACCAGCATTTTCGTACCAACAGATGCTACCATCAAATTTTCAAATGATATATATCTACTAATCTTTAAGCTTCCTAATTTCTGGGAAAACAAGCTGTTTTTTCAATCAAATAAGGAAGTTATAAAATTAATGAACATAAATTACTTTGAAATATTAATAATTTGGTGTACCTTTGTTCACTGATTTTCGTTAAATTTTATGAATGATGGATTATCCTTACACAAATTCAAAATTTTGCATATAACATTTCGAAAATTTATTATTGTGGTTCTTCAAATAACGCTCAAATTCTCTTTCTCAACCATTTTCAGGCCCGATGTCTACTTCGTAACCGTTACTCAAGCTTTGGGTTGGATGACCGATCCGATAGAAACACGAAATGTAAACTCACTTGATGCGTGGGATTGTAAAAAACAAGTGATATCAACATCGAAACCCTGTTCCAGTGGCAACAAGTGTGCACTCGCCTTTAAGGTGCCAGAAGCGAACATAAGCGATACACGTTACATGGAAACTTGCGTTGAATGTCCCAATCAGTATCCGTGGTTGGGCGATGCCGGTGGAACAGGCATTTCCGGTCGTGACAATTATATTTACTCAGGATCATCGTCGGCGGGAGCACAACAAGAACAAGATGATGACGAACCGGAAAGCAGAAAATAAAGTTAACGAATAAGCTGTCGGCCGGTCCTGTGCAACTGAAAACTATGCAGCAGGTTCGACTGACCGACCGATCGACCTTTCGAATTCAGGCACAAATCTACCCTTCGCCATTGCCTGCCTATAATATGTACAATTGTTCGTCTGTATAGAATTGTTTGTATGCCGTGTCAAGAAACATTCGTGCCAGGATGTCTTTCCACTTTCTCACACTAACTCTCGCTGTCTCTCTGTTAATTTGTATCTGTCGTTTTTGCTTGTTGTGAAATTCGCAGGCGATGATGCGTAAATTGAATCTATTTTGTAAAATGACTGTTCCGTCCATGTGACAAAGCCTGTTTGTCATCGAGTTCCTTTCGTCTAAATATTGAATTTTTGATTTCCGCTAGTAAATTTAATTAGGTTTCGATATCAGTTTGTCAAATTCAATTTAAAATGTTTGCCTTTTGTACGAATGCACATTATTAGTGTAAGAATTGTTAGAAATAAATTTATAATAAAACGAATATGTTTTTTGATTACAAATTCTTAATTTTCCTTGGTTTAAGTAGCTTCACATTATATTGGTTTTTCGATGGAAGGCGTGCAAACATAGTTGTCTAATTGTTCTGTTGATATTGCTAAAAGATATCAAATTATGACTTCCCGTTGGATATACTTTGAGAGTTGATTATTTCGATGTGGATGGTAGGACGTGACTTCTAAGATTTTTGTTATTTGGTGTTTGCTTGCCTTCTCATTATTTAAATTTTACATTGATTAGGAAATGAAAAAAATATAAACAAAAATTGGCTAATATAATTTGATCGGGATCGAAAAATGTAATTAAATATCAGTTTAATAAAATCAAGAGTTAATGCTTGCTGGGTCCTTTCAGTTACGTGACAACATTGTATTTTTTCATACATTTTAAAATTGCCGGTGAAAATTTATATCTACAACTAGGCTAACCAATCTATTTTTTAAAAATTTTCTGCTATATTGAGAGTTCCTGCTATATACACAGCGGCTGTAATATCAAAATCAGTTTCGGTTTATTCTTTTCGCATTTTCCTTTTTCTCCGATATTTTCCTGCTGCATGCATGAGTTTTTTCGTTGTCATTGAAAGTATTTTGTTTGGATTATTCAAAACCGAAAATTTAATGATGGTCATTCTAAGTGGAGACACTTTTAATTAGCTTCCTGGGTGGTACCTTTTCTCCAGAGTTCAATGAAGTTGCATCTAAAATCACTTATGAATTAAGACGAGTGGATCGATTGATGCAGCTGTTAAGGTGCCGTTCTGAGCTTAATTTATAATAACCCCAGTGTGCCAAATTTGACATTTCGTTGAGAATTCTTTCAGAAAATTGAAGCGAATTCAGAAAAAAGTTTCGGATTTTCAAACTTATTCGTTACGAATTCTTTAAGACCGGTATATAGAAAACGTTACAAAAACGCCGAAAGTGCTCAAACTTTCCCCTCTTTAGCTCCTGAAAAGCTTTCGTACAATGGTTCATTTTTTTTCAAGATTCATTGCGAATTCTTTCGGAATTCCTTGTGAATTTTTTGTGAATTCTTTGCGAATTCTTTACGAATTCCTTACGAGTTCATTTCAAATTCTTTACGAATTCTTTATGAATTTTTTGAAGATTTTTGTGCAGGTTTCAAATAGTTCTTTGAGAATGCTTCCAATACTTTTTGGATACATTTTAATAACATTTATTGAATGAAATACTTATAGTTTTTAATTCATATATAATTTTTTTTTATTGGTGTTTTATTTCATATTATAAATTTTAAATAACAATTTTTTTCGCCCGTTGCTAAGCTTGTCTTTGCTGCTATAAAAAACCTTTTTAAAAAAAACCTTCGATCTCGTCCCGTCTTCTTGAAGGAAATTTTCGCACAGCAGCTTCTGCATACAGAAAGGAGAAGTTACAAGAGAATAACAAATTTGAATAGCATTACGAACCTTTAAAATAGACACTGTTAACACCTCAAACAACTTCAAAAAACTTTGTAGGCACTTGCACTTATGCATGAAAAACAGTTGAACGACTAAAGTACTGTTTTAATACTTACTTTACTAGATGAAGCATTAACGGCATTAGGTTCGGAATTTGTTGCGAATTCCAATGTATTTCGTAACAAACTCTTAACAATTTCCCTATCACAGATTCGTTCGCACTTTGTTAGGAATTTGTTCGAACTCAGTGAAATTTCCGCAACGAATTCCGATTGATTTTAAATTTGTTTCTTCCAAACTTCAGAAGCAATTCTTTACAAATATTCAAATGTTTCTCATAAAATAATGAACAGTAATACCCCACACGGAGAGAAATTTCGGCAATGATTTTTACTACAGTGGATAATAAAATTTACTATTCCGAAAATTCGATGTGAAAACATGAATGTTATTACAAATTTGATGAAAATTTACTATTTTCCTTCAAATAATAGTCAATTCCACTACATACTACAACTCACACATGTTCATTGCGCTGTAGTGGAGACATTCATGTATACATAATTCACAACAAAGTAGTAAAATGTGTAGTGCAATTGATTACAAAGGTAATGGGGCAAAAATTACTACTATTGCAATAAAATTAATTGCAAATTTTGTACAATTTCATTACACTTTTCTCTCCGTGCAGTCAAAAGTTGTATTCATTTCAAGAGCTTTTTATATTTCTATCTCTTTCGTTCACTTTCGGAATAGTCGTAACCAATTCCGAACTCCGAATTTGGCACGCTGGGAACGTCAAGAGAGCTATATGCCCAAGTTGATGAGCACTTAGATACAAATGTCTCTTCCGCAGAACCCCAGGCGATCCACTAATGCCCACACACTCTCAGTTTACCTGCACAGTTTACCACGTGTGACGTCATGTCTGACTGAGGAAACTGCGCAGTTCTCGGAGGTTTTTTCCAGCCGTTGGCCTGTGCAAAAGTTTTCACTTTTCTTCGATAAATTGCGCAGTTTCCTCAGTTAATCGCATAGTTCGGTCAGTTTTAATCAAGTGTCGAACCTGGTCGTATGTCACCCATCCTCTGTTGTGCCGAAATGAGCAAGAAAAGGATGCCCATCTGTTCTTTATTGAAGGCGATCGATATTTCCCGGAGTTGTGGGACCAACAATGTCGCATAGAAAATTTCAGGTCTTCATAACTTCTCCCTGTTGCCAGGAATCAAAGCGTTGCAATCAGTCTCACATGACTGGCTTTTGCATCTCTCAAGACTGTGTTCATTTTTTTTTATCACGAAGGGAGCAACTTTGCTCAACAGTATTTGAAAACCGTTGTCGTCCATTAGTAGGTAACTCTTAAAGTCTTCAATTTCTCCTCTTTCCTTCAATTCGTCCAGCAAATCGAGATCATTTGAGCAGCACATTTCTTTGGTTGCTTCAGTATTTACGGTGTCTTCTCTTTCGTTGTTGCTAAATGCATGCAGCAAGCATACAGTATATTGCCGCTTTTCTTTTTTGGTCCATTGTTTCAGAATTTCCATTTTCAATTCAAATCTTTGGCTGTGACCTTCTACTCAAAAAAAAACTGTGTGAACTGGGAGGAAAACGAGGGGAAAACTGAAAGTAGCCCACACCTTCAGTTCAGATAATTGCACAGTTTTTTACTCAGTTTCGTGCTCAGGCACACTGCACGGGTAAACTGAGCGTGTATGGATTAGTGTTGTGTTACTCATACAAGATGCATGACAAATGTCCCATTCACATCTACAAAATGTCACATCACCTCAAGCTTCAAATTTGTACCACCTCATTTTGTTTGTCATATTGAGGTGAATCGATTGACTTGAGGCGCAGCGATTGTAATACTCAATGGAAAATGTATGTACGCGAGACTAGTTTGATTTGTACCACCTCATTTTTTGTCATATTGGGATGCTTTGGTTAATTTCGAAGCGATTGACTTGAGACTTTTGAGGCGCATCGATTGTAATACTCAATGGAAAATGTATGTACGCGAGACTAGTTTGATTTGTACCACCTCATTTTTTGTCATATTGAGATGCTTTGGTTAATTTCGAAGCGATTGACTTGAGACTTTTGAGGCGCATCAATTGTAATACTCAATGGAAAATGTATGTACGCGAGACTAGTTTGATTTGTACCACCTCATTTTTTGTCATATTGAGATGCTTTGGTTAATTTCGAAGCGATTGACTTGAGACTTTTGAGGCGCATCAATTGTAATACTCAATGGAAAATGTATGTACGCGAGACTAGTTTGATTTGTACCACCTCATATTTTGTCATATTGAGGTGCTTTGGTTAATTTTGAAGCGACTGACTTGAGACATTTGAGGCGCAGTGATTGTAATACTCGATGGAAAATGTATCTACGCGAGAATAGTTTGAGTTTGATTTGTACCAACTCATTTTTCGTCATATTGATGTGCTTTGCTCAACTTTTTTTTTAGTAGTACAGTATCCTGTTTTACGAGGATTAGGTTGAAGCGATTGACTTGTGGTACTTGAGGCACAGGGATTGCTGTACAACGCGAAAATGTATGCATGCGAGTTTAGTTTTGAGTTTGATTTGCACGATACTTAAACACAAAATTTGGTGGTAATTAGCTACCATTTTTGGGAAATTGTTTAGTAGATTAGTAATAGTACTGCTCTCCTTAGCATAAACGTTTTACCTAAAAAAAAATTTCATTTTTGAGTTAACGCCGAATCCAAAAACTACATACTCTATTAAATCATTCTCCAAAATATGAAAATCTTATCTTCTGCGGAAGTATGCTAAAATCAATAATGAAGAATCCCCCATCTATAAAAAAATGTAACCAGTACTTAGCATAAATGTTCTATCCTACCGTAGCGGCGGCGTAATGGTATGGGGCTGTATGGCTGCCAGCGGCGCTGGAAACTTATAGATAATTGAAGGAATGCAATATGACACTTCATTTGAAGTATGACATTGTACCACCTCAAATTTGAAAATGAGTAACTCATACAAATACATATCAATATGACTGACGACCCAACACTAGTATGGATGGGCCGCAGTGGGCTGGTAGGTATGAGTTTTTAGAGGGAGTGTTGCAGTTGATTAGGCCTTTCTACACTTGTATTCTTGATGCACTCCTCAAACCGGTTTTCTGGGCAAGAGACGGAAGAATCAATGGGAATTCTCTGCTTTTTGTAGAGAATTCCCCTTGGTTCTTCCGTCTCTTGCCTAGAAAACCGGTTTGAGGACTGCATCAAGAATACAAGTGTAGAAAGGCCCATTGGTTTGTTCTGCTCAGCAGTGGGTGTTTTTGTTAGATAGTATCAGCTAGATTTAAAATACTGTTATATTGAGAATAATGAACATAAATCCTACTTCACCATGTCGATGCTAGAAATATCGAGCAACATCCACAAATATTGACACATCGACATTGAATGAACGTGGCTCTAAACATTCTAATGTGTTTCACCGTAATAATGGAACGGAAAACCTCATAGAAAATTTCATGCAAAAATAGCGATAAGAAACTTCTAGTGGTCCAGAATCGCAGCATTTAAGGATAAATAATTTCGCATAGGACGAGGGTTGTCCAGAACAATCTAGAAGCATGCAATCGACTATTCTGGAAGGGCCTGAGCGACTCTGAATAGCCCTGGTATGAGAGCTGGAATTAATAAGCTGGCCGTTATGTAACATGTTGATATATTATCGAACTACCAAAGTTTCGTGGTACTTACTGTTCTTACTTTGGAACTGAAATTCCCCGATAAGCACACAATTTACAAAATATTCCAATTTCATGCAAAGCAATTAATTCCCCAAGGAAGTATTGAGGAAATTCATAAAATTCGTATGATCGAATCAACATTTATCACGAAAACAAGACTAAAGCCCAAAAGCGTCTCAGCAGCTCTGAAATTTGTAATACTCGTATGTTTCACTTCACGAGCCACCCTAAGTATGCCAAAATGGTATTTACGAACTCTGAGATCAACAAGAGGATAACGATGAATAGAATATGTAGGGAGCTGACGTTTCCGAGTTTCTACCCTTCATGTGTGTTTTTCGGTTTCGGAGAAACTCAGTCAGGTCTCATCTACTTTTCCTAACGACATCATCGGGATCAGTCTTCTGAAGTAAGGTAATCCACAATAGAGTGATGTAGCGATGGTGTCAAATTAATGCAAAATTTGAAATTCCTCCATTCGCCAGGTGGGCCTGCAGCATTGTAATTGGTAGGGTTATCATTCAAGTTACCATTGGGCTGAGCTTTTGTCAGCGAAATTATATTAAACAGTAGATGTATTCCATGGGCAATAAAATAATATAGAACCAGTCACAATGAATTCGCTTTAGAAATACGGGATTTCCAAAAAGCCACCGGGTATGCCTGTTGAGAGTAATATACTCAGATTGTTGAAAAATTTCATTTAAAGCCGACTTTGGTGCTAGCTCTTCTAAATCGGCAGCACTTTTAGCTGGCGATTCTGACAAAAGCAGTGATATGGCTAGATTGTCATGTGAAAACAACTCGTAGCATGAATTATGCATACGATGAAACATTACCAGGAAGTTGCTTATTCATCAACATGATACGTGGATTTTATTATTACTTCCTACCATCTTCTGTGTCCTTTTGTTTACAGAGATTCTGTCCTACGGCCCGTTACCCACTGCCAGTCGATCTAGTCACCAGCCAGGACTAAGAGCAAAGGGACCGGAAAGCCAAAACGTCCGGGTTATGTCTGATGCTCGTTGCACTCTGCATTGTCGTGCACTGTGGTTAAATGTTCCTGATATGGCCCGTGGTCATATCAACATGACCAGCAAATATTTATATCCGACGTCGTCGTTGGCATTTTATATGTAAAAGCGATAAATTCGTTTTAATCTAGTCGTGCATATGATCAAGATTATGTCCAAATTTATTCTATGATGGTGCGGACGTGTTGTTCATTTGGCGTACTGTGTAGTTGATTTTCACGACGCGGCCACACTTTGAATTCGGGACACTTAACGTTTTTTCCCCGGTGATTGTCGTATGCAAATTAATCAGACGGTCATACATATTTGATGAGTATGATTGGAATAACGAATTTAATCGAAATTTCTGACTTATCAATGGTGCTTTGCGATGGAAGTTATTATTGACGCTTTGTTTTATTTATTGTTGATTGAGAATTTTGTATGTCATGAACTAAGACATAGCACGTATTTTATGGTATGTTGATGTGATGCAGCACACAGACAATAATGACTGCTTTTGAACTGCATAACTGGATGCTAATGATGGGTTAATTACATATTTATTAACGCGTTATGTCCTTTTAAATCAATATATTAATCTATGCATTGGTTAATAAATCAGCAAATATAACATTTGGTTATTTTATTCAAATTTTTTTTATGCAAAATTTAGGTTGTCGGATTGCGATTTAAACAAATCGGTTTACAAGTGGATTTCAAGACCCACACTGGGCGCCAAATAGAAAACAGGTCTTTTTATTACAAGCGAACTCTGACAACCATCTTTTCTCAGAAAAAAATATGTACATACAAAATAGCTAAATATGGCTGAAATAAAAAAAACTGATTTTTTGGATGTATGACTCCTACATATATTGCTGATGGTGTTGGTAGTATGTATTATTTTTTCACTATTACTAGGTGTATTTAAATTACTATTCCTAATAATACGAGATCTATTGTCTAATTGTCAGTTTGATGAGGTTGGATTATGGAAAACAGATCACGGTCTGCTCACAGCGTAGTGAATTAGTTCCAGATCAGCTTGTCACCTCTGTTTACATATATCTGTTTACATGTCTGTTGGACTGTTTTTGTATGATTGATTTCTATTGTCATTAAAATAGGTGCGTTTATTTGCACACCAGACCAGATCAAATTTTATTAATTTTATAACAAAATCCTGCAAATGTCGCGTCACTGAAGCAGAAAATGTTAAGCAGCGGTTGTTAATGGGATTTTATGTAGAGTGTGCTGATAACAGTAAAGTGTGCTGTTGACTATTGTGCAATCGGCAGTTTCAATTGAATGAGGTGGCTTAGCACTTCGTAATTGTCAATTATTTTACATCAAATCTTGTAGTGTGCAGACTGTTTTTCAGTGTTTCAATGCACATTACATTGTATATTATTTCATATGCAAGTTTCATGTCTGATTTCGATTGAAACTTAGATAAGATTTCATATAGTTTCCAGGCGATTAAGTATAAGTGGATGAGAAATGCAGCGAAAGAAATCTGCAACAAGTTTTAGTAGTCGTAAAAATTCGATCACCAATTTTGGTGCTATAAGAAAAGAAGTTAAGAGTGTGGAGCTGCTTAGAGTGGTACCAACTATTTAAGATTACCTGTCTAGAAAGATCATTTTTAAATGAGAGCTGGAATCATTTTCGATTTGACCCTTTGTCGCAAACCTCAGTTTAGAGTCGTGTTCTGAATGAAGAGCTGGACTAGGTTGATAGATTTGCATTGACAGATGTCCAGACAGATTGTTTGAAATCAAGGAGGTTGGTTTTATCATTGAGGAAATGTAATTTAAATAAATAAAAGAAAAGCAGCTTCGGAAGTGCTGTAAAAGCAGTGGCGGCTCGTCAGGGTGGGCCCGGCCCGCCTGGTCCACCCTGAAGAGCCGCCACTGGGCCCGCTCGACACATAAACACTATTATAAGGTATACGCGGAGACCAACAAGAAATATCTACTTTACTTTAACTCAGTGGCGGCTCGTCAGGGTGGGCCAGGCGGGCCGGGCCCACCCTGACGAGCCGCCACTGTGTAAAAGCGGTCATCTAGAATAAATAAATAACAAATTTATTAAGTTGCTGAATTTCAAATTTAATTTCTTTATTGAATTTATGGTTAGATTATACTAACCGCTTTTTATGTACTCTGTTAATTTGAATTTATTGTCTTTTTTCTTTGTTTATTCTTTTGTTTTTGAAGTTTCGTACCTTATCTTATTTTCCTTCTTTTCTAGTGTTTTTTGTTTTATATAAATTAGTTTATTCTGTGTCTAGTCTTTAATTGGACTTTTATCTGTTGATTTGGACAATAATAAATAAATAAATAAATATCGGCGATAAGATATTGGTCCAAATAAAAGAGATTATAAAAAACTTCTTGCCGACATATTGGCTCCAAAGCACCTGTATTAGGTAATTGAGGTATTAAGCCGGAGTTTAAGGGAGTAACTGATCTGTCATCATAAATATTGAAGGTAGATAATCTTAATCAATTTCTTTATACGAGAGCTATAAATTTAAAGCTCATCGACGGGAACATAAGAGAAGATTCGTTTCAAGTGATTGCTAACAATTCAACAAAGTAATAACTAACAATTCGGAGCCCAAGAAATCTGAGTTAAGCCAAGTTTTTGGTAGGCAAGTATAAGCAATGGGAAAATCAAATTAATGTTGAAATTTGAAAACTCTTTGGCATTGAAGAAGATAGTTAATAAAGTAAAATCTATAAAAGATATCTATTTAATATATTTATGCCGCAAAGGCAAATATTCTGATGAAAGATAAGTGAACGAGGTGTCGTTAATTTGGTATCCGAGGTTTTTGGGTCCAGCAACCTACACTGAAAAAATACATAGCGCCAGACCCCATAGTTTATAGACTTCCGGATTGTGATAAAATATAGCGCCACACGCCATAGTACATGGCGAAAAATACATGGGAGCAGACGCCATGTCTATAGTCCTCCACGCCATGTACTATAGTCCTCCACGCCATGTACACCATGTATAGTGCATGGCATGGAGGACTATAATGCATGGCATGGTGGACTATAGTGCATGGCGTGGAGGATTACACTAGGTACATGGAGCCCGAAGTCTATAAACTATGGCGTCTGGCGCTATGTGTTTTTTCAGTGAATCGCTTCCCGCATAATCATTTATTTCCTTTTTTTCTAAGATCCAAAGAAACGTTTTTTGATCAAACTCATATAAACTTTTACGCTGGAACCGGAGATAACCTGGAGAAATGAATTGAAAGAAATAAATTGTCAGCTAGATTCTTGCTTAAGCTAATTCTTTAACTAACCTCCCGGATGTCCTTGGTTTAGATTGCAAATTGAAAAGTTCAGTCAAATAGAAAATTTCAAAATAAAGCAAATGCGAGTCGGTATGACAGCTGAAGCCATATTACATGGCTCATGGTATTATGTAATATAGCGTGTGTGGCCATAATATCTGCGCCATGTAATTATGGCGCTGGGAGCCATATTGCATAGCTCAGGATACTATGTAAATACCGTGTGGGACCATAAATGCTGCACCATGTTACATAGGACCACGCGCTATGCAGATTCTGACATTATGGCGCTGGGAGTCATATTGCATAGCTCACAGCAGGGGTTTTCCCAGGCATTTTTCTTGGGGGGTGTGTTCAGAATTTTAGGAGGGGTGTCCCTTTGGAACAAAGGACACAAAGGTTTCTTTGTGTAGGAAAATTTTCCGTGTTAGGGGGGTGTATACACTTTCCAGGGGGGGTATTAGGAGGGTGTTAGGGGGGTGTAGGAAAATCTCTGGCTCACAGTGCTATGTGCATAGCGTATGGGGCCATAAATAATGCGTTATGTTACATAGCTCTGGGCGCCATGTGGATTTTTTTCAGTGTAAATGCTATAGTGCACAAAAACTGTACCATTTTTACAAAATATAAAAGGTATCTCCATAGCATAAGAAGTAAAATTCAAAAAATAACAAGTATCTAAAAGTATAATTAATGTGTATATCATAAATTTACGTTGCAGACTTGTTGAATTATTCGTGATTATAAAATTAAAACCAAAGAAATTAGACCGTTATCACTTGAGTTCTAAATCAAATCATATGACAGTAATCGCTGCTGATTGTTTAGGGTTCGATTACGGGTTGAAAGTTGAACCTGCATTCAACTTTTTTTACTAGAGCTGTCGCTGAGACTCAGAATTGGAGATAGCTCGATTGATTCCAGCCAATTAACTGTATCAGTTTAAAATAGATATAGTTGATATTTTTCTCTCTGTTGTTCTGATAGAATGTCAATTTTGCAGTTGAAAAATTAAGTTTAATCTTCTAATGGGCTGCTTGATGTCAGAGGCAAATAGGAGCTTAGTATTCAATGGATCTTTGTAACGTAAGTGTAATATTTATTTAATTCAAGAAATGCCATCTCTTCAACTACTATAACTTCATTTCTTATAACCTTATACCAGAAATTATTTCTAAGTCCGCACTTTAAATTTTGAAAAACAACACTGTGTAGTTATTTGATTAAAGTCTATCTAAATAAATTTATCTTATGAAAATCCCCTGCACCGAACAGGATATTTCAATAGAATTCCCAGTTGGATACTTTCACTATAAATTTCCAATGCTTTGATGGAAAAGGAAACTAAAATCTAAAAGCCTAGAGGCTATCAAATTAAAATGTACCTCAACGATTTTATGATATACTACTTCCGAAGTAAATTAGATTTCTCGAATCGCTCACAAACAGAATTTACAAAACTAAGTGCATAAATACAGTTTTCTTGTTTATTATCAGATTCGAACGAAATTACTCTTCCAACAACTAAATTTCCAAAATACCTGTAGCAATATTATTGAAAATTGTTGTGTAAAATCTGCTACAATCATAATCATAAAATATCTATTCAGGATGCACTCATTCATTGCATATGTGAATTCTAAGTATTATATATCTATACTGAGTAAGGTGTTCGTGTACATGATACACTCCATGAATTTTAGTTTTAGCAGACATTGCTTTGCGATAGTGTTGCTTTGCATTTGTATGACCGCTTTTATAACTACATATATGAGTGCATGAATGGATATTTAAGCCAAAAATACTTTGAGTTGATTTTGTTTGTACTGAAGCAATAGCTTTCGAGCAAATAAAATTAATTGGATCTAAAATAGGTAACTTTTTAAGTAGAAGTAGAATTCATTGAAAAATGATTCATATTGGCTCGTGTTGCAAATTCTAATATTCATAGAAACCACGAAAAGGACTGACTTACGAAGAAAAGTAGAGGAAATGCTTATATTGCGTTTCATATTTATGATGTCCACGACCAAATAACATTTTAAAATTTAATGATAACATTTCTCAGTGCACCTCTTTTGTTCAAATTTTTAATAGCGATAACTGTTTCGGACGCTTAAGGTATAGAAGAGCTTTGAAAGTTACTGCATTGTTAAAAAATCCACAAAACGCTTGGTCCTTTCTTTCCGCAGAATTTATTTATTATATATATAGCACCCTAAGCTATAAAATACAGCTAAAGGGTGTCCCGAAACTCAAGAGAGATTTGAATTTGCCGCCATTTGTCCGGTAAAATGTTAGCAACCAAAAAAACCAAACAGCTTGGAAGCTGCCAGTTTAGGGTCAGTAGAAATGGAGCGCTACATGAAAGAACAATGTGTTTTCATTGTTTAATAAAATTTCAAAAATAATTAAAGTTTGGCTGCTACAGTGCTCAAATTTCGTGCAAAATATGGGCGGTATATTGATTTAATTTCGTCAATTGTGAAGAGATTAATTGAAATATTTAGGGAGACTGGGTCAATTGGGAACGCAAAATACAGTGGCCGTCCAAAAACAAGCCGTTCAAATAATAATATCGAAGTAGTGCGTGAGAGTGTTGGTGAAAGTCCAACTCGCGAATATCTGGCCACACTGGCTGCAACCTAATGATCAAGCACAGCGAATAGCGTTCATTGAATGGATTGCTGAACAGCAACGAGTGAATGCTGATTTTTCGAGCAAAATCATCCTAAGCGCTGAAGCTCATTTTCATCTTGATGTCTTCGTTAATTGTCAAAATTGTTGCATTTGGGGTTCAGAGAACCCACATGTGCTTGTTGAAAAACAAATGCATCCACAACGTGCCACTGTTTGGTGTGTTCGGGGTCGAGGCAGCATTGGATCATACTTTTTTGAAAATGAGGCTGATCAAGCAGTTACTGTTACAAGTGCTCGATATCACGACATGATAGCCGAGTACTTTCTGCCTAAATTGGATGATATTGATGTGGACGACAAGTGGTTTCAACAAAACGGTGTGACATGTCATACAGCCCGTTAAACGATCCAATTACTGTATGAGACATTTTCTGGTCGTGTACTCTCTCGTTTTGGTGATCAGAATTGGCCCCCTAGATTATGTGATTCAACACCCTCGGATTTCTTCCTAAATTTCGGCAAATGAGTGCGTATGTGCCAGTAAAGCCGTGAAGGACATTTGCCTGATATGCTATTCCATACATAGCCCTATACTATGTACATTATGTTTCAATACAAAAAGACAGACATACAATTGAAAAAAAAACTTGGTTTTCTGACGCACTGTTATTAAAGGATAATTAGCTTCTGCTTGTTTTAAAGCTCACTGACGCCTCTCTATTTTTGGGTGTCATTTTTTGCAGATCATGCTTTCTAACTCTGCTCAATCCAGAGATCTCAATTCGGGCTTCCAGAAGAATTTTAAATTCTGGAGCATTGTTTTCCAACCATGCTTCTGTGGTGTGGGCTTTATGCTCCGGAGCAGAATCCTGCTTTAGATGGCAATCTTCCAAGTCTTTATTCGTTGCTTACGAAGTGGATTTTGGTGAATTCGAATTTCGATAGCTTTAACGATTGCCGAAATACGTATGTCGCATGAATGTCTTGAACGGGGTCGATCTCCAATACTCTGGGTCTCATTGAATCTCTAATTAAATTTCAATGCGCGCAACACGTACAAAATCTCACTTGCAGATTTCCCGTACTTATCTGATGCAATGACTGCTATTCGGTTGTCGTTTACAATCCATTCTCTGTATCTTTGCACGTGAAATAAAAATTTAAAATATACATTAGTTGTAAACAACTTTATGGCCTATATTGATAACGATTGCAGAAATGACGTCCATAAACAATGGTATCGCGATTTCAGTCAATTTTGTGACAGAACTTTTGGCACGGAAAGGTATACAAACTATGATCTGTGGCACTATGGGACTTTACTCAGCGCAATTGTGAAAATTTCAATGCTCTTGAAATTCTTCGGCTTGTTTCCATTATGAGGTGTCTATCATACGAAATTTTAGAGCTATCATCTCTTGCTTTAATAACGACAAAATGACCGTTGCTGGTACCTTTTTGCTACAACTGACACCAGAAGTAGATCACGCTATGTGAATTTAGTTTTGATCCGATGACTCGAACAGCAAGCATATAAAAAGTGAGAGCTTTACCAATGGAAAGTTTCGAAAATTCGGAAAAATTGACTTTTATTTTATTTTTCATATTTTTTTTATTTTATTTAATGTCCATATCATTCTGTACAAAAGTGATAAAAGTACTTTTTGCATAAGACACGCTTTGCCATTACCACAACCAAAAATTTTTCCAACTTGCTTCTAGTTTGAATTTCGTTTCAATCGGGTGGCTGCATCTGAAACTAAGCAAGTAGAAAATATAATTTTATATATTCGTTTTTGAGTCGGATTTTTGGGTTCAATTTCTCAAAGACTCTGCGAAAGAGCAAATTTTCTTTCTCAAATACTAAGAAACCATGCATAACTATCTATGCCCGGTTTTTCTTTATTTTGAAAGTATTTGAAGTAATCTTTCACCTCTTTCATAGTGCTTTTGAGGTTATTTGTTTTCTAAAGATTTCTATTAATGATCGTTGTGAATATATTGTAACAAAATTGATTTTTTTTTGTGGGATGAAAGGAAGAATGCACTGATTCTCATCAGATATCAGCTTATAGTGCATACGTAACTGTTGTGATCACTTGCAGTGGGAGATAATTAATTTTTACTAAAGTTAGTTGTGATAAATTTTAACTTCCTCGACTTATATCCCGCGATATGATTTACTCATAAAGGTAACTAATTTGTAATTACGGTTCCCTTCTTGTCTATTAATTAGATAACGTAGACAACGTACCGATATATGTACGCTAACCAAAGGAGAGAATAATTGATATGAAACCACTTAGTTAAAAAATTTTCAATTTGAATCATCCCACAAAAACAATTCCATTTGATTTTGCTTTCGGAGGCTTATTCCGCTAAACGGTCGAGTTTCCCGTATCAATTATTCTCTGCTCTGATAAGCGTTAGAGCCGATATACGTTGTCTATGCTAAGTAATAGGCAAGAAGAGAACGGTGATCATAAATTAATAACTTTTATCTTTAAACAGTTACATACTTTCAGTAACTGCCTAAACCAAAAACACTAATAGCCTAGACAGACAGCGCAGCCTAAGAGCCTAGACAGACAGCGCAGCCTTAATGATCATTTGCCGTAAATCATCATTTAAGTGCCGTGTGTCATATGGTAATTTGGACTAATCACCACTAAATGACCAAATTATCAATATCATTAAGCAAATCGCTAATGAACATCAAGCTTTCGTAATTTATTCTTAAATGATGTAGAGTTGTCCGATACAATATAAAATCCCCTTGTAAAAAGTCGCTTTTCGCATTGGAAAAGAAGAAGAAGACAACTTTTTTGAGATGTCAAATTTAAAATCGAAATATTTGAAGAATTTTAATGTAGTTCGTGCGCGGTTTGTACTCCAACTTCATTAGTTAGAACATAAAAAAGCCAACATACGCTTAAAACACTTTCAATATCTAAATTTTTCAAAAAATTAAATGCTCTGAGTGACAGACAGTCACTCACAGCATTCATCATTAACATAAGAGCTGTGTGTCAGCACCTTTTAAATTACTAATTTAGGTATGAATGATCATTAGTAAATTAGTAATTTAAGTGCCTGTCTGTCTAGGCTTTAAGTAATGATAATGTAATAAGTAGTTGTCATCAACCTATTAAACCACCCATTGACATCAAATTATTCAAAAAAGGAAACGTATTTAAACTTAAGCCACATGAGCTCTACTTCTGGCTATAATTGATTTCGTAAAATATTCACGAAATCCTTTTGAATTTCTCTACATTCGTATTTCAGTGTGTTCCGCGAAAGGAAGTTGATTAAAATACTTACCATACAGATACTTTAATCGCATTTTCAATTAACTCACATCCGTAAAGCAATTACGGAACCACAACAGAAAACTTCAAAAACTTTCGCATCTTATTTCCACCTGAGTTGCAATTGCTATTATTCTGTTCGTTTGGCTCGATTCTGATATGTATAATTGTGGCGTGGCGAAAAGCTCATATGTAAGTGGATTTGTGAGTGGGTAGATAGCTCAATTCGTCTGTAGTCATTTCACGCTATTCAGTTATCTCAGTAAGTAGGTCGCTATTTACTACGCTGACGGTAGTTCAGTTTCCTGGTGTTGCTGATGAGAATGTTTTGCGGCAAAACTTAACTTGGCTTGAAACACACAATGCATTCCCGGGAAATATTGTAGCTCCAGAAGCAATTTTTCCTGAAAAAGGGAGTAAACTACATCTGGCTTGTCGTGCAGTCAGAACAATATCAATGGAATTCTATCTGCATACGTACATGTTTCAATAAAGTTTTTCCGTTCAACAGCTTCTAGTAACACATATTTTATTATCCATTGTTTCGTTGATGAAAAAGCACAGAGGAAATTAAAATGTTTAAAGTTCTTTATTTTGCCGAAAGCGACAACCCGTGAACATCATCAGCTTCATCTTATTTTACGATATTTGAAGAATGAATGTACGTTACACAACAAACGAAAAAAAACATCCAAGAGTAGGAAAATGCACAGGTGAAGTATATTTCTCATCTCGTTTCGAAGATTTCCTCGGGATTCAACTTGTCTTGCAAGCAAAGTGAAAACATGGATCAGGATAAATGGAAAACTTAATGAGAATATTTTTGGTTAGTTGGAAATTTGTATAAAGAGTGTTGAAAACTGGAATGGTCTTTTTATTTTCTGAATGCAGGTGAGCTGGTGACAAATTTGTATTTTTGTAGTAACAGATTGTTTTGTTAACACCAGATAGCGTGAAGGAAGATGTTTTTGTTAGGTATGCGTCATTTGGGTGACACATAATAAGACAATCATGGTCTTTGAATTCATCAAGTTGTTGATGCAACGTTTTGTGTGTTTACTGCTAAGCAAGTTTCTTGAATATTATTGTTCATTGTGAATTGTTAAAAGTAAAGTAATCACACGACAACCGTCGTACAGGTCTAAGAGTTGAAGCTGGTAGATTCATTCATAAATTTGAAACCTTTGTGAATACGAGTGTTAAATCACTAGTTTCACGACTTACTTTACCCAAGATTAGCTCAGATACCTATCCAGAGCTAGGTGAACTCAAAGCTCGGTACGCGATCCCTCGTCTGAACCTGGATTCGAACCAGGGATCCAACACATTAGGCTATTAACCCATTAGGCTATTATTGTTGTTAACGTTAAAAATAAAAATGCCATAAAATGTCAACTTTTTTCAATTAAAACTAAATTACCTCGAACATTGGTTCAGCGTGAACAACCTACCTCTCAACATCGCAAAATGTCATGTGATTAGCTTTTCTCGAAAAAGTACGCGTGTAGATTATACGTACCTTTTAAGCAATGCGGCACTAAGCAGGGTCGACAATATATTAGACCTCGGTGGATGCTTGCTAGATGAAAAGTTTCGCTTTGATTTTCATTATGACAAAATGATTTCTAAAGAAAGTAAAGTAGCGACGTGCCAGAGAGTTTCAGAGCCTTTGGGATACAAAATCACTATACACCGCGCTCGTTCGCCCTCTTCTTGAGTATGCTTGCATTATCTGGAACCCGATTTTCGAAATTTACAGCCAGAGACTTCTAGCAATTTTTGCTATTTCCTCTTAGAGGTCTTTACCATCCTTTATATTTTAGCAATTCACCCTCATATGAAACTTATCTTAGACTTCGAAGCTTGTCACCTTTTGCATCCAGATGATTAATGTTATCTCTCTACTTCAGTTTCGATGTCATTAGAGACGCTGTTAATGTGGACTTTATGTAGGAAATATTTTCGCCTAATTAGCCTGTGAGAGTCACTAGATCCTGACGAATACTAATTGAATATAAGCATATCACCGTACATGCTGATAATAGGCCAATAGATTGATGCTGCAAAATATACAACACTAAGAGCCAACACTTTTCCCTTACGATATCCTAAGCGTTCTTTAAAAACAGGGTTACCAAGGCCCTATTATCCTACCCTATCTAGTCTACCGGCCTAATCCCCTTATGGCTTATGACTAATTAATTTTATAATTGATTAATTAATTATTTAATCTCGTTTTGCGTGCTCAATATTGTACCCTACATATGACTTAGCTTTTATGTATTTATTTATTGAATGCTAATTTATTTATTTGTATTGTATTCGTTTGTATTTTATACCTTTTTTAAATCTACTTATGAATTTGTTTAGTTTTTATGATTTTTAGGTTTATTTCATGTATATGTTATATTATACCTTGTTTGGTAAATAAATAAATAAATAAATATGCACAAAATGGATTTAAAAAAAACACCGATTTCATGCAGAAGCGTAGTCAAATAGTTGTGTGATTCGTTTGAGCAAAGAGACACA